>JASPKZ010000420.1:602500-1052139 GCA_030220185.1 Diploptera punctata | reverse complement strand
GAGAGAGAGGTGAGGAGGCTCAGGTGTGGAGAGAGAGAGAGAGGAAGTGTGCCAAATGTGGAATTACCGTTTTATATTTCGAAGATACTTGCTAAGTATTTAGATATAAATTAGTTACATAATTGGAATATATAAGCAAATGTATTACACAATAACACACTACTTTCAAAATGTATTGAATTAAAAGTTTACTCTCACAGAAAAAAATATATAGCAAAACTCATAATTATGTTATTTTTAAAACAGTGTTCCTAAGTGAAATAACCATTTGTTTCTCAACCAAGTTGTTGATTTAAACAGAAAAACAATAGAATAAGTTCACAAATACTACCATGATCCTTGAATGTTCATTTGCAGTAGTCACATGCATAGGATTCCGTTTGAACCACGGCACACTCAACATGGCACCACTTCCCTTATTTAACATACTGTTCTCCCTTTACATCATTAGAAAACAAACTCCTACAAAAGATGCATTCTGTTTCCTGGAATTCCAGCGGCCCTTCTTCACATTCAAATGATGATAAAGGGAAATCACCTTCATCATATAAATTTTGATTCCCTTCATTCGAGGAATCAGAGTCGAAATTCTCCTGACGATATGTTTTGTCGGATTTAAGTTTTATTTTAGCGCCACTACATCAAGGCGCCTTTCATACAGATTTTTACGTCAAGTTTTCTTAGTTTTAGGCTTGAGGCAACTTCAAGAAGGCGGATTCTCTGCAGAGATTTTGTCCTGCTTTTCTTCTAATTGTCTTTTGTACGGCGAGGTAGTCAACATTGTCGCCTTACCAACTCGTCGTCCTTTCTCAGATGACGTTTTAGCAATCTTCGTAAATGGAGAAATTTATTGTGGAGTAACAGTTACATTTACACCTTCTTCTTTTGGCTCAGCAGGTTCTTCGTGATCAACTGGAAGGAATTCATTTTCATGAAAAATGTTGCGATTAAGAGGATACATTCCTGTTTACTTGGAAACACTTTACATCAATTGCTCCACTGTTAAATAAGCATTGACTAACAATCTTGCAATATCATATTGTGAAACGGGTTTTCCAGTTGTTCTTTTGTATGAACTGATCACCTCGCTGTAATAGGATTTTAGTGGACCCAAGAACGTTTGATCTAATGGTTGTAGTTTATAGGTGGAGTGAGGTGGGAAACATAAAATGTGTACATCGTTTTCTCTGGGTAGGTTTATGACATCTAGATTTCGGCTGTGGGATTAGTGATCATCCAAAATTAACAAAACAAGTGAATCTTCAGATGGTTTAGTTTTTTCAAGAAAGAATCAAGTCAGTGAATATTTCAGTTTGAATCGATCCCGAAAGATGACAAACAGCAATAGCTCCCGGTGGAGCACCTCTTATGAGAAATTTGTTCATATTTGTCCTGGGGAAAATGAGCATAGAAGGAATAAATGTTCATTTTGCACTTTTGCATGTTACAACATTAGGTAAAAAAACTAGTTCGGCTGATGTGGTTGATGATAAACGGAAAAGAGTAGTTCTGGGGATTTTTAAAGTATCTGCTGCTAGCTTATAAAACCCATTTCCTTCTTCCTCACAGCTTCTATGGCTTTCTCCATATTCTGAGAATCCTGGTCTCTCATCCTGAACACGCTATAAAGCGGGAAGAAAAAAGAGAAGTAGATATTAAGACAGTTTAACATTGGCTAAGTTAATGAAATGGAATATTTTTTAGCGCATTTAAATCGAATTTCAGCACAAGATATTTCAATATTTTCAAGAGTTTTAAATGTAAACGGCTTTTTTTATTATCGTGTAAACATTAAACACGTATACGATCTTGTTAATGTATATTTAAAAAGGGACAAAAAGAGTTTACATGATTTAGAAATATGTCCCCAAAGTGGAATACTCCCTGTGTTTGGTGTCCCTAAAGTGGAGCACACAGCCAAATTTAAATTATCATAGCTGTAACATGACACATGAAATATAACATGAACATAACAAACATACATCTAAAGGACTAACAAATTATATAAAACTGAAATATTAGCAATAAAAAGGAAAAGCATGAAGAGAGTCCCAGAACTTAAGCGCAAAAAATTCTGAATTCCAAGGAATAAATCAATCGCTGTAGAACACATCCACACTTCTCACAACCACTTACTCACCACGGGTGGGAAACCTCTGTCTCTCTCCTCCATTTGCAATAATCAACTCAAATATGCCAATCTTATTCAAGTACATATCGAGGTATTCCAATTTAGGAACATATTCCGCTTTTGGCGCGCTTGCTCTCTCTCTGTCTGTCTGTCTGTCTCTCTCTCTCTCTCTCTCTCTCTCTGTCTCTCTCTCTCTCTCTCTCTCTCTCTCTATATATATATATATATATATATATATATATAAAGAGAGAATCTTCATGAAATGCGGGAATAAGTCTACCCGTTTAAGGAGTAAGCGCAGTTGTTGACGGAGGGCACTGAAGTCATGTTTATGCAGGAATAGAACACGTGACACTGCTACCTTTGAGTGCAACGGGGAATGGGACGTGGGACGCTGACAGTATACACTGCCTTATATGACGTCACGTGTAGCAACTAACAGAGCTTCGAAATTCTTCCGCCTGCAGAGATATTTTGAATGAATAATATAAAGGAAGTGAGCCTTAGGAAGTCCTTGGTGCAGTACAAGTTTAAGGCTACCACCTTTCTGGACAATCGGCACGATATATCAGCTGGTTTTCAGTCCTTCATAACGGCGCCTTTCCACCAGAACAAATGCTTGGTACCCATTTGAATTAGAGTCTGGTCCACCCCATGGCCTTGGTGCAGCCAGATGGCCAGGCCAATAAAAAAAATCCTGATTCCAACGGGTCTCGAGCTTCAGACTTTCTGGATTGTAGCGTATTGGCTTAACCAACTGTGCTGTGATATGCCTCAGTGAATCTATAATAACTAACTTACTCACTGGTACTTTCAATCTCATAGGTTCATGGCCACGCGGACATAAACTCTCCATACATCCCTATCCTGAGCTAATGTTTTTAAATTAACAACTATACAATTTTCCTCTCTGAAATCATGGTTAATGTTATTTTTCCACTTCATTCTTGGCTACCTACTGGGCACTTTCCTTTGGATTTTTCTACAAGAAGTTTAATGTCCCTCGTTCAATTCCCATTCGTGGCTAATGACCTGTCCATTGCAGTATATGAGATGTAACGGTTTTTATTACATCTGGTTTCCTATATAGTTCATGTAGCTCACTGTTATGTAATCTCCTCCATTCATCTGTATGTTCGCCTCACTGTAGTCTAAACATTTTCTTAAAGAACGTTATTCTCACCTCAGCATTTGGTTAAAAACTTCATTACGTTACTATTTTAGAACATAAATTTGGTTAATTTAACATTATCTGGATACACATATTATGTTCTCCTAAATATAGGCTACACTAAAAAGTTTTATGTCATGAATCTGAACGATGAAAATTAATAATAGGAGCTTACAAACGAACTGTCAAACATTTAATGTCGAAACGTACCTTCAAATTTCTCCGAGAGAAGCGTTGTGATGTAGCAAGGCCGTGCCAAAAAAATATATATCTGCCATTTTTAACTTCAAGACACTAAAATCCAGCGCCAAAAATCTCACTTAAACTACAGGGAAGTAATACTACTCCTGAATTGGTAAAATGGATAACCCTGACAACCTGTCAGTACACCGCATTTCGCCTTATTACAGACCGCTTGACTCACGTAGGGAGTCCACCTGCTTCGCACATTGAGTTGCCATAGCTGGATTTTGGTTTCGATTTCTGAGTTTTGCAGTTAAAAAAGGCAGAATGTTTTTTCAGACACAGCCTTGGTACATCACAACGCTTCTCTGGGAGAAATTTTAAGGTAGGTTTCGGCATGCAATGGTTGACAGTTCCCTTGTGAGTTAGTTTTTAGTTTGATATTCATTTGGATTTTACACCGCTCTGACCTGAAAGATCTATTACGCTATCCCGGTATATTATGGATGAATGGAATGAAGTCTACTCTACGGTCTTATGTAAGTTCTAGGTCGTTTTACGTGTTCGGCACACCTCGTTCTTCTCACATGACTCATACCACCATTTTTGTGTTGGACCCATGGACGTGAGGGAATTACAACCCTTCCTTTGAACCATTCTGCCCATTTTTATTATTCAGACTCGTAATTATGAGACATCACCCTCCACTAGATCCCCGCAACGGCATAGTTTAACACCTGTGAGTGACACCTACTTTTTATAACATCAGACAAGGTGAAGGGTGACATGAAATTAATAAATGAGAAATGAAATCTCGTGAAATGGGAATGGAAGGCGTTGGGGAGTGAAATTAGGGAAACGGATAATCCCGAGAAAACACCAGAATTATCGGTGTGACCAACCACAATATATCTCTGGAACTGCCAAGATTCGAATTAATAACATATACTGCATTCCGGTCGGGACATGCTTTTGGGTGAGAGGTTTTTTTCGGAGTTCTTCCTCACCTGTAAGACAAATGTCAGGAAGCTTTGAGGCCCATACGGTTCTCGAGCATCATCTGGCATCATCATCATTATTATCATTATCATCATCATCCCACGGTGTGGAAAGCAACGGGAAGCTACGACACCTATAATTTCCTAGTAAAGCATGAAAATGCTATGATTACAGTGAAAGATCTGCCCTTGGGCAGGACACTACAGAACTCAGGCAAGCCAGTGTATAACCCTAGCAATAGTTCCTGAACAATGACATTTGTAATGGGAGCTTAGATGCGAGTCCTGTACTAACCAGATGTAGGTCTCAGCCAATAGGAAGGATGACCACACGTCATTGCTAACTCCCTCGCTAGCGAATATCAAATACAGTCACTGCTAAACATTTTTAACATCTCACTACAAAGATTAATTAATATGTGTAATCTTTATCATAGACTGCGATGGGCAGGACATGTAGCACGAATGGGAAATGAAAGACGTGCATGGAAGCTTTTTGTAGGAAAACCAGAGGGAAAACGCCCAGTTGGTAGACCAAGAATGAGGTGGGAGAATAACATTAACTATGATTTGAGGGAAGTAGATTATACAGGGGATGATTGGAAAACATTGGCTCAGGATGGGGATATATGGAGAGCTTATGTCCGCGCGGCCATGAACCTACGGGTTCGATAGTGCCAGTGAGTTAGTTAGTTAGGAGGCATTGTGTAAATAAAAACACAACTGTTAAGTAATTAACTAAATACACATTCACATTGCATTATACTTTTAAGACTTCAGGTAGCTAGTGTACAAAATATTACAATTAAAGTCTACGGTTTTAAATCTAAAATCAACACATCCGCGTCTCACTATAATTCTCTATGGACTGTACATAGGAACTGTTTTGTTTGTTCACGTGGCAGACAGGGAATTCACAGATCAGCTGTCTGGATAGGCTCTCCCATTGGATTTACGATCAAGGACATTGTTCAAAATCCCTTGCGCGACCTATAAACGGACTCTGAAGTTGCCAGGAAGAAAACACGTACTGTCTTCCTCCGACGTGTTTAGCGCTTAAAGGAATGTGGTGCGGGGATGACAACACCAGTCAGGAAGAAAGTACAATCATATTGAGAACATTCGCCCTGTTTACGAAACCAGTATGCTTTAGACCTATTCAAAACCGCAAACTGAAAACTGCATATTTGTGAATGAATAATACTGCCCTTCAACTCGTCTTTAGGAACAAAAGAAACTACCTGCAAGAGTAGTAAACCGAATGGCAAGAATACCCTACCTCCCAGCGGTAAACTCGTCGGATGAGGACAGTATAACTTGTGCAAACCGGCTTGTAAATAATCACATATGTTTTTTATGAACTGACCATTTATTATGACATTTATAATTTGTACAAATTAACTATAACACAGCATTATGTTTTAATCTCGTACTATTATATTGAAAATAGTTGTACTATTTTAGGTCAGGAATTAATATAATTAGGTATATTGCATATATCACATGAAGGAATTTGAGTTAATTTTTATTTGTTTGGTAATTTCATGTAACATAAGCACATATATATTTAGCATTAAACATTTGTGCTTTTGCGTTAATATTTGATATTATTTGATATTCATACAATATATAACAGGTTACCGTGTAAAGCAGTTTATTTATTGCTGTGAAATTGCTTTCTTTTTATTTCAATGCGTATATAGAATGTAGGTTAATAAATAGAACGTGGGAAGTATGTACTTTACTGTACACATATTCATAGGAAAATAGACAAATGCATTTTCCATGTGACATAATCATCTAGAATTCAATACTCCAGTAATTGTACATCGCATGTAAATAAACTCAATTAAATTGAAATTTTCTCTGATAAAAAAAAGCAATTATTACAGTATAAACACCTAATCTTGTACAAGTTAAAAAAAATAAAACCCCCGACTCAAATGAATAAAGACCTCTTAAATAAGGGAAGATTAGTCATAATACTTCTGACTTTTTCATCCGTAAAGTAAGTAAGTAAAGTAAAGTCATCCCATGACAGGCCTCAGGAGGCCCTTGGGGTAGTAGGAGGTTAAGGCTCCCACTTTTCTAGACAATCGGCACTTGATGTCAGCCGGGTTGTCAGCCCTGCGTGACGGCCGCCTTTACCCCCAGAACAAACGTCTGGTACTCATTTCAGTTAGAGGCTGAGTCGACCCCAGACCATAGTGCCGCCAGAGGGTTTTGGTCAGTTTAAAAATCCTGACCCTCACGGGGATCGAACCCTCGACCTTCCGGCTTGTAGCGCAGTGCCTTAACCACTACGCTACGGCGTGTCCCCGACTTTTTCATCCGTAATGAGTAGGGTGCGTGTAGGCAAACAGTTTTCAGACACTTTTGAAATCCAGAATGGGTTAAAGCAAGGAGATGCACTATCTCCTCTACTATTTAATTTTGTACTAGAGCATGCCATTAAATCTTTAGAGAATGAGGAAGGCTTACAACTCAATGGTATTAATAAGCTGTTAGTTTATGCTGATGATGTAGTACTACTGGCCGATAGCGAGGAGATACTAAAGGCCAACACGCACACACTATTGAGTAACACTAAGAAATTAGGACTGGAAGTAAAATTCAGTAAAACTAAATATATGGTCACTCGTAGAAATACATTATATAATGGAACTGGACAGCTAATGACAAATGAGGGAAATTTTGAGGAAGTGGCTGAATTCAAATACCTAGGAACAATAATCACAAATAGGAATGAGATGCACAAAGAAATTAAACATAGGCTCAATTCTGGAAATGCATTCTATTATGCATTGCAGAGACTTTTGATGTCCCAACTACTTTCAAAAAACGTTAAGCTGAAAATATATAAAACTATTGTTCTACCAGTTATATTATATGGGTGCGAAACATGGACTCTTACTTTAAGGGAGGAAAGGAGATTACGAGTATTTGAGAATAAAGTTCTTAGGAAAATTTTTGGACCAAAGAGAGATGAACAGACAGGTGAATGGAGAAGACTACATAACAATGAACTACATGGTTTTTATAGGAAGCCAGATATAATAAGAACAGTTAAGTCCCGTAGACTGCGATGGGCAGGACATGTTGCACGTATGGGGAATGAAAGACGTGCATGGAAACTTCTTGTAGGAAAGCCAGAAGGAAAACGCCCAGTTGGTAGACCAAGAATGAGGTGGGAGAACAACATTAACTATGATTTGAGGGAAGTAGATTATACAGGGAATGATTGGAAAACATTAGCTCAGGATAGGGATGTATGGAGAGCTTATGTCCGTGCGGCCATGAACCTACGGGTTCGATAGTGCCAGTGAGTAAGTAAGTAAGTAAGTAATATGTTAATTAATAATTTTTACCTGGTAAGTCAGTCGTCCTCAACTAAGTTATTAAACTTCAAGTTATTGTAATATGGAGGCCTTTCGAAAACAATATTTCATCTTCTAACGGATTTATGTCTGCGGTTATGTTCTCGTTGAGTAGTTCTTTATTCTTTGCTTCTTATAGAATCTCTGTCTTCAAGGATGCTGATTCTGCTGTTATTGTATTCTCTGTGTAGTATTGACATAGAGTTATCGATTTTTTCAAATTGATGACCTGTTTCTAGTAGGCCTATATGTCTGGCAAAACTTGATTTATCTTCATTATTAATAAACAATTTTAAATGTTTCGAATAACGTGTGTTAATAATAATAATTTTATTGCAGCCAAATAGCCAGGATTAAAGTAGGATACATTTTAAATTTACATTTTTGCATATTCACAAATTGTCTTTGTTCTTTTTGTGCATAGCTCAATGTGATATCGGTCACATCTTTTTTTGCATAGCATAAATTTACAGTCTATGTTTGGTTCATGGAATTTTTTGTTGTTGCATATCAGGTGGTGGAATCCGTGGATTGCCAGCCTAGTGATGACGTGTCTCATTTCGAAATTTTCTTTTGTCCACGCACGGTCCACCATGGCCCCGGTGCTGTAGAATTCTGGATGTATTTCTTCTCTTTTCCTGTTCAATGTTGCTAGCAGCTGCTCAGATGCGCTGGTGCTGGGTAAGAGTATGCTTGTTCTGAGGTCGTCGATGAGGAAAGTTTCCTTCGCCAGTAAGTATGCGAGTCTTGAATGCGTTACTTTTGACACTCCTAATACTGCCTTTATATATCTCGCTTTTACCCTTATAACGTTATCAGGATATTGATTTCAATTTCCTGATAACGTGTCTTAAAGTTTCTTATTATTTTGCATATGTAGAATTTTTCACAACTATTGTATTTTAGTTAAAAGAAGCCTTTATTTTGTACTTATTTGTTGTTTCTGTTTTGTTAGAAATTATGTATTGAGTTTATTGTTAGTTTCAAAGACGATTTTAATGTTTTATCTTGTTTATTGATCGAATTAGCTAATTTGGTCGTTTCATTTTCTGTTTAAATTAGTGTAATCCATTTGTTTGTATTTGTGTTACATTCTTTTTCCAGTTTTGTTATATTTGTTAAATCGATTTTTCTTTTTTGTTTTCTGACTAATTTGTATCCATTGCTATGTGCTAAGGATTTTATATAGTTCAGTTCTTTTCTGTAGTTTGTTTTGTTTAGTGGTAGATTTAACATTCTATTAATTAGGCTGATGAAGGTACTCATTTTCTGTTGTATTGGGTGCATTGATTTTTGTTGTATAGCTATTGAGTTGTTTCTTGACTTTCTGTATATGTTTATGTCTATACTGTTGTTAGCAAACGTGTTGATTTTTCATCCGGTAGAACCACGAAGTAGACTCTGCACGATATTTACCTGAATTATAAGAATTCGAAACGCATTACACGACAATTAAATAGAAACCCCTAAAGGCACAAACATAAAATTAAGCTGATCCCTATTAGGTTCGTCTTCCGGGCATATAGGCCGTGGTCCAGTCGTTCTTCTACTCGACGTTTCGTCTACTGCTGCGGTAGACATCTTCAGGAGATACTGCGTGCTCTCTGTGAACTCCTCAACAGTCGACTGCAGACTGGCTGGTCGTTGGAAACTCCCTCCCTATTTATAGGCACGCCCCTGGTGGAGAGGCGGTTTTCTGCGCGGTCCGTGTTGCGTGCTGTTTTGTCCAGGCTGTCGCTAGCAGAAGTCATAGGCTTCGTTGTCGTATTGTGCAGTGCCGGGATCCAGATTTTGTTTATCTTCATGGTTTCTTCTTTTTTGTTAAAGGAATTTTTGTGTTTATATATTTCAATGGCTTCTCTGTACAGTCTGGTGTAATAATGTGATGTTTGGGACAATACCTGTGTTTCTTCGAATCTTATTATATGTTCTTGGTTGTTCATCCAGTGTTCCGCTACGGCTGATTTTTTCCTTTTGTTTTAGTCTGCAATGCCTCTTGTGTTCTTGCAATCTTGTGGTAACCATTCTTTTTGTTGTGCCGATATAAACCTGTCCACAACTGCAAGGGATGCGATATATACCGGCAGTACTTAACGGATCTCTTGTATCTTTGGCTGGGCGCAGTATATTGCTGATTTTTTGTGTTGGCTTGTAGGTTGTAGATATGTTATATTTATTTAATATTCGACCAATGCTCTCCGTTATTGTCTTGATATATGGTAGGTACACCTTACCCTTTGCCTCCTCCTTGTTCCCGTTTTCGGATTTGTATTTATTGGGATTTATGGCTCGGCGAAAATCTGTTTTGCTGTATCCATTGGATTGAAACGCTGCTTGGAGATGATTAAAAAAATTCCTTTAACAAAAAAGAAGAAACCATGAAGATAAACAAAATCTGGATCCCGGTACTGCACAATACGACAACGAAGCCTATGACTTCTGCTAGCGACAGCCTGGACAAAACAGCACGCAACACGGACCGCGCAGAAAACCGCCTCTCCACCAGGGGCGTGCCTATAAATAGGGAGGGAGTTTCCAACGACCAGCCAGTCTGCAGCCGACTGTTGAGGAGTTCACAGAGAGCACGCAGTATCTCCTGAAGATGTCTACCGCAGCAGTAGACGAAACGTCGAGTAGAAGAACGACTGGACCACGGCCTATATGCCCGGAAGACGAACCTAATAGGGATCAAGACGCCGGCCGTGAAAGCCTACAGTTATACATAACATTAAGCTTTCGGGCATCATGACCTAGCCTAACTAATCTAATAGGCCTATAATAAGAGTTGAGACGTTGACAATATCCGTTTACGTTATGAATAGAACAATTTATGTAATGTAGTTTTTGTGTTTCATGCGTCAAATCTCATAGACTGCGATGGGCAAAACATGTAGTACGAACAGGAAATAAAATAAGTGCATAGAAACTGCATATAAGTAAACTGGAGGGAAAGCGTCCATAAGGTGCCTAAGAATGAGGTCAGAAAATAGCATTGACCATATTTTTGGATAGGTGAATTGTACAGTATATATACATAGTGTTCTGGCCAAAAGCAGGTCTTTCACTACAAACTCAGCATTCTCCACTCTTTCTTAACTCAGCTTTCCTTTTTTGTATCCGCATATAAACAATTTATTTTAATACTATCACCTGATGTCTTTTTATGCCTCTAACTTTCTTTCCGTTGACCATTCCTTCTAGAGCATCCGTCAGCAGGCAGTTTCTTCTTAGCCAAAGGCTAAATCCAATTTGTTTTCATCTTTATGAGTTCCAGCATTGTTCTTCCTTCACCCACTCTATCTGGCATATGTTATTTTTTATTTTGATGTCCATTTTATACGTTCCATCATTCTCCATATCCACATTTCAAAAGCTTCCAGTCGCTTTTCCTCATTCCGTTGTAACATCCAAGTCTCTGCACCATACAATGCTAAATTCCACACAAAGCACTTCACTAGGCTCTCCCGTAATTCTTTTGCCAAAGGTCCGCAGAAAATGCTTATCTTCTTGCTAAAAACTACCTTTGCCTTTGCTATCGTCGGTTTTACTTCTTGACCGCAGTTCATGTTACTGCTGATAGTACAACCCAAATATTTGAAGCTCTCCACTTGCTCAATGGCTTCATCTTTAACCCCCATGTTTATCTTCCTTGGTTTACTTCCTAAAATCATGGCCTTTGTCTTATTTATATTTATCTTCGTCCCATAACCCTCGCACTTGTCGTTTAGCTCCATCAGCATGTTACTTCTGCTAGTAAAGTCATATCATGGGTTCTTGAAGCAGTTCTTCATTAGGTCTTCCAGGTAATGTTGAAAAGAGTAGGTGATAGAGGACATCCTTTTTTTATTTTTTTTTTTAAATTTCATTACATTATATTTCAACCCGTGTTTTACCATGGGCATATCACGGGATATTTACAGTTATTTACATACATTTACATTTTGTTTTGCTGTATTTTGATTGTTCAAGAGTTTATTCTTGAAGTGAGCGGAAGATGTTGGTGATGAAGTTCGTCACTGTGACGGTGTTGATGTGGTGCTGTAGTATTCCTTGCCGTACCCCTTTCCAATTTCTCTTCTCTCTGACAATTATTCTCCTATCTTCACTTTTAATCGCTGTTTCATATAAATATTACTTCTGAGCCACCTCTCCTTCCAGTTCACGCCAATGTTCTTCAAGATCCTCATGAGTTTATTCCAACTCACTCTGTCAAAGACCATTTCCAGATCAACCAATACTGCATAAACGTCTTTATCTTTTGATACAGGATGATTTGAAAACATTAACTCAGTATAGGAATGTGTGGGGAATTTTGTCCGCGGGGCCATGAACCTATGGATTCAAAAGCGCCATCAGTGAGTTAGTTTATGTGTTTCAAATTTGTATAAAATAAATAAAGATTGAGGATAAATAATTTACGTAGTATATAGCTTCAGGGTCTCGCATGACACTTGCTATTTAAGGTTATAATTTGTTTCGCATAAAGGATAAGTTTTATAATAATAATAATAATAGCTTTATTTTACCTGGCAGAGTTAAGGCCTTAAGGCCTTGTCTACCACTCAACCAGGTTTAAAAAAAATACAACAAACAAAAAATAGTCTTAAATCTAAATTACAATATATATATATATATATATATAAACGATTACAAGTTATGAATACAATACAATTAATATTTATAATGTATTTTGATTTACTCTAAATTTAACAAATTAAATATATAATATGTACAATATATATAAAAAACGAGGAAAAGATTAATGACATAGTATAAAATTATATAAATAGAGAAAAATTAATTATTAGACAACAGGTAACTGTATAAGCGTGACTTAAAGGTTCCAAGTGTGCGGCAACCCCTGATATCTTGAGGAAGGAGATTCCAGGAGCGGGCAGAGGCTACTGTGAAGGAAGTAGAATAGGAGGAAGTGCTATGAAGAGGAATTGTTAGCAGACTGCTATCTTGTGATCTAGTGTCAATATTGTGGTAAGAGGATAACTTCTCAAATCTGGACGCCAGGTAAGTAGGGATGTAGGAATTCAGAAGCTTGAAAAGTAGTGAAAGGGAGTGCAATTTACGTCTGTCAGTAAGACGGAGCCAAGAGAGGTTATTAAAGTGTTCGGAAATATGGTCATAACGGCGGATATTGAAAATGAATCGAACGCAAGCATTATGAACACGCTGCAGTCTCTGCGACAAGTCATAGTTTAGATCATTATATATAATGTCACAATAATCGAAGTGTGGTAACACAAGATTCTGCACAAGGATTTGTTTTAACGAAACTGGGAGAAAATTCTTTAAACGTCTAAGATAATGTAAGATGGAGAAAGTCTTTTTACATATGTGTTTCACTTGTGTTTGCCAGGTTAAATTTGCGTCTAGATGTAGTCCAAGATCTATTACTGAAGAAGAATAAGGGATAATTATATTATTTATAGTAATGTTTGGAAGTGTAGATATGTCAAAGGTTGTAAGCAGTCTTTGTTGTCCCATTAGAATTACTTGTGACTTGTTAGGATTTAGATTTAGACCGATACTTGAAGACCAGTTAAAGATGGATATGAGATCGTCATTCATTTTTGTCAAGCTGTTATAGAGAGAATGAGGAGGTGAATGTAGGTAAATTTGGAGATCATCAGCGTAGAGGTGATAACGGCAGTGCTTTAGTACAGTTGGCAAGTCATTTATGTAGATTGAGAAAAGAAGAGGTCCGAGAACACTGCCCTGGGGGACTCCAGCCGGCACGTTGCGCCAAGACGAAGATCTAGAGTTTAATGAAACGTATTGTTGACGACCGTGCAGGTATGAGTCGAACCAGGATACAGCGCTGTCAGACAAGTGTAGGTGCTTGAGCTTTATCATAAGTAAGTCGTGGTCTACTGTGTCAAAAGCTTTGCTGAAGTCAAGTAAGGTTAAAGGAGTCAATTGACGTCTGTCCACGGCTTCACGAATATCTTCAGTAATTTTTAGCAAAGCTGTGGTTGTGCTATGACCAGATCTAAAGCCGGATTGATAAGGATCAAGGAGGTGATTTTCTTGGAGATATTCAGTCATTTGCTTATGTACAATATGTTCCAGGGCTTTAGATAATGTCGGAAGGATGCTAATCGGTCGGTAGTCATTACAGTTAGTTGGTGTACTTATTTTTGGTATAGGCCGAACTCTAGACTGTTTCCATACAGTAGGGAAGATAGAAGTTATAAGGGAAGCATTAAAAATATGAGTCACTGTGGGTAGTATAATGTCAATGATTTTATTTAGCATTAAAATGCTGATGTTATCTGTTCCTTGTGCATTGGATTTAATCCGCTTGAGTGCTTTTTTAACGTCTATAGGCGAAATGTCGTTAAAGTAAAATTTATCTCTTCCTATATGGGGGGATGGGGATAAGTCTTTAAGAATGTCTATTTTAGTCTTGTTGTCTGGAGGTGTCATGGGTATTGAGGTAAAATGTTCATTTAAGTCATCTACAGAAATGTCTATAGAGTCAGTTGAGGGATTCAACTGTCTAAGTCCCATTGCACGGAGATTTCGCCAAGTGTCCCGTGCACTTATTTCAGGTCCGATTATACTGTGGGCGTGTCGTAGTTTGGCATTGCGTATAGTTTGTGTAGTTGTGTTTCTAAGTTGTTTGTACAGTTGCCAGTTCTCGTCATTTTTATGTCGTCTGTATGTTCGGTATGCTTTGTCTCGTTTTGACATAAGTTCACGTATTGAATCATTCATCCAGGGAGCAGGGGCGCGGGAAAATCGTCGGGTTTTTACTGGTGCATGTCTGTCATATAGTTGTAGTATCAGTGTATTAAATGTGTTTACTTTTTCATCAACTGATCTAAGATTCCATATTGTGTACCAAGGTAGTTCTAAAGCGTCTGATTTTAGTTTAGTATCGTCTATGTTTTGTAAATTTCTGTACGTAATCAATTTAGAGCGTCTTTTAGGACATTGGAGTGAGTATTCTACGAATACAATGTCATGAGCAGATATGCCGGGAGTTTTCTCATGCGTTAGGAGTATAAGACTGTCATAAAGGAAGTTTAAACTTTAAAACAGACCCAGCGTCTATATACCCGTTTAAGGAGTAAGCGCAGATGTTGACGGAGGGCACTACAGTCGTGTTTATGCAGGAATAGAACACGTGACACTGCAGAGGGGAATGGGACGTTGGACGCTGACAGTGTACACTGCCTTATATGACGTCACGTGTAGCAACAGACAGTGCTTCGTAATTCGTCCGCTTGCAGAGATATTTTGAATGACTAATACTCAGTGTGAGCGCGCCTCTCTGTGTGTACAGTTTTCGATCCCTTAGTTGCCTATATAAAGGGTATGAAGTCTGATCAATCACCAATACTTTTCTACTATAGGATACGGCTTTTAAAATATACAGAACTGAACTGATTATCTGTAGTCAGTGCGGCAACGTTTGTGTGAGGGCAGCGACACTCTGAGCCCTGCTTTAGATCAGACATGCTTTCTGACAACTCGAATACATAGAGATCCTCTCCCGATGAGTAATAACCTCAAGGAACGTCTCGAGACAACAGAATATTTAAGACAAGTCACACTTAATAATTCCCTTTAAGCAAGGTAAATATGGTAGTGTGATTATGATGGGGAATATTTGGTCATTACACTGCCAGTCGCTAGAAATTTCTCGGTCCATCTAATTATGGATGATTTGAAAGGAGGATCTCTTCAATATGGCCGACGGAAATTTCGCTAGTGATTTACCAGGCTCAGCATACCACCATACACATTGGTGTCGTCATTGTCGATACATCAAAATCTGTAACAAATGTAAACAAAACTTTGAGAGATGTAGAATACGTTGTAAAAAACCGCATGCGTCTACCTCAAATAATTCTTCTTCTTCTTCTTCCTTTCATGTGATAGACCTAGTGGTCTGTTACGGTCTCAATCCAACGGGTCTACCTAAAGATCTCTTGCCCGGTGGCTGGTAATTTAAGATTGGAGGTGGTATTCTTGTTCTGCTCATTCTTCTTACGTGAGATTTCCAGTTGCTTCTGTATTTTTGTACATATTCCATGACTGGTTCTGTTTGTAATTCTTTGAGAATCTCAGAATTCCTTTTATGGTATGTTCTTGAGTAACCTGCAGTACGTCTCATAAATTTCATTTCTGCCGCAGTTAGTCTTTGTTCATCTACACTAAAATAGTTTACGAGCTAAATTACATTGTTTTGATAGCAGGACTTTGTGGACATCCTGTATAATGAAAATAATGACAAGTAATAGCTCCATTAGACAAATATACAAAGTACAGATTTACAATATTATATCTACAGTACAATTATATGCCTTGATAAAAAAAACAGGAACAAATACCGTGTAGAATTAATATGGGCCCTACTCATAGATCTTATTATTATACACTGAACATAATAATAATAATAATAATAATAATAATAATAATAATAATAATAATAATAATAATAATAATAATAATAATAATAATAATAACAATAATAATAATAACAATAATAATGATAACAATAATAATAATAATAAGACGTGTTTTTTAAAATGATCCCACAACAGGCCAATAATAATAATAATAATAATAATAATAATAATAATAATGATAATACTTACTTACTCACTGGCACTATCGAACCCGTAGGTTCATGGCCGCGCGGACATAAGCTCTCCATACATCCCTATCCCGAGCTAATGCTTTCCAATCATTCCCTGTATAATCTACTTCCCTCAAATCATAGTTAATGTTGTTCTCCCACCTCATTCTTGGTCTACCAACAGGGCGTTCTCCTTCTGGCTTTCCTACAAGAAGTTCCCATGCACGTCTTTCATTCCCCATACGCGCAACATGTCCTGCCCATCGCAGTCTACGAGACTTAACTGTTCTTATTATATCTAGCTTCCTATAAAGACCATGTAGTTCATTGTTATGAAGTCTTCTCCATTCACCTGTCTGTTCATCTCTCTTTGGTCCAAAAATTTTCCTAAGAACTTTATTCTCAAATACTCGTAATCTCCTTTCCTCCCTTAAAGTAAGAGTCCATGTTTCGCACCCATATAATATAACTGGTAGAAAATAGTTTTATATATTTTCAGCTTAACGTTTTTGAAAGGAGTTGGGACATCAAAAGTCTCTGCAATGCATAATAGCATGCATTTCCAGAATTGAGCCTATGTTTAATTTCTTTGTGCATCTCATTCCTATTTGTGATTATTGTTCCTAAGTATTTGAATTCAGCCACTTCCTCAAAATTTCCCTCATTTGTCATTAGCTGTCCATTTCCATTATATAATGAATTTCTACATGTGACCATATATTTAGTTTTATTGATATTTACTTCCAGTCCTAATTTCTTAGTGTTACTCAATAGTGTGTGCGAGTTGTCCTTTAGTATCTCCTCGCTATCGGCCAGTAATACTACATCATCAGCATAAACTAACAGCTTATTAATACCATTCAGTTGTAAGCCTTCCTCATTCTCTAAAGATTTAATGGCATGCTCTAGTACAAAATTAAATAGTAGAGGAGATAGTGCATCTCCTTGCTTCAACCCATTCTGGATTTCAAAAGTGTCCGAAAACTGTTTGGCTACACGCACCCTACTCTTTGTGCCATTTAGACACATTCGTATAAGTCTAACTAACTTTTTAGGAATTCCGAACTCCAGCAGGATACTATATACCTTCTCCCTCTTAATTGAATCATATGCTTTTTTGAAGTCTACATATAGTTGATGTACAGTACCATTATATTCCCATTTCTTTTCTAAAATCTGTCTTATACTAAAAATCTGATCTGTTGTAGACCTGTTTCTTCTAAATGCACATTGATGATCTCCTAGAATGTCATCAATATAGGGAGTAAGTCTGCTTACTAATATATTTGTTAGAATTTTGTACGAAGTTGAAAGTAATGAGATGCCCTGTAGTTGTTGCAATCAGTTTTATCTCCTTTCTTATAAATTGGTACGATAATTGATTCTTTCCATTCATCTGGAAGAGCTTCTTTTTTTTTCCCAAATCATACTAAGCAACCAGCGTATCTTGTCCATCAATTTTTCTCCCCCTGATTTTATCAGTTCTGCTGGGATCTCATCTGAACCTGATGCTTTATACATCTTCAATTTTTCTATCGCCATTTCAACCTCTAATGCACTTGGCTCTGCGACTAGCATTTCTGCTGTCTGTAAATTATCCTCCTCAATGTCCTGTTCTGTATGTACATTTAATAGCTGATTAAAGTAACTTTTCCATCTATTTAATATACTCCTGGAATCTGCAATCATATCCCCATTATCATTCCGAATTATGTTTGTTCTAGCCTGAAACCCTTTCTTCTCTATACTAATTCCCTGATATAATTCTCTAATGTTCCTATTTTTTGCATTCATTTCAAGATCATTAATTTTCTCTCTCAAATATTCCCTCTTTTTACTCTTTAGTAACTTGGTGGTTTCCCGTCTAATACTACCCAATTGCTCTAAATTTACCTCATTTGGCTCGTGTAACCATTTCATTTTTGCTAGCTTTCTTTTCTTTACAATGTCGGCACATTCCTCATCAAACCATTTCTTGTTTTTGCCTCTTTTTTAAACAACCAATGCTTTCTGATGCTGACAATTTAATAGTATCTCTTATAGCCTCCCATTCTTTATTTATATCAGTTTCTTCTTCGTTTGCCACATTGTCATCTGAAGATTCCAGTACTTCAAATCTATTAGCAATTTTGATTTGGTATTCTTGCCGCATTTCATCATTTTTCAAGTTTTTTAATTCAAATTTTACAGAATCATCTTTAGCATTTGTTCCTCTCATAAGCGATAGCCGTTGTCTGATTTTCACTCTGACCAGATGATGATCCGAATTGCAGTCTGTCCCTCTAACTGATCTAACATCGGTGATGCTACTGTGCCAGCGTTTATCCACTAATACATGATCTATCTGGTTCCGAGTTTCTCCATCTGGGGACGTCCAGGTGTATTTATGAATATCCTTATGCTGAAATGTTGTGCTCTTAACAATGAGATTCTTTGATGTGGCAAATGTGACTAATCTAACCCCGTTGTCGTTACTATCTTCATGAAGACTGAATTTGCCTATTGTTGGTTTGAATATATCTTCCCGCCCCACTTTTGCATTAAAATCTCCTAAGACAATTTTCATATGATATCGTGAAAGGCTATCAAATAAGCATTCTAATTCTTCATAGAACTCATCCTTGATCTTGTCATCTTTATCTTCTGTGGGGGCATGTACATTTACAATTATAAAATCATGTCGTTTACCCTTTAGAATTATGTATGATATCCTATCACTAACAAACTTAATATCTCGGATAGCGGATAGGATCCTCCTTCTGACTAAAAAAACCCGTTCCAAATGCAGGTCTTTCTGCACCCCCGTAGTATAATGCAAAGCTTCCTGATTCCTGACTACCATCTCCTGGCCACCTAACTTCCTGTAAAGCGACTATATCCAAGGGCGATTTATCTAGTTCCCGCGTTAATATCTCTAGTGCCCCGCTATTGTATAAAGTCCTAACATTCCATGTTCCTAGGAACATGTCCCTGTGTTTGAGCCTTTGGCATGGGTTCCCTGAAGTAGTCCCCGCCCGGAGAACCGAATGGGGGACTATTTGACCTGCGGAAAATTTTACTCCAGTTGAACCCATGTCCGCATTTCTTGACGGTTGTATTTTTACGGTGAAAGATCGTCACTCTTTCGCCCAAGGCACTTTTTTCGTCTGGCTTATCACCTTCGACCAGTCCGGCATGGGTAACCCTATCGGCAGCAATGCTACCGCCGGCATAGCTCTCAGGATCATTTAAGCACGCAAGCCACTCCACCACGACAAGGTAAAGATACCATGGAGTGAATAATAATAATAATAATAATAATAATAATAATAATAATAATAATAATAATAATAATAATATAATAATAATGACATGGAAGCTTCTTGTAGGAAAACCAGAGTGAAGACGCCCAGTTAGTATACCAAGAATGAGGTGGGAAAATAACATTATCCATGATTTGAGGGAGGTAGATTAGGTAGGGAATGATTGGAAAACATTGGCTCAGGATAGGGATGTATGGAGAGCTTATGTCCGCGCGGCCATGAGCCTATGGGTTCGATGGTCAGTGAGTTAGTTAGTTAATAAATAAATTAAGAAGCTCTAAATAATCCATTCCTTATAACTGTGAGGGTAATATTCGAACTAAATATAAAGCAAGTGGGGGCACGCCGTAGCGTAGTGGTTAAGGCACTGAGCTACAAGCCGGAGGGTCGAGGGATCAAGTCCCGTTGGGGTCAGGATTTTTAAACTGACCCAAACCCTCTGGCGGCACTATGGCCCTGGGGTCGACTCAACCTCTAACGGAAATGAGTACCAGACCCTTGTTCTGGGGGTAAAGGCGGCCGTCACGCAGGGCTGACAACCCGGCTGACATAAAGTGCCGATTGTCTAGAAAAAGTGGGAGCCTTAACCTCCTACTACCCCAAGGGCCTCATACAATTACACAAATAATTTCTGTATGAGATTGGTTGACCTAATTATGTACATCATTCTTCCCAACGGGAAATTAACCAGAATAAAACGGAAAATAACTGTTAATGGGTTGAAAAATGGATGTAATTTAGTTTATCACATAGCGAGCTCCAAAATTTACGTTGCGTGATACAAAAAATAAAATAAACTAAATAAGTAAATAAATAAATAAAAATAAATAAATAAATAAATAAATAAATAAATAAATAAATAAATAAATAAAATATAAAATTAATAAAAAAAACTATAGTGACATACAAGTGACCTGAAGAAAGTGACCGAATATACATATTTTTATCTATCTATCTTCAGGTTTTTACAGATGCTGCCGTCTTCCCATGCCAAACCTCCACCTACGATCTTTGACTGATTTGGCCTTTTAGCATTTTATGTTTTTTTTTGTAATGTGTGGGGAGCTGGCCCACAGCATAAACCCCCAACCTGGAGGACCAGGAAAATTTCTGTCTGGGTTTTCCTCCCATAGCCTTTGAAGAGTCCTCTTCACCGCAAGGCAGCGTTTCTCTATTTCCCTTAGAGATAGGGTTGCCTCTTCCGCCAGATCCGCCGTGATGAAGGACTCCTTCTGCGCCGACTCTGCCGTTGAGGTCTTCACCGTAACCCTGGCTAGGGGCCCTTACAGAGTACTATCAGACGGAGCCAACTGAACCCTGGTTTTTTTAACGAGGTTGTTACTCCTCCCCCTCCTCCTTTCTCATCCGGGCTTGTGACCGGCCATGGCGGAGTTTATATACATATTTTTAATTACGTATTATTGAATTATATAATGTCTTTCTATTTATTTATTTTCCTTAATTCGACTTCTCCTTTTGTAGGTACATTTATGTGCCCACACCTCCCGGGCCTTTTAGGAACACGTCTGTCTGGAGAGGATTTTTAAACTCAAACTTTTTTTACCTTAAGCATGTATGTGGATTCGCCCCGAATGAGTTGTCAGACCAATGCCACTTGTGAGCTAACACGAACATATAAGATAAGACATTCACTCATAGTTCGATACTAAATAGGGCTAATATGATAGGGTAATTATAATGATGCTGATAACAATGAAATATTCCATTCAATAAAACTGAGTGATTTTTATGTATTGAGATGTGCAGATAACGAATATGGCATCCGTTTTCCTGCATCATCTAACGTATTTAGCAAAATATCCACATTTTAAAATGTGGTTTTCGGTCTCACGTATCCGGCTTAACTTTAGGATCCAAACAAATGAATAAAAAACGTTTACCGATATTGTATGTTTATGAATGGCACTTAATATCTGGTGAAAGTAACATCTGTCTGTATATTAATGTTATGATATTTTGTGAATTGCCTGCTTAGTAATTCACTACGTTTTTTTTATCGCTTCGCGATTAGCCGTATTTTATGTTTCTGTGTGTGCGAGAAATTGCGAATCTAAATGTGTGTTGTGAAGTGAAGAATAAGGTGTATTTTAACAAAATTATAACAGCATTCATCATGTATTTTTAAGTAACACAATAACAAAGTAGGTGTACCGGAAGGTGTAGCTAGAATGTTCAAATAAATTAATGATTTTGTAAAGAAAAAGGAAGAGGAGCAGGGCTGAGCAAGTTATTGTGAATAGCCGAAACTTGTTTTATTATGTATAATTGTATGCTTTCACGGCCGGCGTCTTTGTTCTTGTTTTGGTTCGTCTTCTGGGCTAAATGGCCGTGGTCCGGTTTTCTTAACTCGATGTTTCGTCTAGCGGCTTAGAAAAGTTACGTCGGGGATTTTCCTCACTTGCAAAGACAAATGTCTGGAAATACAATTGTGTGGTCTAATGTTAAAAATTCCTTTCCTGAAATGTCGTGTTATTGTAGGACCGGACAGTTTGGGCATGTAAAAGTGCCGATAAGGTAAAAGCTTAAACTACTATAGTGAAGAATAAGAAGAAATTTATTTGTTTTCTAAATTTATTTTTCGTTTGAATTGGATCAATTTAATTCGTGTAATTTATACCTAAGTATTTACTATGTTTAGATCCAGCAATTTTGTTGAATTTAGCTAATGTTTTAAGGAAGTAGTAACTTGCTTGGTGCTGTAAAAACTTGGATTATTATCTTCATTTACATTTTTGTGGAAGCGTAAGCAATGTATGGATAAAAATTGTTCAATATTTGGCTCACCGAATACAGGGTAAATTAGTTTCATAGGGTAATGTAAAGTGTTGTTCAAGCATTTTTTAAAACAAAAATATTACCGCAGTTTACGAGCGATCTCTATAATTTAGGTGCATGTCATATTAGTAGAAGAAAGAGTAATCCAAACCGAGAGGCCTTTAGCTTGAGTATATCTAAAATATATTTATTTTTAATTAATATTTATTTACATTCTTATGCATAATGATAAAAACACACATGTGAATTTCGGTCCTGGTGGATCATTGATTTTTATGGTTGCCCCTGGTTCCGAGATTCGTGGGTTTAAACTCCTGCGGGATTCGATTTATTTTGCAGGAGGTAAAAATCCTTTGGAGGCGAAGTAAAGCCATGGGTCTCATATCGCAGATTGACGGCAAGAGAAAAAATCTCAACCTCTCATTGTGTAATGCGTAGTTCACATTTCATAGTCACTGTCAACAGACAACCCATTGAGGATATTGGTTTGTAAGAACTGTAGAAAGAGTCCACCACTGTGGTTTCAAGGTAACATCGTTGCCTTGTAAACAGCGGGCCAGGGTTCAATCCTCGCTTGGGAAAATTTCCTGATTGTGTATTTTTCGTGGTTGTTCTCTCCTATAAAATAATATTTGAAACCTTTATAGACCAAATGGTCTCCGAACATCATCTGGTCATCATAATAATCAACCATATCATATTCGCTTTGTTTAGTATAAATGAGTACTACTATCAGAGGAAAACTTGGAGTAACAAGTTTAAATGAAGATATCCAAAGATACCAACAAGAATGGAAAAATCATCTGAGAAGAATGGCAAGAAATAGACTTCCAAAATTGGCATTCTAATATACCCAACTGGACATAGGGACCAAGGAAGACCACAACATCGGTGGAAAGATCAAGACCATCTTCGCTAGGTTTACCGTACAGGCCACATGGCCTAAAACGAATTTGTTCATGATGATGATGAGTAAAATATGTCTTGCCTTACGTATTCGTGTTGTGTCTGAGGTGGCTCTGGAATTGAGGTCATCACTCATATAGGATGTCCGTGCGTGTCCTTGTGCGGTCATGAATTTATGATTAGTAGTAGTAGTAGTAGTAGGACTTTATTAGACAAAATGTAAGATATCTACAATATTATTTACAAATATGGGTCGCACGGGCAGTACGCCGTACGTGCTGTTGACAGTCCGTTACAATAAATTAATAATTGGTACTAGTTTAAAGAAAAATAAACAAAAAAGCAATAACATTACAATTACATAAAGAAAACACAATAATATTACAATTAAATAATAACACAATAGCATTATACATTAAAAAAACAATATACATAAAGAAAACACAATAATATTACAATTAAATAATAACACAATAGCATTATACACTAATTAATTTATATATAATTATTAAGAATTAATGGTACTGCATTTTGATAATATATATTTATTCATGAATGAGTGTTGTTCTTATTTTCGCGTTTTGTCCAGAAATTTACCCAAGTTTATCCAATTTTCTGGATTTACCAATAACTCGTAGCATGCCAATCTTTCCCGATTTGAATTTAGAAATCTTTCCGGTAATAACTGACGTCTTCAATACTCTAAATCATTACATTTTCCTAATATATGTATCTCGTCTTCAACGTTCCCGCACATTGGACATATTCGCATATCGTCGCTAATTTTTAGAAATTTCCATGCCCCTAGCCTAAACCAAGCAAGCCCTGATCTCTCTTTAAATCCTAGGTTGATTATATAATATTCTTTTTCCCAAACGTGTTTTAGGTCTCTTTGTAAACACAGTGAGCGTTTTCCTGTACATTCGGCGAAAGTATCTTGTTGGTTTATATCTAAGTACTTCCTCCTTATTTTTCTCCACACGTTCTTGAGATTTTCAGTCCCTTTTTGCCATATCCAGCCCATCCCAATCTTTTGGAGTTCTCTCCTAACCTCGTCTGCTCAAAATTTAACATCTATGTTTTTAATTTGGTGGTCGTAACAAATTGCTCTAAACATTGTTTGTTCACCTTGGATTACTCGCAACCAGCATTTGAGTACACGAATTTTACAGTTTATGTCGTCCTGGAATGACCCAAATTCATATAAAATTCCACAGTTAGAAACGGCCTTACTAAGTCCTGTAATATATTTTAGAAAATGTTTATATACCTTATTTAGTATTTCCGTTCTTTGGAAACCCCAAATCTCACTACCATAGGCATTACTGGCCTGACCATCGCTCCATACATTTTTTCTAATGTGCTGACTGGAATATCAGGCACTCGATCCAGAATACCAAGTACACTGTTAAGTTGTCCCCTCCCTTTAAATAATGCTATATCAATATGTTTTTTCCACTTCCCGTTTATTTTCAACGTCGTACCAAGATATTCAAAATGTTTCACGTTTTGAAGTACTTGATCTCTGTATTTCCATTCCTCTGCTCTACCATAAACCGTCCCATTTTTAAAGGTTATTGTTTTTGTCTTACTAACATTTACAGTCAATCCCCAATTCCTACAGTATATTTCCAGTACATCAAGACCTCTTTGCAATCCCTTGATTGTCTTGGAACAGATAATTAAATCATCTGCATACAACAGGACTGGGACTTTAACATTTTTTATCTCCGGAGCCTCAATTTCTCCTTCTAGCATTACGTCTACAATATCATCAACGAATAGATTAAATAGCATTGGTGATAAAATGCAACCTTGTCTCACTCACCGATTGGCTTCACTGCTCTCTGTAATTAAGTTACAAATCCTCTCCCAATAGGTTGTGTCCCTTAAAGTCCGGATGGCGTAGGACATGTGAAAGTACATAACTTATAAGGGAGAAGTTAAAATAACGTAAAGAGATGGAGAGAAATACACAGAGAGAGAGAGAGAGAGAGAGGGGGGGGGGAGTGAAGTCCTATAGAAAGGGAGGAAAATAAAGAATGAAAAATAGTGAATCATGTATTACCTAAAATGTGGATCTCAGAGATTGGAAAAGCACCATGTTCTGTATATACATGTAGAGTGAGTCTATTTCTTACTGCACTGAGCAGCACATGCCTGGTGTTTGCACCCTCCAGCTGGGAAATTGTGTTTTGCAGTGTAACTATATAGAGGGGCGAAGAGAGAGGCGCCAATAAGGATATTTGTATAACCGCAGATCATGGAACGAAGATAGGTTATTTTAAAATAGATTTTAACACTCATTACGTGGGATTCAAGGACATTCTTTCCTCTAAAATAGCGACCACTTCCTTTCGAACTATAAGAAATCACCCGAGACAGTATTTACTAAATACATCACATTAACATAAAAAAATTCACGTCTCAACATTTTTCATCTTTAACTTAAAATCCATTGATGTTAATTTTAGGAATGTGTTTTGGTAGGATTGATTATTTTTGTATTTTATTTCACGACGGCCATGAGTTGTATTAAAGCCAAATAACTGGTTATTCGCTGTTACCTTTTAAGGAACACGGAAGTTCATTGTCCCATTCACATGTAGGCTACTTGTAGTACAGACTTGTATTTCTATCCTTAAAAAAGACTTACCGCTGTATCTCATAGAACTAGTACACACAGAAAAAGCAAAAACAATTTATGATCTGAAAAAGCTCTTGTTTGTAGTAGTCTCCATAGAGCATACCGACCACGCGCTGGCCTAAAGCAATGTTTTCGTTGTCAGCGCTTCAATCATACTTTCGCAGGATGCAACCTTTCAGCACGTTGCGTTATCTGTGCTCAACCACATTAGTCATCTGAAGTGTACAGTGAGAGTGGAAGCTCAAACTGACCCTTCACTATTGAAGTGTGCAAACTGTGGAGAAAGGGGGCACCCTGCGTCCTACAGAAAGTGTCCTAAATACATTGAAGCAAACGAGGCCTTTCTCAAATCACGCGAACCTAAATTGCCAAAAGGTACGCCTACACCGCGAACGTTCACGTCAAAATTAACGTCTCCCGGCATTTCATACAGTAAAGCCACAGCTCCGAACAATAACAGAAATCAACCGGCACAAGAACGCATTGCTTCCATCCAGTGCACCCCTATCCTAAGTTCTATATCACCATCCTCAATTAATGATCTGTTTCACGACGTCCAGCCAATAATGGCTAAACTAAACAGCCCAATGGAGAAATTCATGTTCATGTCTCAACTGATGAATATGTTCTTCCAAAATGTGTAACAAACAGAGCTACATGAAGCAGCACAATTGCCCTATCTTGATGCTATTTTGAAAGATCAAGTCACCAAAATGTATAAAAACATTTTGGAACATGATAATCCAATAGTGCGCACGATTGGACAACTACCGCAATGGCGTACAGTGCATAAGAACATATTCACTGGAGAACAACCGCCATAAGGGTTAATTTAGTGGCACATATCGCTAAATACCAACACAGAGCATGTCAAACATCTTCGTTTCCATATCTCGTAATACATTCCTAAAAAACAGCGTTTAGGTAGAGGTTACAATAGGAAAGCCACTTAAAGTTAGCCACTAGTAATTTTGCTGCCGAGGGAAAAATCAGTTCCCGGAAACAGCACACTGGACGGCAAAACAACTGCCGTCACAAAACAGACAAAGGGACAGATCCTTGAAAATACCCATCCCAGAAATTATCAAATTGTGCTCTTTAGAACACAAACAGATGGATTCCTACAATACCTTTCCCTAAACCTGAATATCTTTATAAAACGAATGGCCACACAAAGTGGGCAGTGACCAACGTAACAACTAGAAATAAGAAATAGACCATTTCTGTATTCAGAATGAACAATAAAGTGTTTATGTTGTTGTAAACAGTTATATTACGTGTGACGTTAAACATCAGACGACATTTCTGTTATTCACATGCTGATGAGCAAGGAGAAGAGAAACTTAAAGATGATTTAAAATAGGTATGTAAGCAATAATGGGACGGGCGACAGCTTAAGATCGGAGTCACATTATGATTTTTTTTTTCCGTGTTTAAATTTTCGAGTAAATTTTTTAGTATAAAATCCAATCTTAAAATAATGGTAACATTTAATGATTCAACACAGAGAAAAAACTCATTTTACTAAAGTTAAAGGAAGTGAAAACTTGTAATTTAAAGGACCTACTTATAAGAAAATGACAATACAAAATCGCTTTTTTGCAAAGTGGACTACGTTGTTTTTAGTCGTCAGCCTTCATATGTCAATGTGCTTGATGTGACGTGAATTAAATGAAATTAATAATACATTGCGATCAGTATAGCACAGTATAGCACTGGACAGTAGACGCGGAGATTTCACTATACACTGCTGATGCACTCATGGCGGGGAACGGACAGCTTAGGATCGTGGTGATACAACCACACACATTTTAGTAACTATTTTACAAATTGTCGTACTTACCAACTTTATTGAATCAGGTGTTGGAACTGTTCACCTTCGTTGTCCATATATTTTTGACACCTCTTTATAAAATTTGTTGCGTAGGTAACGCAAGGGATTTTGAACAATGTCCTTGAAGGTCAATCAAGTGGGAGAGCCTACCCAGAATGTCCAGTTTGTGAATTCCTGCCTGCCACGTGTATAAACAAAACACTTCCTCTTACAAAAACATGTACAGTCCATAGTGAATTATAGTGAGGAGCGGACGTGTTGATTTTAGATTTTAAACTATAGTTTTTAATTATAATAATTTGTACCTTTGCTGCCTGTAGTCTTAAAATTATAGTGTAATGTGAATGTGTATTTAGTTAATTACTTAACTATTTTGTTCTTTTTATTTGAATAATACCCCTTATAATTTCAAAAGATGAAAAACTTTTCACAGTCAAATATGGGAGATTATTGTGAATGTTCACGAATATATGGAAGAGGAACGAAAGGAAAATGAACCATTTTCACCCGTGTATTTTAAAGAAGTGATGAAAATTCATGAAATTAACACGGAAAACTACATAAAATGGTTATGTACCATGTTGATTCTAAATTTACCCCCCATACTCTTAGTAGTTGACAACGCTTCGTACCATAAGACATAATTAAATAAAGTACCAACATCAAATTCCTTTAAAAAATATCTGCAAGTCTGGTTAATTGAACATAATATTAATTTTGACTATTTAACTCATGCCCCAAATGGAAGTCAATGACCATTCACATTTCAATTAATTTTGATTTACAACCAATCACAGTCGTTTTTCACCTTGATTTTATCAATTTAATTTTATCACTTTAAAATCAAGCTCCTCCTTTTTAACATTCTGAATAGGTCAGAGCATTATTTTGCACTGACTGACTCTCTAAGAAATACGTTGAATATAACAATTTATATATTAAGATGTAAGAATCCTACAATGCAAGTGGCTCCCAGATTGTTTATATATAGTGCACGAATGTAACCAGATTCTGTTTGCGGGATATAATACAAAATAAATGTAAAGCGTGTAATAAGAAACCCACTGTTTGCACTTTCTTAAACATATTATTTCCCAGCTATTTACGTTCCAGAAATATATAATGGACATATTTACATCATAGGACATCAGAAATTAATTAATAACCTATAAGTTTTCGTTATAAACAGTTTGGAGTATTTCATTTTTTTTTTCCACTAGGGTGCATTCTTACAATATTGCGATTATTTGGCAATAAATAATATGATCTGGTTGCAGTGTTCAACAAATGAAATATAATAAACTTTTCTCATTTGTTTTCAAACATAGTCGTTTACATTAAATATATAAATAGTTTAAAATAACTATAGTTAAATAATGATTTACGAGCAAACAGCTTAATTTTATTCGTTAAATAGTCCTAACAAATGCCACTCTTAATTCCCAAATTCTCTAGATAAATTCACTCGTCACTTCGTGACATCGCGAATTTATCGATAATTTGGAAATCACTCGTGGCATTACTTACGATAAAAATGGTACTAAAACATATTTATATTATTTAATCTTAGCAAACTTAGCAATAAACAACAGACAAAACATACATAATTGATACAATATGTATTAGCCGAAAATAACCATACAGTTTTGAGATTTACACCTTATCAGCCTGATTTAAATCCCATTGAATCAATTTGGAGAGATGTATAACAGTGAGTTGGTGGTAAAAATTAAAGATGTTGAAATGATTTGAACAAATTGGTAAAGAGGAATGGGAAAAATGTGTATAATAAAGTGGAAGACAACAAACGCGAGTACTGGGAGAAAGATGGAATCATGGAAGAAAGATTGAAAAAAATATAATTGACGACAATGGTATGGAGAGCAGCGATGAGGAGAGTTAACATGAAACTGACCAAACGGAATGTGACAAAGATTAGTGCAGATGGAAGTCATGATGAGAGGATAAAATAAATAAGGGCAAATCTTCAATATCAAAATGAAATCATGTTCAATAGATGAGAATATGAGTTCTAATTTTCTTAAAGTGTCCAGACCAAAATTGTGGAAAATATTAAGTGAAAATGGAATTCCATTACACTTGATAGCAGTAATTAAGAAAATTTATGAGGAAACAAAAATAAAAATAAATCAAAGGGAACCAATACATATAACAGGAGGAGTTAGACAAGGTTGTCCAATATCAACCACTCTCTTTAACATTTATTTTGACGACATGATAAGATCATGGAAGTAAGTGACGACTGGAGGAATTAACTTAGGAAATATAGTAAAAAAAACAGTAGCCTTTGCAGATGACCAGGTTTTAATAGCAAAAACAGAGGACGAACTACAAAGAATGCTATATAAACTAAATGAAATATAAAAAAAATACAACATGGAAATATCCTCACAAAAAGCAAAAACAATGGCCTTCAAGGGCACTCATCCAGTTCGGACAAAGATAATATTAGAAAATAGACCAATAGAACAAGTGGTAAGATATAATTTCCTAGGTTGGGAAATAACATACACAGCAAACAGATATAAATAACAAACTAAATAAGTTTAATTATATAATAGAGACACTAAAAAGAACTTTGAAAAATAAAGCCAGGAAAGACTCTATAATGAAATTATACAAGACATTGGCAGTGCCTGTTATTACTTATGGATCCGAAACATGGACAGTGACAACACAACAATCTGTCAGAATACAAGCTGCTGAAATGAAATTCGTCAGACCAATAGCAGGATATCAAAGAACAGACAAAAACATAACACAGAAATAAGACAACAACTAAAAGTACAGGAATTAAACACAACAATAGTGAAATACAGAACAAACTGGAAAGAACACTTGGCGAGGATGCCTGAGAATAGAATACCAAAAGTAGCATATAACCATTCACCACGAGGAAGAAGAAGTTTGGGAAGACCGAAGAAAAGATGGAAACAGCAACAATTTAGAGCCGGAACAGGCTAGTAAATAAGCCTAAACCGTGAAGAAGAAGAAGATGAAGATTTTTTAAAAATACAATAATAAGTATAATGATATACGGTGCAGAAGGATGGGAATTAAAATATATAACAATAAGTTAATAACATTCTGCAGAAATGGATTTTTGGAGGCGTTCAGCTGGAATTTCTAAAAGAGATAAAATAAGAAGCAATCTATATAAATTAATGTTAAAACTCCAATTAGGGATTTCATAAAAAAAAAACAATTAAAATGTTATGACCGTGTGAAAAGAATGACAGAAGACAGAATACTAGAATTGGTTTTTATTTGATAGAAGAAGAAGAAAAAAAAGACAACGGCTCAAAATAATATTGATTAATGGTGTTTTTGAACAACGCTTGTTTTTACTTAATAATTCTGATTAAAAACAATAATAACAAAATAATAAAACAATAAATAAAATTAGAGTATGGAAATGGACAGCTACTGAATGACAAATGAGGGAAATTTTGAGGAAGTGGTTGAATTCAAAAAGCTAGGAACAATAATCACAAATAGGAATGAGATGCATTAAGAAATTAAAACATACGCTCAACTCCGGAAATGCGAGCTATTATGCATTACAGAGGCTCTTGACCTCTCAAATCCTTAAAAAAACATTAAACTGAAAATATATTATTTAACTATTATTCTACCAGTTATATTATATGGTTGCGAAACATGGACTCCTACTTTAAGGGAGAAAAATATATTACGAGTATTTGAGAATAAAGTTCTTAGGACAATTTTTGGACCAAAGAGAGATGAACAGACAGGTGAATGGAGAATATTATCTAACAGCGAACTATATGGTCTTTGTAGGAAGCCAGATAGTATAATAAGAACAGTTAAGTCAGGTAGACTGCGATGGGCAGGACATGTTGCACGAATGGGGAATGAAAGACGTGCATGGAAGTTTCTTGTAGGAAAACCAGAGCGAAAACGCCCATTTGGTAGACCAAGAATGAGGTGGGAGACTAACATTAACTATGATTTGAGGGAAGTAGATTATACAGGGGATGATTGGAAAACATTTGCTCAGTATAGCGATGTGTGAAGAGCTTAGATTCGTTCGGCCATGGACCTAAAGGTTCGATAGAGCTAGTGAGTGAGTTAGAGTATCATATGAAAAAAACAATTTATTAGACAGAATTTGAACATGAATCTTATATTTCTTAGCAGATTATCTTACTTACTCACTTACTCACTGGCACTATCGAACCCGTAGGTTCATGGCCGCACGGACATAAGCTCTCCATACATCCCTATCCTGAGATAATGCTTTCCAATCATTCCCTGTATAATCTACTTCCCTCAAATCATAGTTAATGTTATTCTCCCACCTCATTCTTGGTCTACCAACTGGGCGTTTTCCTTGTGGCTTTCCTACAAGAGGTTTCCATGCACGTCTTTCATTCCCCATACGCGCAACATGTCCTGCCCATCGCAGTCTACGAGACTTAACTGTTCTTATTATATCTGGCTTCCTATAAAGACCATGTAGTTCATTGTTATGTAGTCTTCTCCATTCACCTGTCTGTTCATCTCTCTTTGGTCCAAAAATTTTCCTAAGAACTTTATTCTCAAATACTCGTAATCTCCTTTCCTCCCTTAAAGTAAGAGTCCATGTTTCGCACCCATATAATATAACTGGTAGAATAATAGTTTTACATATTTTCAGCTTAACTTTTTTTTGAAAGGAGTTGGGACATCAAAAGTCTCTGCAATGCATAATAACATGCATTTCCAGAATTGAGCCTATGTTTAATTTCTTTGTGCATCTCATTCCTATTTGTGATTATTGTTCCTAGGTATTTGAATTCAGCCAATTCCTCAAAATTTCCCTCATTTGTCATTAGCTGTCCATTTCCATTATATAATGTATTTCTACGTGTGACCATATATTTAGTTTTACTGATATTTACTTCCAGTCCTAATTTCTTAGTGTTACTCAATAGTGTGTGCGTGTTGGCCTTTAGTATCTCCTCGCTATCGGCCAGTAGTACTATATCATCAGCATAAACTAACAGCTTATTAATACCATTCAGTTGTAAGCCTTCCTCATTCTCTAAAGATTTAATGGCATGCTCTAGTACAAAATTAAATAGTAGAGGAGATAGTGCATCTCCTTGCTTCAACCCATTTTGGATTTCAAAAGTGTCTGAAAACTGTTTGCCTACACGCACCCTACTCGTTGAGCCATTTAGACACATTCGTATAAGTCTAACTAACTTTTTAGGAATTCCGAACTCCAGCAGGATACTATATAACTTCTCCCTCTTAATTGAATCATATGCTTTTTGGAAGTCTACGTATGCTGAGCTAATTTATCATTTTGCAATTAGTTTTCTCCTATCCCTGCATATCAACTATATCATGAATTTTGTAATGCCATTTACGCTCATTTAATGACAACTTCAGTGAGCATGTTCTGATTCTCTAGTATGATCCAAAGTAATAAATTGAACTATCGTTCGTTTAAGACTGAACCTAAAAATAAAAGGAAAGTGATCCCGTTACAGGCCTTATAGAAGCCACTTGAAATAGTAGGAGGTTAAGGGGCCCAACTTTCTAGACAATCGGCACTTAATGTCAATCTGGTTGTCTGCCGTACATGACAGCCACCTTTATCCTTAGAAGGAGTATCTGGTACTTATTTCAGTTGGAGGCTGAATCAACCTCCGCCAAAAGTTAGGACAGTTTAAAAATTCTGACCCCTCCTGGACTCGAAGCACCGACATTCCAGCTTGTAGCGTATGGCTTATTATATTAATCAAGTACGCTACGGTGTGGCCTCTAAAGCTGATGAGGGGATGCGATGAAAAGTACTTTTTCTCAGTGGAAGAAATCTGTTTATTCCTAGTGTGAGGAGAGAAGACTGTACATTGAGTATGCCGAACACGATATTGGATGCTCCCAAGTGTGTTAACAAAATTCAACTTAGAAGTGGTCTCAAATTGATTTATTGGTGGACTCGTGTTACTGCTCGAATCAGGTTAGTGGTGGTTTCAGACAAACAATATCCAAGGACACGTCAATGCCAGGGTTAGTGAACTGGAGTCCAGTAAACATGTCTGTCCAATTATTGACATTATGGAAAATGATATTTATATGAGATTGCTTCAAGGTGCCTCTTAACCCACACACGTCTTGGCAGATATTACAAAGCACATGCTTCTTAAAGCCCCCAAGCTATAATATAGCGTTCAACTAACAAGTTATTTGAATATAATTGAATTTACTCGAGTGATGTAATTTCTTGTTAATTGGTAAATAACAGAATATAATTCCCCAAAGGAATGACGTAGACGTGGGCACACAAAGTAGTTATTTTAGTGTTAACCTCTTCCTTGTAGGTAATTTTATATGCCCCAACCCACTCGGGTCTTAGAGAGGGAGGGGCAATCTGACTGCAGAGGATTTGTGACATTAGATCACACAGAGTTTTGATCATACAAGGAAATGGAGGGCCTTCCTGGATGAGTGATCAGCTCAATGCCATCTCCGAGACAATATGAATATATAAAACAAGAAGAACCATTCACTCTTACGATAGGAATGGATGATTCCGATGGCCAGTGATGTTCGGGGACTGTTTGTGCATTAAAGTTTCCTGACATTTGTGTTACAGACGAGGAAAAATCTCGAAAAACGTTACCCAGGAAACTTGTCCATACTGGGGTTGGATCACGGGCCTCTGAGGCAACGACGTTTTAGTTTGGATACTCTTCTAGATTACCAGGCTTAAAGTACACAGATATTAAATTATAAATTATGTGTAGTTAATTAATAACGCTATATAGACCTGATAGGGGCACGCCGTAGCGTAGTGGTTAAGGCACTGAGCTACAAGCCGAAAGGTCGAGGGTTCAAGTCCCGGTGGGTTAGGATTTTTAAACAGACCCAAACCTTCTGGTCCTGGGGTCGACTCAGCCTCTAACGGAAATGAGTACCAGACGCTTGTTCTGGGGGTAAAGGCGGCCGTCACGCAGGGCTGACAACCCGGCTGACATCAAGTGCCGCTTGTCCAAAAATAGTGGGAGCCTTAACCTCCTACTACCCCAAGGGCCTCCTGAGGCCTGTAGTGGGATTACTTTCTAACTTTATATAGACCTGATAGGGAAAGTAAAAAAGTATTAAAATATGAATACAATTAATAAAGAATAACAACCCAGAACACGATTAAATAATTGACTTGAAAATGACAAAATACTTAAAAAAACAATTTTGAACACTGTTGAGGTTTACTTATAGCGGATTAAAATTATAAAATCTTATCTGACATCTCAGTCGTCCTCAACTAAAATGTCGGCTAAAAAACTTAATTGAAGGCCATTCGTAAACAAATTCCTTCTTCAGCTACTGTTAAAGAGTTATTTATTTTTGTGATTATTCTTTGTGGAAGGTCATGATCACTGGGTATGATTTCATTTATCATGTTATATCTAATCAAAGAAAACACCTATATGTTCACAAATAAATAAACGTATAAAGTTACATGTAATAGTTGTACGGAGATTGCTAGATAACTCAAAGCATGACAACCATTACCGCCCAATGCCTCATACGCATGCGGGAGCCGTCTCCATCATTTCTACTATTCTATCTCACAAAACATTGGTTCTTTTGAGACAGGATGTTTGTAGTGAAGTGGTGTAGTGATATAACCAATTGAAACTTTTAGTTTGGTTATTAGCACGCTTGTGAAAGAGACAGAGGCAGAGAACATGCCTACTCAGATCTGAGGTCCAGCCATGCTTTCATATATCTGGCGGAACCTGTAATACAATTTGTATTGGAGAAAAATCGCCAGAAATTTTAATACAATTCTAGTGAAAATTTTACAGATTTTAAGTACGATAAGATATAGTAGGAGCAGGTCACCAATTCAGTATAGAAAGCAACACATTATGGAGAATACTTAAAGACAACAAGAACTACACAGTAAACGTCTAGAAGAAAATTGAAATCTAGAGAAGCCAAGAACACAATAACAGAAATATACTTACTTACTTACTCACTGGCACTATCGAACCCGTAGGTTCATGGCCGCGCGGACATAAGCTCTCCATACATCCCTATCCTGAGCTAATCCTTTCCAATCATTCCCTGTATAATCTACTTCCCTCAAATCATAGTTAATGTTGTTCTCCCACCTCATTCTTGGTCTACCAACGGGCGTTTTCCCTCTGGCTTTCCTACAAGAAGCTTCCATGCAAGTCTTTCATTCCCCATACGTGCACAACATGTCCTGCCCATCGAAGTCTACGAGACTTAACTGTTATTATATCTGGCTTCCTATAAAGACCATGTAGTTCATTGTTATGTAGTCTTCTCCATTCACCTGTCTGTTCATCTCTCTTTGGTCCAAAAATTTTCCTAAGTACTTTATTCTCAAATACCTGTAATCTCCTTTCCTCCCTTAAAGTAAGAGTCCATGTTTCGCACCCATATAATATAACTGGTAGAATAATAGTTTTATATATTTTCAGTTTAACGTTTTTTGAAAGGAGGTGGACATCAAGAGTCTCTGCAATGCATAATATCACGCATTTCCAGAATTGAGCCTATTTTTAATTTCTTTGTGCATCTCATTCCTATTTGTGATTATTGTTCCTAGGTATTTGAATTCAGCCACTTCCTCAAAATTTCCCTCATTTGTCATTAGCTGTCCATTTCCATTATATAATGTATTTCTATCTGTGACCATATATTTAGTTTTATTGATATTTACTTCCAGTCCTAAGTTCTTAGTGTTACTCAATAGTGTGTGCGTATTGTCCTTTAGTATCTCCTCACTATCGGCCAACGCTACTACATCATCAGCATAAACTAACAGCTTATTAATACCATTCAGTTGTAAGCCTTCCTCATTCTCTAAAGATTTAATGGCATGCTCTAGTACAAAATTAAATAGTAGAGGAGATAGTGCATTTCCTTGCTTCAACCCATTCTGGATTTCAAAAGTGTCCGAAAACTCTTTGCCTACACGCACCCTACTCTTTGTGCCATTTAAACACATTCGTATAAGTCTAACTAACTTTTTAGGAATTCCGAACTCCAGCAGGATACTATATAACTTCTCCCTCTTAATTGAATCGTATGCTTTTTTGAAGTCTACGTATAGTTGATGTACAGTACCATTATATTCCCATTTCTTTTCTAAAATCTGTCTTATACTAAAAATCTGATCTGTTGTAGACCTGTTTCTTCTAAATGCACATTGATGATCTCCTAGAATGTCATCAATATTTGGAGTAAGTCTGCTGACTAATATATTTGTTAGAATTTTGTACGAAGTTGAAAGTAATGAGATGCCCCTGTAGTTGTTGCAATCCGTTTTATCTCCTTTCTTATAAATTGGTACGATAATTGATTCTTTCCATTCATCTGGAAGAGCTTCTTTTTGCCAAATCATACTAAGCAACCAGCGTATTTTGTCCATCAATTTATCTCCCCCTGATTTTATCAGTTCTGCTGGGATCTCATCTGAACCTGATGCTTTATACATCTTCAATTTTTCAATCGCCATTTCACCTCTAATGCATTTGGTTCTACGAGTTGCATTTCTGCTGTCTGTAAATTATCCTCCTCAATGTCCTGTTCTGTATGTACATTTAATAGCTGATTAAAATAACTTTTCCCTCTATTTAATATAGTCCTGGAATTTGCAATCATATCCCCATTTTCATTCCGAATTATGTTTGTTCTAGCCTGAAACCCTTTCTTCTCTATACTAATTCCCTGATATAATTCTCTAATATTCCTATTTTTTGCGTTCAATTCAAGATCATTAATCTTCTCTCTCAAATATTCCCTCTTTTTACTCTTTAGTAACTTGGTGGTTTCTAGTCTAATACTACCCAATTGCTCCAAATTTACCTCATTTGGCTAGTGTAACCATTTCATTTTTGCTAGCTTTCTTTCATTTACAATGTCGGCACATTCCTCATCAAACCATTTCTTGTTTTGCCTCTTTTTTAAACAACCAATACTTTCTAATGCTGACACTTTAATAGTATCTCTTATAGCCTCCCATTCTTTATTTATATCAGTTTCTTCTTCATTTGCCACATTGTCATCTGAAGATTCCAGTACTTCAAATCTATTAGCAATTTTGAGCAGAAATATACTAAATGCGAATATTCCCTTACGGTCGAACACCTTCATCTGCGCATAACTCATAAACGACGTGTTTGGGACTATATGTTCCTTCACAAAAAATGATCCTCTCTGAATGGCCTGTCATCCCTATCTTTTGCCGGTGAGGTCTTGTTACGCCCTATATATTTCGTGTAGAGTTAGAGAAAGGAGTATGTTTAAACTGTAAAGAAAGAATCGTATATAGATTACAGGGAAGTTCCGAAATAAATTAGTATTAGTACTATAGGAAAGATTAACATGACAAAATTTGTCATAATGATTCAAGATTATGTAACAACAAATATAGCTTTTCGATATATGGATAACTAATATAAAAATATACCAGGTAAACGGGATGCAGTGTAAGAAAATATTTATCTTTGCGTATTCACACTAGAATTTTTAATATGTATATCCATCAGACTTTTCGTACTTCGGACTCCGCATCAGCGCACAACGGCGTTAATGTTGGTTTTCCTCAATTTTGGCAGACATATTTACTTAAATGATGCGTTCTTGCATTGAGTACAGAGACGAGATAACGATGTAAGGGTTTTTGTGTAGCACATGTGTGTTGTATGAGTGATGATGATGAAGAGAAGAGAAGGCGAAATCGGGTGCCGGAACTTAGCCTACTCTCGCCGAAAAAAATATCAAAAGCTTAATGTCCCATCCGGCGGTGGAAATTATCATAAGTAATGCCACAAGTGATTTCCAAATTATCGATAAATTCACGAATCACAAAGTGACAAGTAAATTTATCTAGAGGATTTGGAAATCAAGAGTTGCATTTGTTAGGACTATCTAACGAATAAATTAAGTTGTTTACTCAAAAATCATTATTTAAATATAGTTATTTTGTAATATTAATATATTTAATATAAACGGCGATGTTATGTTTCATTTGTTCATTCACTGCAATTTGATCATATTATTTATTGCTAAATACAATCGCAAATTGTAAGAATATACCCTAGTGGAGAACATAGTGAAACACATCAAACTGTATTTTATAACCAACATTATAGGTTATTAATTATTTTTTAGTAAACAACTGAGTAAAATCATTATTTAAAAACACAATTATTGAACAAATAATTATCAAAAGTGTAGTTCGAAGGAACCTGTTTATTATTTGCTATATTCAATGTTGGAGAGTCAGTCACTGCAAAATAATGCTCTGACCTGTTCAGGTTATTAAAAAGGAGGAGCTTTATTTATCACAAAAGCAGGAGCTGATAAGATAAATCCATAAAGAGCGAGGTGGAAAACGTCTGTCATTGGTAGTAAAACAAAATTAATTGAAATGTGATTGGCCATTGACTTACATTTGGTGCATGATTTAAATAGTCAACAAACATGTTTTCATTCGGAGTGTTCTGGTATTTAATCCAGGCATCTGCCGGACAGTCTAGCTATTAAAAGCTTTACTGCCCCACCCTTCCTAGTCTCGAGATTGAAAATTGTATTAAAATTTCCAGCACCCTCAGTATCGAACTTGGACCCTCTAGTCAGGAAGAGGGATATTACCACCTGAGCTATTGTGGCTTATACATAGTAAAATAATTAAAAGTGTATAAAATTTTTACCTTTCTTTTCTTCATTTCACATGCCATTCAGTTTATTTTTGGCTATAGGCCTACTACTTCTCTCAAAGAAGCGTTAAACTGAAAATGTATAAATCTGTTATTCTTACAGTTATATTATATGGATGCGAAACATGGACTCTTACTTTAAGGGAGGGAATAGATTACGAGTATTTGAGAATAAAGTTCTTAGAAAAATCTTTATGCGCAAAAGAGATGAACAGACAGGTGAATGAAGAAGACTATATAACAATGAGCTACATGGTATGTATAGGAAGCCAAAAATAATAAGAACAGTTCAGTTTTGTAGACTGCGATGGGCAGGACAAATTGCAAGAATGGGAAATGAAAGAAGTGCATGGTAGCTTCTTGTAGGAAAGCCAGAAGGAAAACGGCCAGTTGGTAGACCAAGAATGAGGTGGGAGAATAACATTATCCATAATTTGAGGGAAATAGATTATATAGCGGATGATTGGAAAATATTAGTTCTGGGTAGGGATGTATGGAGACCTTATATCCGTACGGCATGAATTTACGGGTTTGAAGTGCCAATGAGTTAGTTAGTTAGCAAATGTATATGATAGTGTCTTCATATAATCTCTCTCTTACTGTATAACATGCAAATCTCCTTCTGTAAAAACAGTTTCTTAATTAAAAACGAAGTAAAACAATGTCGGGAAATATAGCACTAAAGAACAGGGATTTTCACTACTATGAAGGTAAAATAAACAGTTTATATCCCAGACAATCAACATTGCCTAGGATTTCCTTCCGCAAGGAAATAAATCTGCAATAAAATGTTCTGAGCACGTCGCGGGACGGAGAAACAAAGCTATTGATAATTAATTGAGTTGGTATTTACTTGATGAAAATCCATATGTATTAATTAAATAAAAATAAAACGTAGTTTTCCAGTTGGAACACAATTAATAATTTGTTAACATGTCTGAAGAAGGTACAGTGTACCGAAACAGCTGTCACTGAATTATATAATAAATATGAAAATCAAATAAAACTACGTTTTATTTTTATTTAATTAATAAAGCTATTGATATTTGCTTTTGTACAGTCCCGCCTTGTCTGCAATGAAATAATCCATTCATTTTAGATATTTTCGAGGGAAGTAATTTACTAATCCACATTTGTCAGTAGCCTCATAAACACATAAATAATGCTCCTTTCATATCATAAAAAGAACAAAATAAGTTGATATAACCTACCAACGTTTGGGACGTTCTCAAACTTAAGGTTTCTCTGACGTAACTCTTTAAAAGAGTTAGTCTGGTAATAAATACTCTTTCTCAGGGTATTCACTTTCCTAATCTCCTTCTTTTAGCGAATTATGAAGGAATGAAGTATTGAGATTCTTCTATGACAACGTTTTACAAATCTTCATCGTTCACAGTCAGTATATATACAGGGTGTGGCAAAAAAAAACACCGAGAACGATGATGACGTGATATATTGAGAAATGTTCATAATTTTTAATAAGGTACCAATGTCCGGAAATGATGAGTAGCTAACTCCTCCAGAGTTCTGTTAGTTGGGTTTGAAGACTAAATACTTGACAATGCTGTCACAGTTACATCAAGTTTTCAAAATATTTACCTACCATTTAATTGCAGAGCTTACATCGGCGGTGTAGTGATTGGCGCACACTTTCAAATACGACTGGCAGCGTTTGAATTATTTCTGTAGCAGCGTGGATTCGTGCTATAAGATCCATACGTGTGTGTACTGGAGTCTGATAAACAGGCAGTTTCATGTCGCCCCACAGAATGTAGTCGAGAGGGTTAAGATCGGGTAATCTCGGAGACCATGGGACTGGTCCCCCTTTGCCAATCCATCGACCTGGATACGTGGTATTCAAATTGGTATAGAAGTGAGCTCCGTCATGTTGCAGCCACATTCCGTTGCGGAACCACGTATCACAGGTTCCGTACCTGTGACCTGTTGTCAAGTAACGAGTCTTTAAATCCTTCGAACTAACACTGATCTTGAGACATAATTAACTAGTCACAGTGTGAAAACGCATCATTTGCGGACATTGGTACCTTATTAAGAAATGATCAACATATCTCAATATACTACCTCACCTCCGTTTTCGGTGTTTTTTTTCGCAACACGCTGTCTACATATATCAACGCTCTAGCGGTCGGAAGTTTTGTTTTTACGCACCCAAATTAGGTATATTGCTGTCAAATAAAAAGTGGGTGGCGCCGAGTATTCAATGAACCAGACGACCAAATCGGTGAAGTTTAGTTTTGCTAACTTGTTAGAGGTGAGAGGAAACTAAGAACAGTCCGCAACGTGGGAGACGTCTGCCAGAAGGTTGACTTCTACCAAGAAGTCTGCAACGGTCTACGAGGCGACGTGATACCAGGCGATCATCACAACGGCTCAAGGGGCGGAAGCAGCAACCCTCTCTAAAGGAGTTTAATAGATAATGGAATTTATTGCCTTTTTTTCAGAATAAAGAAAATACATATGCATTTACATTGCGCACGGGCCTGCTTGGCCGTACGTGCATTATTTTTCCATGAATAAAAAAAATAAAACTAATAATATAAACAAATACCTACAAATACACCTGTATCAAAAAACAATAACAGGCTACATATAAGTAAAATCTATGTCTACACTAAATCACAATAATACATATCTACATTCATCCACATTCCGTACATTAATATTAAAAAAAATGCTAGAAAACAAATTAGAAAAAAAACACACACACACACACATACATACACCCCCACACCCCCACACATATACACACCGCACGCTCATACCCCCCTCCCCCCGTCACTGCAGACATTAAATGCACTATCAGACTATTCAACTTATCGGACCTACTTATTATATAACATGATTAAAGATCGAAAACAAATACCATATTGAGATTCTTCTTATTGTTAATACATATATCCTTAATCTACAATTTTGTTATATCTCAATTTTCTTACTGTACCCAAAATTTTGCATGTTTTTTATTCACTCTCGATCCGTCCTAAAAGATCCCAACACGCTACTCTCCCTCGATCCGACCTGAGAAATCTCTCCGGCAGCATCTGTAATCTAAGTTTTCTGTCTCTCTACAGAATGCTATAATATGCTGCCAGTTTTCATGGTCATCGCATAGTGGGCATAGTTTAATGCCTTCATCATTTGTTAAATTACGGGCAATCCATCCCCCCAAATGAAACCATGCAATAGAGGAGTTAATACTTAGAGGAGCATGGATAGATGCTCTGAGACAGCAGCCCTGTCGTTATCCTTACCCTGAACAGCGCTCGTAACGCGGTCAGGGGACATTTATTATTACTGATTCATCTCAAAGCAAAGGCCGGATTGGATTTCAGGATACGACCACAGCAAGAAATAAGGACACACGATTAAGAGCCATTCAGAGTTTATACACAGAAACAAATTTTAAAATAGACTGCGGAGATAAAATTAGTAAACAAAACATAGAAATAAACCAGGGAGTAAGACAAGGGTCTCCATTGTTACCAGTATTATTTAATTTATACTTGGACCATGTCATAAATGAATGGCAAGAACAAATTAATATAAATAGTGTATTGACAACTCTGCTTTTTCCAGACGATCAAGTAATAATGACTGCATCACAAAATGTTTTACAACAATTCCTTTATACTTTAAATAATATCTCTCTAAAATACAATTTAAGAATATCTACATCTAAAACAAAAATATTAGCTCTGAAAGAAAAATGTGCAATAAGAACACAAAGAATGATGAACAATGTAATTATACAGCAAGTTCAGAATTTTAATTATTTGGGATGTCATTTAGGCAATGACAGAAATTTAGATAAACACACTAAAATACAACGATTCAATTATCTATGGGGCACGATTAAACGCACGTTATTGAATAAGACTAGAAAAGAAACTATTTTGAAGTTTTACAAAGTATAGGCAGTCCCATCTCTTATCTATGGATGTGAAACCTGGACCTTAACAAAGGCAGATAGTAAACAAACAGAGGCTGCAAAAATGAAGATGTTGAGAGCAATAGCAGGATACAAAAGGACCCATAAAAAGAAAAACGAAGATATAAGAACAGAACTTAATATATTTAATCTCTGTGAAAGAATAAAATATTATCAAAATGCTTATCTTCAGCATGTATTACGAATGAATGAACAGCGCATACCAAGAAAAAATTATAATTATAAACCAAAAGGGAGAAGAATGTTGGGAAGACCATTGAACAGATGGAAGGACCAATTCGACCTATAATGAGATCGGAACAGGCCATTGGGCTTAATGCTTGTTGTTGTTGTTGATGATGATGATGCTGATGATGGTGATGAAAAAAGTAAGTTTTAATTAGTTAACCGATAAATTCGGACCATTAGGAGTGGAATTTATATGAAGTAAACATTTAAAAATCGCTCTGTTGTGACAAATGTTTAATTCTGTATGCGCCATTGCAATAAAACGTTAAAGGTTGGCCTATTTTAAGAAAAGTGATCCCATTACAGACCTTAGGAGGCTTTTGAGGTAGTAGAAGGTGTTAAGACTCCAATTTTCCTAGGCAATCCGTACTTGAACCAGCCGGGTTGTCATCCCTCCGTGACGGCCGCCTTTACCCTCAGAAAAAGCGCCTGGTTCTCATTTCCATTAGAGGCTGAGTTGACCAAAGTGTCATGGTGCCGCCAGAAGATTTGTGACAATTAGAACCCTAACTTACCGGGACTCGAACCCTGAACCATCCGGATTATAAAATATTGCCATAGGCCTAACTAAATACGCTGTGGGTACCCCCAATCCTACCATTAAGAGTGGGTCATTTACTTGAAAGCATACATTAAATTTCGCTCAAGCGGCCGCCATGTTACTATTTTAGTAACGAACCAGATACATGTGAAATAATTAATTGAAGAACTATATATTCAGTAAGTCCACCGCTGTGGTCTCGAGGTAGCGTGCTGCCTTGTCACGCAGCGGCCCCGGGTTCTATTCCCGGTTGGGACAGGTGCTTGGGTGAGGTTTCCTCGGGGTTTTCCTCACTTGTAAGGTAATTGTCAGGGAAGCTTAAGGCCCAACGGTCCCCGAAAATCATCCAGCCATCATCATCATCCTTCACCAGTGTGGAAAACAACGGGAAGCTAGCACACCTATAATTCCCTAGTAAAGCTGCAAAGCATAGCTTGAAAATGCTATGATTGCAGTGGAAGACCTGCCCTCGGTCAGTGTTACTATGGATGGGTGGATATTCCGTAAACCAACAAAATAGGACTCGACTTGCTGAGGAATTCACCTAGTTTACGCAATTCTATTGTAGCAGATTTTTTTTTAGTAGAATGGTTCTACTCTGTTACTGTATGCGAGATTTTTACTTGTAGTGAATTATTTCAGTGTTAGTAGAGTATCAAACTGATACGAAATTCACAAGATATGCTAATTTGTTTACTGCACATAATGCCAAAATCGAAAAAAAATCTTAATGAAAACACAATGGGCACCTGAGCGAGGGATTCTTTAGTTTCAGTGAAAAAATAAGTGGACCCAGGTCAATATCTTCAATTACAAGTAATTTGTAAGTTAAGATTAATTATGGAATTAATCATGGAATTTCGGCCAGTATGGGACCGATGCCCCCACACAATCCAATCGTTTACCTAATACAAATATGAGGATTGAATATTAAGGTACTTGATTGTAATATTGTCTCCACAATAATATGGGCTTCAGGTTGAGAAAACCAGTTACAACAGCTGAATGACCAAATATACTGACCACTTGATACCCTTATACTGGCTGGATAATCTCAACCTCTGTAAACGTTTACTACTATAAATGAGAGGTCAGCAGAAGGCTGGTAGGGAAGGATCTTCTAGGTCTTTGCCACAAGAAATTGCAAAGTTAATTGTAGCAAATTAATCTTAAAATAATTAGGTAAACATCAGTAATTATATAATAATGAGTTCTTTAGCTGACATATTCAATCATTCATATCATTGTGAATAATAATAATAATAATAATAATAATAGTAATAATAATAATAATAACAATTTTTATTTATATACAGAATTTTAATGTTTACACATCTTTCTGTGCCTAAAGTTTTATTTTTCTTCTCCATTCGTCTCTCTCCATCCAATCCATGTCCTCCAGTCCTCTTGCTCTCATTCTAGTTCTTATTTCCTGCATCCACGAGTTTCGAGGTCTTCCTCTCCTTCTTCTTCCAGGTGGACACCATTCCAATGTTTTCCTGGGTATTCTTTTTTCTTGCATTCGTCATACGTGCCTATACCAATTTAATTGCTTATACCGTATATAATCTACTATTGGATAACCAATATTAATTTTTTCTCTTATGACAGTATTTCTTATTTTATCTAATTTTGAACATCTTGCTGCTCTCCTCAAGTAATCCATTTCCATCGAATGTTTTAGTTGAATTTCCAAACTTCAGCTCGATATGTGACGGTACTTCTCACTATTGAATTATATATTTGTAACTTATTTTTCCTGGAATAATAATAATAATAATAATAATAATAATAATAATAATAATAATAATAATAATAATATTAATAATAATAATAATAATAATAATAATAACAATAATAATACTACTACTACTACTACTACTACTACTACTACTACTACTAATAATAAATTCAAAGGCACCACTCAACACAAAAGATCATATTCCTAACTTGAGCTAAAAATAATTTCTACTCTTTCTCAGTTTATTCACCTTACTCACTTCTTGATTATTGTTATTACTACACTTCATTTGTCCTACCTCTTGTGCGCTTCTCTCTGATTTTCCTAAAAATACACTCTCTTTCAATCTCCATTTTCTCCACATGCCCTGGCCCTCGCAGTCTGTTCTTAAAACATATGGTTTCCAATAAAGATCATCATCTTCTTCTTATTCTTCCTTCCAAGTATTAGGCCAAGGCCTGTTGCGATCCTATAGAAAATTTTCCCTCCAGCGTTTCATAGGACGGCCCAGATATCTTCGTCCTCTTGGTATATAATTATGAACAGCTTTGGGGATCCGATTTCAACTCGTTCTTTCAAGATGGTGTTTCCAATTTAGTTGGTACTGTTTAATATATTCCAAAATTGGCGTAGTCTTCAATTCTTTTAAGATATCGGTGTTCCTTTTCCGATCCCATCTGGTGTAACCCGCTGTTCTGCGCATGAATCTCATTTTACAAGCCGTTATTCTGTTTTCATGTTGTCTTTTTAGTATCTATGCTTCACTACCATAGGTCAACACTGGTCTAGCCAAAGTGTTATATAAACGTAATCTGGCGTTTTTTTTACAAGGGATGGTTTCATAAACTTTTATTATAACTAGTATTTTTTCAGGGATATCCTTTTCATCCCAGATAGAGAGATAATATCAAGATATTTAAATTGATTAGATCTCTCTAAAATTTTATTCTGGAGGCAGATTTTACTTTGTATGGGGTCCTGACGCTATTAGGGCATCCGAGGACTAGGGAGTCTTTCCTTTCTTCAATTTCTTCTTTCCTTTATTTTCTTTTCTTTTCTGGAAAGCCTGACCAGATACTATAAGATGGCGGCCCCATCACTGGTCTTGCCTTCATTTGGCCAGCAACCAATTGAAGGGACTATTATTATGCTTTCAAGTCTTATACGAGAATTTTCCATAAACATCATATAGCTCATTATTATTGGATTTCTCCAACCACATATCTCTGTTTGGTCCCAAAATTTTCGTAAGTTCTTAGTTCTCAAATTCTCGTAATATTTTGTTCCCTCTTAAAATAAAAGACTATGACGTGTCTATTGACTATTGTATAACTTGAACAATCATAGTTTTATATATTTTTAGTTCAGCATTTCTTGAGAAATGATGGAATGACAAGAGTATAATGTATAATAGCATGCGTTAAAGAGTTCAACTTAAGTTTAATAATAATAATAATAATAATAATAATAATAATAATAATAATAATAATAATAATAATAATAATAATAACTATAATAATAATAAAAATAACAATAATATACGTACATACATATACATAGTGTTCTGTTCAAGAGCATATGTTTCACTGCAAACTCAGCATTCTCCACTCTTTCCTTAACTCAGCTTTCCTTTTTGTATCTGCATACAAACCATTATTTTAATATTGTCTATCAACTGATGTTTTTTTGTGCCTCTAATTTTCTTTCCGTTGACCATTCCTTCTAGGCATCCGTCAGCAGGCAGTTTCTTCTTAGCCAGTGGCCAACCCAAATTCTTTTCCTCTTCTTTATGAGTTCCAGCATTGTTCTTCCTTTACCCACTCTGTCTAGCACATCTTTATTTTTTATTTTGTCTGTCAATGTTTCTCCATATCCACATCTCAAAATATTCCAGTCGCTTTTCCTCATTCCGTCATAATGTTCAAGTCTCAGCACCATGCAGTGCTATACTCCACGCAAAGCACTTCACTCGCCTAATACTACTACTACTACTACTACTACTACTACTACTACTAATAATAATAATAATAATAATAAAAATAATGATAATCGTATATTATTATAAATAATAATAATGAAGAGAGCGGAATTTTAGGTTCTAAAAGTTAAGATTGTAACATAGTATAATGATAAAATTAATATAATAAGTCTTAACATCCAATCAACTGAACTTTTTAATAATATAACTTACAAAAACATTTCGCAATACTTTGTGTGGGTTCTAGCAATATTGCATATATATTATACATCTTAAATTTAAATTAAAAAGAAATAAACTAAATAGAACATTATTTCTTTTTAAGTTTAAAAGTAAGATGTGTAATATAAATGTAATATTGCTAGATCCCACACAAAAATTATTGAGAAACGTTTTGCAAGTTATATTATAAAGAAGTTCAGTTGATTGGATATTTTATCACTATACTATGTTTCAATCTTAACTTTTAGAACATAAAACTCCGCTTCCTATTAACTATTATCATTATTTTAATAAGTTTGATAATAATAATAATAATAATAATAATAATAATAATAATAATAATAATAATAATAATAATAATAATGAGTTGAAATAATTATATCAGTAATCAAAGTTATGTATGTAACAATTTTCGTCGAGTCACTGCAAAGTGTCAATTTTTTTTTTACTTTTGTAACCGTATCAAACGTCTCTGTACAAAGAATAAAGTATTATAAGGTCCAATCACTTTGATATCCGATGTCGGAAACGAAGCAAGCACGCCATCTCTCTTCAACGATACGTAGAAACAAAACTCTGCTTATGACGTCGATGATGCCTAACCCTGCCTCTATCTGTACATGTTACCCAATCCGCATGTGAGATATTTGGCAAGAAATAATGTATTTTTATTAGAGTTATGTTTCAGGAAGTTACGGTGCTCTGCGACGCAAAGAAGTGAGTCACGCATTTTCCCAGTTGTATAATGCAGCTGTTTAATGTGGTGCTCATGTTGTCAGGAAAACAATAACAAACTTTGAAGACAAGGTTGAAGCACCCACATTCACTTACGAATTTTGTAGAAGCAATTTAATAAGTCATCAATTGTGTGACTGTTCTAATTTCCAGTATTGTTTCTTCTATGATACGGAAATTATCAGAAATTTGTAGGCCTATCATATTTCCAAACAATGAAGTGTTTTCGAAGGCCGTTTAGCAGAGCGCAAGACGGTGAAAATATTCTGAGTATTTTTCGACTTCAGAATTATTTAATGATAATTTATGTATCACTGTCATTATTGAATCCCGAGGGTCATGGATGCGCGGATATAAGCTCTCCATACATCCACATCTTGAGCTAATATTTACCAAATATTTTCTCAATGCCTCTAAAATTCATTGTAAATCACAATTGGAGTTATGTAGTAGTTTTTTAATATTAATACAAGTACCTAATTAAACTAGATTTATGTTTAAAAAACTTCAATTGCTTAAAACCACGGTTGACGAAGTTGTTTAAACAGAAATCCAGTTTAATTGAGGAAGACTGATGCATCAGGTACTTATTTTAATACTATTTTTTTTTAAATTATCATAAGTAATGCCACGGTGATTTCCAAATTATCGATAAATTCACGACTCACAAAAAGTGAGGAGTGAATTTATCATAAGTAATGCCACGAGTGATTTCCAAATTATCGATAAATTCACGACCCACAAAAAGTGAGGAGTGAATTTATCATAAGTAATGCCACGAGTGATTTCCAAATTATCGATAAATTCACGACCCACAAAAAGTGAGGAGTGAATTTATCATAAGTAATGCCACGAGTGATTTCCAAATTATCGATAAATTCACGACCCACAAAAAGTGAGGAGTGAATTTATCATAAGTAATGCCACGAGTGATTTCCAAATTATCGATAAATTCACGACTCACAAAAAGTGAGGAGTGAATTTATCATAAGTAATGCCACGAGTGATTTCCAAATTATCGATAAATTCACGACTCACAAAAAGTGAGGAGTGAATTTATCATAAGTAATGCCACGAGTGATTTCCAAATTATCGATAAATTCACGACCCACAAAAAGTGAGGAGTGAATTTATCATAAGTAATGCCACGAGTGATTTCCAAATTATCGATAAATTCACGACTCACGAAGTGAGGAGTGAATTTATCTAGAGAATTTGGAAATCAAGAGTGGCATTAGCTAGGACTATTTAACGAATAAAATTAAGCTGTTTACTCACAAATCATTATTTAACTATAGATATTTTAAAATATTTATATATTTAATGTAAACGGCGATGTTTGAAAACAAATGAGAAACGATAGGTACGCTTCATCTGCTTCTTTTGTTTATCACTGCTACCAGATCATACTATTTATTGCCAAAGGAACGCAATATTGTAAGAATGCTCTCTAGTGGAGAACAAATGAAACACATCAAACTGTATATTAATTCATTTCTGAAGTCGTATGATGTAAATATGACAATTATATTTTTCTGGATTGTTACCTGGGGAAAAATGCATTTAAGTAAGTGCAAACAGTGGTTTCTTTTTCTGGTGGTATAATCAATTGCTACAAATGTTTTATATTAACTCCTGCAAGCGCTATGTGCACTATATATACAATCTGGTAGCCGTATTTCTTATAGGCTCAGTCACTGCAAAATAATGGTCAGACCTGTTCAGAATATTAAAAAGGAGGAGCCTTCTTTAATATGATAATCATAACACTGATAAATATTTCGTGAAACACGACTCTGATTGGTTGTAAAACAGAAATCATTGAAACGTGATTTCACGAAATATTTATCAGTGTTATAATTACCGTATTAAAGAAATCTCCTCCTTTTTAATATTCTGAACAGGTCTGACCATTATTTTGCAGTGACTGAGTGAACAGTAAAGCCGCCATATTTGAATGTTCAAAATGGCAGAAACAAGATTTGGCTGTGCTTCAAATGAAGATATAGACGAAATAATTTGACAATTGTGTTTTTAAATAATGATATTGCCGAGTTCTTTTTTATAATTCTGTGTTCAATAATTGTGTTTTTAAATAATGATTTTACCGAGTTGTTTACTAAAAAATAAATTAATAACCTATAATTTTGGTTATAATATACAGTTTGATGTGTTTAATTTTTTCTCCACTAGGATCCATTCTTATAATATTGCGATGATATTTCAAGTTTCCCACGCCAGATGGCAATATATAACAAACATTATATGATCTTGTTGCAGTGGATGGAGAAACGAAACATAACGTTTCTCATTTGTTTTCAAACATCGCCGTTTACATTAAATAAATAAATATTTTAAAGTAACTATATTTAAATAATGATTTGTGAGTAAATAGCTTAATTTTCGTGAGTCGTGAATTTATCGATAATTTGGAAATCACTCGTGGCATTACTTATGATAATTTGTAAATCAAGAGTGGCATTTGTTAGGACTATTTAACGAATAAAATTAACTTGTTTACTCACAAATCATCATTTAAATATAGTTAGTTTAGAATATTTATATATTTAATATAAACAGCGATGTTTGAAAACAAATGACAAACGATTGTTACGCTTGTTCATCACTGCAACCAGATCATATTATTTATTGCCAAAGGATCGCAATATTGTACAAATGCACCCTAGTGGAGAAATTTATAACCAACATTATAGCCATTAATTAATTTCTGATGCCCTATGATGTAAATATGTCAATTATATTTTTCTGCAACGTTATTTCCTGAGAAATAATTCGTTTAAGAAAGTGCAAACAGTGGTTTCTTTTTTTGGTGGTATAATCAATTGCTACAAATGTTTTTATATTTTCGCCCGCAAGCGCTATCTCCTGACATTCGTACACTATATATACAATCTGGTAGCCGTATTTCTTAGAGAGTCAGTCACTGCAAAATAATGCTATGACCTATTCAGAATGTTAAAAAGGAGGAGCTTTTTTTAATATGATGAACTTATTTGATAAATTCGAGGTGAAACACTACTGTGATTGGATGTAAATAAAAAATCATTGAAATGTGATTGTTCACTGACTCCCATTTGGGGCATGAGTTAAATAGTCTGTATATTTCACCTATCTATAATTATGCTATTCAAATGGAATAAATTCGTACCTATCAGGACTCCGATCGTGTCATGTGTGTTTTACTGATACGGACGATCTGATTAAGGCGCCATGACCCGTCACTTTTTGTGCTTACCTTGAGTGGGTTAGGATATTGTGTATCTAATGAGAGAGTATTATCTCAGTTTTTTATGAGTTATCTGATTTAGTCTGGTTTATTGTCTTAGACCTGTCCGGTCTAGGTAACTTCTAATAACAATGCTACCGATGGCATAGCTCGCAGGACCTTTTAAGCAGGCAAGCCTCTTCACCCGACCAAGTTTACTATTGGAGTTGGTAGCTTTCAGACATGCACAACCATATTATTCGAGCTTCCTGCGACCATAAAGTCTAATGGGGCATTCTACGTATATAAACCCTATTTTATTGCAGTTGTCAGGGGCGATGTTTTGGCTAGCGGTCGATTTCAGTAAATTTATGGACGCAGAAATCTCGGCTGATATATTTTTATCTGGCTGGAAGATAATAATTTATAATAAGCTATCAAAAATTGAAAGCATGACAGTTTTAAAAGTTATTAAACAGCTTCTCCAATGAAATGTGATTCTTCCTCTGCCAAAAATTAATTTTAAAAGTCAATAAAATGAATACAATTAATTTGAAGTCTGTAAACATTATTCATTCAATTGTTTTTTTCGCAAATGCCCCAGGTTGTCTTTCGACATTTCTGGTGTTCTCTCCTGGAATGGCGTACTTGTAACCCACTTCTGAGGTTGGGGCGCCTGGAAGGCGCCGATGATATGATGGGTGATGATGATGATAGTGGTGCACCAGGAGAGTCCTTAATCCTAAGCTTAATCTAAGATGAATATAAATGATGATAACTGCGATGGCCATATGATTTCGGGGACCGTTTGGGCCTTAAAGTTGTCTTTACATTTGTCTTACAGGTGAGGAAAAACCCCGATAAAAACCTCACTCAGAAAAAACTGTCCCGACCGGGGATCAAACCCGGGCCCGCTGCGTGATAAGGCAGTACGCTACCTCGAGACCACAACGGTGGACATCATTCAATTGTCAAAATTGTTATTTACTTACTTATAAGTGAGGGGCACACATGTGTTAGTCCAATGTCCTGCATGGACAACTTTTTTTGGTAGTTACCTTACTTACTCACTGGCACTATCGAACCCGTAGGTTCATGGCCGCGCGGACATAAGCTCTCCATACATCCCTACCCTGAGCTAATACTTTCCAATCATTCCCTGTATAATCTATTTCCCTCAAATCATGGTTAATGTTATTCTCCCACCTTATTATTAGTCTACCAACTGGCTTTCCTACAAGAAGTTTCCATGCACGTCTTTCATTACCAATTCGTGCAACATGTCCTGCCCATCGCAGTCTACGAGACTTAACTGTTCTTCTTATATCTGGCTTCCTATAAAGACCATGTATTTAATTTGTAGTTCATTGTTATGTAGTCTTCTCCATTCACCTGTTTGTTCATCTCTCTCTAGTCCAAAGCATTTTTTGGTAGTTAATATATTTAACTACTAATAAGTGGTAACGATGCCTAACATTGTTCATTTCGCTGCGTCTGAAACCATTTGCGACTTCCTAGCAGCTAATAACTTTTCAATATTGGTAAGGGGTTCGGTCATCTAATCCTTACATTTAGCGGCGCTTGTGTTCAGCCCTGTGACGGCATAGATTAGAGTAAAATGAAGATTTACCTTCCCAGAACAGGACATAGTAAACTGCACTGCCGACGAGCCCCAGCCCAAACCGACAGCCCAGATTGACCCACACTTCTTCATCTGTGGGTTCAGCACTCATTTGATGTTTTCTGATTCATCAATATTATTAATAAATATGCCTCAGTGAACTTAACGTCGCTGTACCATTGGATATGAATGAACAATGATACAGTGAAGACGTTTGTGCCATGATAGTAAATAATTGGCAAATTATCGGACGACTGTGCTAGGTTGTGCATTTCTGCGGTCCCAATGTATAATCAGGCCTAACATATAATTTTGAGGCATTTATTCTGTATGATCCAAACTTTATTTTTATGAAAAGCAGCGAGGATACTCCAAACTTCACAGACATACAGCAACATGCTACAAATCCCAGCTTTATAGAGCGTAAGGTTAACTGATAAGACAGTGTAGGGAGCTTTGAAAATTATTGTAGGATTATTATTGCAGCATTTCATTTATGAATAAGATTCAGAATATGGATTTTGAACGTATCGCGTCCAAGATATTTGACTCAAGACGCAGTTGTTGAGTACCCAGAGTAAATTTGACAGGAGATCATCTGGGAGATTTAGTGAACAAAATAGCATTTGTTTTGTTCAAATTAATTTTGATATTCCATAGACGAAACCAGCAGTGGATGGAATTAGGGGTTGTTTAATATCTTTCGAGTGATCCGATCAGGGAAACTTTGAGGAAGTAGCTGAATTAAAATACCTAGGAACAATAATCACAAACAGGAATGAGATGCATAAGGAAATTAAACATAGGCTCAATTCTGGAAATACATGCTATTATGCATTACAGAGACTCTTGACTTCCCAACTCTCAAAAATGTTAAACTGAAAATATATAAAACTATTATTCTACCAGTTATATAATATGGATGCGAAACATGGACTTTTTACTTTAAGGGAGAAAAGGAGATTACAAGTATTTGAGAATAAAGTTCTTAGGAAAATTGTTGGACCAAAGAGAGATGAACAAACAGGTGAATGGAGAAGACTGCATAACAGTGAATTGCATGGTCTTTATAGGAATCCAGATATAATGAGAACAGTTAAATCTCGTAGACGCGATGGGCAGGACATGTGGCACGAATGGGGAATGAAAGACTAGCATGGAAACTTCTTGTAGGAAAACGAGAGGGAAAACGCCCAGTTGGTAGACCAAGAATGTGGGAGAATAACATTAACTATCATTTGAGGGAAGTAGATTATACACGGGATGATTGGAAAACATTGGCTCAGGATAGGGTATATAGAGAGCTTATGTTCGCGCGGCCATGAACCTACGGGTTCGATAGTGCCAGTGAGATAGTTCGTTACATTATGATCCGTATGGGGTTAAACTACATGGCCCTGTCTACACGGTGTTTAGGTAACTTAAACTGTGTATTGAAATGAGTACGGTAGATCAATTGTGTATACACACACTCGGTTGAACAAGGTATCTTAAACCCTGACCTTGTATAGCCGAACTATGAACTAATGACACGGGATGAGCCACGTTGTTCCGCGCTGTGCATATAGCACATTACTCCTGGTAGAACGCTAGTTAGGTTGGGCATTTATGTCGGTGAAAATGTTTCTGTATACTGCAAGCCGATTGTGGGAGAAGCTTTATATTACCGCGATAGGATTTCCAGGAATATCTGATGTTCCTACAATAGTATCATGATTTCGTGCCACATATCCGCCCATCGCAGTCTATAATAATGATGGAAATAATTAATAATAATAATAATAATACTTATAATAATAACATTAATAATAATAATAATAATAATAATAATAATAATAATAATAATAATGGTGATAATAACATTTAAGATAAATTACAATATACTATGCATACGTTATATATCTCAAAATAATATGGTATGGAAATATCTGTAAATAAAATAAAAAATATATCATTCAAAGGGTCTTCTCTGCTACGTGCAAAAATATGTATAGGGAACAGAATAATAGTTTAAGTAAACCATTTGATGTACCTAGGATATGTTCAAAATTACAATAAAAATATGTCCAAATAAATTGAATAAATCCAGATACATGTGTGGAAGAATTAGAAATTGTTTTAAACCCATGAGGAAAGGAACAATTCGAATTTTACAAGGTTATGGCTGTTCATGGTTATGGCTGTTCATGGTTATGGCTGTTCATGGTTATGGCTGTTCATGGTTATGGCTGTTCATGGTTATGGCTGTTCATGGCTCCTAAAATTGAGACTTTGACTAAAAATCAACTAAAAAAATAGAATCTGCAGAAATGAGTTTTCTGAAATATGTGGCTGGATTTACTTTACAAGATAAAAATAACAAATATGTTAGGAATGAGCTTAACACATTCAGCTTTCAGACAGAATCAAAGAATACAAATAAAATCGGACACATTCAAATAATGGATCAAGAACGTATAACAAAACAGTAATAACTGTATATACATATAAGCCGGAGCGATATAGATGTATGGGACGGCCAAGAGCACAATGGAGACATCAGTTTTCTGTATAAGACTGGAAAGAAATTTTGCTGTTCAATCCGTGAAGAAGAAGAAGAAGATTAATAACAAACGCGAATTAATACATGCACGTTAAGCGTATATTAGGTAATTTTAAGACCAAAGAAAAGTAAATACAGATTAAATTTGAAATGACTCCAAGTTCCGGCTGGACCCGATCTTCTGTGGTAAGGAATTCAGTTAGGCTATAGGAAGTGAAGGTGGTATATGATGTGAAGTATCCAGATGTCCTATGTTGAGATATGTTAAGCAAAATTAAAAGTTGAAATCGTGTGATTCTCTCTCATTGTAGGCTATATCAATGCCTTCTTTATCTTCTTCTTCCTATTCATCATTAGTAGGATTTTCATCCTGTTTATTTCAAAAATCACTTCTTGGAGGAAGACGTATTGGTTGTGCCTCCACTGTCTATCCATCTCTTGGTTGGTCTTCGTCTTGTTCTTCTCCCATCCATTGGTCTACCTTCTTTAGCTCTTTTTTGCAAGTTGGTTGTCTTTCATTCTTTCTATATGACCTTTCCAATATTTTCGTCTATCTATAATAAATTTGGTTATATCTTGAATATGGCACTTGTCCCTAGTATATTATTAAGTATATTAAGTGCATTATCATAAAAACAGTTTGGGTTAGATATAGGCCTATGTAAGGTCCCGATGGTCTAGAGATTACCGTAAATTCTTTCCTCTTTTCTCGACTTTCGCGGGATCAAACTGGCCGGATCAATGGATTATTTAGTGGGAAAAATCTAAACGTGGAGTGTTCCGGGAGGGACTTTAAGCCAGGTGTTCGGAGTCTGGAGATTTTTGGACTCGCAAAAGAACCTCAAGCCTACATTAGAGTCTTGGAACAACATTTAATCAGCCATTCTCATCCAAGTAATACTTAAGTTGCCTTCTAGATGTCTAAAGAGTTGTCATCCATTGACATATGTAGGGATATAAGAGTAACTAAGTTAGCTTGGTTAAGTGATTCTCGACAGGGAGCACTCTTATCCCACAAGGAGATGTACGGGAAGGCCTATATATAGATGGATAGATCATCGGTTGATTAATGTCTTTGACATCGTGCGATTCCTAATAGCCAATTTTGTCGGTCCATCCAATCTCCTGGTTGTAGATGTTTCTCCTTCATGTATAAACATATTCCCTGACTCCAGGAGGTTTTAGATCTTCCCTCGGGTTTCCATTCCATAAACAAATTTTGGCAGTCGATCCTCTTCCATTCGCTGGACATGTCCGTACCATCTTAATTGCTGAGTTTTAATATAATCTAAAATAGTGTATTTAATCTTAATTTTCTCCCTTATAACTGAGTTCCTAATTTTTTCTCATCTTGAAATTCTTGCTGCCCTTCGTATAAAATCCATTTCCGTTGCCAAATGATACTTATTTGTTTTTGTTGTTAATGGCCAAAGATCTGTTCCATAACTAATTATGCTTTTAACAATTGTATGATATATATTCATTTTATTTTTATTACTTATATTTTTATCCAACAATATTCCATTGAGGCAAGCAATTGCAAATTTTCCTTTATTATTTCTATTTCTTATTTCCTCTTCATAACTCCCATTTTTATTTATTTTTATTCCTAAATATCTGATCTCATTACAAGATTTTATTGTTCCTCCAGACTCCAAAACTAAATTTTGTTCTGGTTCACCAATTGATAAATATTTTTTTTCATGTTCAAATTTAATCCCCATTTTTCATATTCTTCTATTAATTTTCTAGTCATATATTCTAAATCTTCATAATCTTGTGCAATTAACAATTGATCATCTGCTAAATGTAAGTTGTATAAAGTTTTGTTGTTTGAAATAGGAATTCCATTGCTTGAACATTTTCTCCTCCAATAGGCCTATATATAGATAAATAAAATTCTAAGACGGAATACTATTCAAGGGAAATCTAATAAGGTTTGTTATGTGTTGAGGTAGGCCTATGTTTAAAGATTCAAGTGAACCCTTTTCTGCTGGTTCTTCAGTTTACTTTTGAAACAGTTCTTACGTGTGGAAGTTATTTTTGGTCGCGTGTAGAAAGTTGTAATGTTGAAAGCCACATTAACGAAGAGAGAAACTGGGGTAATAGAATCTCATTTTTGTCATGACACTACACGCTCTGATTACTTTTGAAAATGTCACTATACCACCTAAAGACGTGCGATTACACCATCCCAGAGCTATTACAACATTGTTATTTCCCTGCTAGTGATTGTGTTGGGTAACGGCCAGAGAAATGTATAACAGTTTATCCTCAAGAACCTGTCAAGAATTTTGACCCCTCATCTTAGTTACTAATTACAGTAAAAGCTCATTATACTCGGGTGATATGTTCCGTAAAATGGCGTGAATACAGAATCAGTGAATATGGAATGGTAGTTTGTATGGGTATATAGTGGATACATTCCAAGATTCCAAATAAAAATTATCAAAATGAAATCAATTTAATGAGACTATTTAACTCATGTCGCAAATGGTAGTCCATGACCAATCACGTTTCAATGAATTATGTTTTACAAACCAATGACAGTCGTGTTTCACCTCGCTCTATATCAATTTCTCTTCATCAGCTCCTGCTTTTGTGATAAAGAAAGCTCCTCCTTTTTAATGTTCTGAATACGTCAAAGCATTATTTTTCTCCAACAAATACATTGAATATAGCAAATAATGAAAATATTTCTTGCTTTTACTGTGTTGTTTACTAAAAAAATAAATGAATAACCCATGTTGATTTTGATGTATAGTTTGATGTGTTTCATTATTTCTCCACTTGGGCGCACTCTTACAATATTGCGATCTTATTTGGCAATACATAATATGATCAAGCAGCAGTGAATGAACATAACCTCACATTTCTGATTTGTTTTCAAACATCGCCGTTTACATTAAATATATAAATATTTTAAAATAACTATAGTTAAACAATGATTTGTGAGTAAACAGCTTTATTGTATTCGTTAAATAGTCCTAACAAATGCCACTCTTGATTTCCAAATTCTCAAGATAAATTCACTCCTCATTTCGTGAGTCGTGAATTTATTGATAATTTGGAAACCACTCGTGGCATTAGTTATGACAATTTTTAAACAATTTCTTCATTAATTTATGTTGAGGATTTTTCCTCATAATTGAGGGTTTTCTCCAACCAATCTTAGTAATTAACATGAGTATTAAAAAAAATACACAAATGACTACAGACTTATAGACTATCAGTTTGCTACAAACATTCACAAATTTCCCTTAATTAACGTTCTCCATCGTTCTCTGTCCTCTGTGTCTTCATCCGTTACACCAAATTTCCTCATTACATTTTGAATGTTATTCTTCCAGGTTATCCTTAGTCTTCCTTTTCTTTTCCTTCTTTCAATTTTCCATTCATAGACGGCCTTTGGTAGTCTTCCATCCTGCATTCTTCTTAAGTGTCCATACCATTTTCGCCTTCTATGTTCAGTATCATCCATTATACTTCTTTCTGCATTAATTCATTTTCTAATATCGGTATTTCTTATTATTTCCAGTTCTGGCAGCTCTTCTCCAAAAAAAAAAAAACATTTCAACTGCAGTTATTCTGTTGGCATGTTGGTGTGTCATTGTCCAAACTTCCGATCCGTATAACATTATACTTACTTCATTTTCCTTAGGCTGCTTGTTCGTTTACCATAAATCCATTGTTTCCGAGGCTTAAGATTCGGTTAATTGGCATTTTATATTTTTTTACGATGAGCGAGGAACTGGCCCACACATCAACCTATAACCTGAAGGATCGAGTGATTTTTTTATCACAAAGTTGTCTTCCTCTAGCCTTTGATGAACCAACATCAAACTACAAGGCAGCAGTACCTGTAACCCTAGGCAGCAGGGGCTCTCACAGGGTACTATCAGCCGAGCGTACTGAAACCTGGTTTTTTAACGAGGTTGGTACTCCACCCGCTTTCCCTTTTTCAACATGGCTTGGGACAAGCTTCGTCGGGTTTTAAAAAAAATTATTAACAGAATTCCTTATTATGTTTCCGAATTTCTTGACGAATCGTGTAGTTGATTAATTAACATTGAAACAGTGTGATATGGATGGAAACACCTGGCCATGGAGTAGGCCTAAATGGTGAGGCATTTCTATTTTTATTCTAAGCGGCAACACTATTTTTTTGCGTTCCAAAACTAATTTTTGTTTCCTTTAACTCGACACTATAAATTGGGAATAAAGACGAAGAGACACGTGTTATCCAATCAAAAATTGCAACGAATGACAAGTTATTATTTTATATTATTATTATTATTATTATTATTATTATTATTATTATTATTATTATTATTATTATTATTATTATTAGCTCCTGTGAATACTACAATAATACATAGCTCGAGTAGGCCTACATGTACACAAATACTATAGCGTATACAACAAATATCCATTAGCATGACATAATATAGTAGATCGCGTATCTAATGAGAACCAAGGAGCAAATATATTAACCTTATATATCCCTAGCAGAGTATCCGTGGCTGGGCCCTGTTCACGGACATGTTTTATTACTCTAAGTTGGCAATCTACTAGACACAAATAATTTGTCAACGTATTCTAGAAACAATTACCCTTAGATAATCTAAGCTGAGCGTACAATTCGTAATCATGAGCCGTAAGCATGGTGAATATTTAACTATCGTACTGTACTAAGTTATACTGAGGTTCAAGTGGTGTTCTACAATACAAATCAAAAGTCAGCATGAAAAATAGACGTAACTATATTTTCAACAAAATATGGATCGTTATAATATTTTTTTTGTGATCCCACTACAGGCTTCAGGAGGCTCTTGGGGTAGTAGGAGGTTAAGGCTCCCATTTTTTCTTGACAATCGGCACTTGATGTCAGCCGGATTGTCAGCCCTGTGTGACGGCCGGCTTTACCCCCAGAATAAGCGTCTGGTACTCATTTCCGTTAGAGGTTGAGTTGATCCCAGGGACATAGTGCCGTCAGAACATATAATACATTAAATATAAACAAAATTAATAAGCTGCTGTGCAGAGGCAAAGTCCCACGAACTCAAATAAATAAAAATGAAATAAAACTTAATTTTAAATAAAATAATAAAGAAGATACATCACATCCAAGGAAAATAACACAAAAAAGCATTCTCATAAATAAAATTCTCGCATATTCAGCCAAAAAAATTAATGCAAATCAATAATGGAAAATGATAATTAAAATAAACAAATAATAATGCATACTTTTGCAGTCTTTTAAGTCCCTGACTTTTATAATAAATAATGTATAATAAAGTAATTCATACCATAACATACATCTTGCCATTCATTCCAAAACAAGGGTTGTTTCTGCATGGCATCTTCATACAAAACATAAACGATGCAATGGACTTGATGACAGAGAGACCCATAACTCTGGGACCCTCGCCGTATCGAAGAACTTAAACCCTGAAGGAAGACTACCAGACTGTGATTGTCCCTTGGCTTTACGTGTCGAGGAATTACATCACATGCATCAAATCCATTGCGCAGACGCTTCTGACGTAAGGAAGAGGTTGGGAAAGAACGAGTTCGGGAAAGGAAGGCACATATATAAACAGGTTATATCGAAGAAACGGAGTTATTCTTGGGGTAACGCATACAGAAATAACTGCACACAGCGCAGTTGAAACTATAAAACGCCGATTAAGGCGAGGCCGACATTTATCAATGGACATAGCGGCACGTGAAATACGGCGGTGGCTGTTTTTAACAACGAACTTTCGGCTCAGTGACAAAATGGTTTATTTTAGTTTGATATTTATTTGACCATTTCGTTTGAATCACTCTTCGTAAAAGCTGTCTTGGTACGTGCCTGCAGTAAAAAAATGTTGCTGTTAATAAATTATACCTAATTCTTCTAAGATATCAACTGAATCCACGAATAAATACTTTTTTGCCGCGAATACGAGGAACTGTGTCGCAATTTCTTAACCCGCGAATAATAAAACGCGATTAACGGAACCGTGAATAAGGACCTCTTACTGTATAGGAATAATAGTAACAAGTAATAACACAGGGCGGAAATCTCAAGAGATCTCATCTGATAGAATTCCTAAGAAGATTTTAGAATGGAAAATAGATGGAAAACAAGGAAAAAGTGAAGACCTAAACAAGGTTACAGTAAATGGATGGTGGGAGAAGAAGTGGGACATACATAGGAGGATATTCAGGATATTCTTTGTTATATTGTTTTATCTTATAAAGTAATTACAGCTACATATCTGAGAAAACTCATTTCTGAAGATTATATTTTTTAGTTGATTTTCAGTCGAAGTCCAAGAATTTCTTGAGGCCGACGGAAAACTATTGTATTCTGGATAAATTCCGAAATAAAATGATAATAATAATAATAATAATAATAATAATAATAATAATAATAATAATATAACAATAATAATATTTATTATTATTACTATTATTGTTATTGTACAAGTCTCACAGCCTGTTCCTTCCAGAAATTACGAGTTCCTCTATCTCCTCTTCCATCTTCCTGGAGATATTTTTCCCGACTGCTGGTAGATTATTCCTTGCCACACGTACAATTCTGTCCGTTGCCATTTGGATATAATATAAAGAAGATAAATCAGACAACGGCTATCGCTTATGAGAGGAACAAACGCTAAAGATGATTCTGTAAAATATGAATTAAAAAACTTGAAAAATGATGAAATGCGGCAAGAATACCAAATCAAAATTGCTAATAGATTTGAAGTACTGGAATCTTCAGATGACAATGTGGCAATGAAGAAGAAACTGATATAAATAAAGAATGGGAGGCTATAAGAGATACTATTAAATTGTCAGCATCAGAAAGCATTGGTTGTTTAAAAAAGAGGCAAAACAAGAAATGGTTTGATGAGGAATGTGCCGACATTGTAAAGAAAAGAAAGCTAGCAAAAATGAAATTGTTACACGAGCCAAATGAGGTAAATTTAGAGCAATTGGGTAGTGTTAGACGGGAAACCACCAAGTTACTAAAGAGTAAAAAGAGGGAATATTTGAGAGAGAAGATTAATGATCTTGAAATGAATGCAAAAAATAGGAACATTAGAGAATTATATCAGGGAATTAGTATAGAGAAGAAAGGGTTTCAGGCTAGAACAAACATAATTCGGAATGAAAATGGGGATATGATTGCAGATTCCAAGAGTATATTAAATAGATGAAAAAGTTATTTTAATCAGCTATTAAATGTACATACAGAACAGGACATCGAGGAGGATAAGTTACAGACAGCAGAAATGCTAGTCGCAGAGCCAAGTGCATTAGAGGTTGAAATTGCAATTGAAAAATTGAAGATGTATAAAGCATCAGGTTCAGATGAGATCCTAGCAGAACTGATAAAATCAGGGGGAGAAAAATTGATGGACAAGATACGCTGTTTGCTTAGTATGATTTGGGAAAAAGAAGCTCTTCCAGATGAATGGAAGGAATCAATTATCGTACCAATTTATAAGAAAGGAGATAAAACTGATTGCAACAACTATAGGTGCATCTCATTACTTTCAACTTCGTACAAAATTCTAACAAATATATTACTAAGCAGACTTACTCCCTATATTGATGACATTCTAGGAGATCATCAATGTGCATTTAGAAGAAACAGGTCTACAACAGATCAGATTTTTAGTATAAGACAGATCTTAGAAAAGAAATGGGAATATAATGGTACTGTACATCAACTATACGTAGACTTCCAAAAATCATATGATTCAATTAAGAGGGAGAAGTTATATAGTATCCTGCTGGAGTTCGGAATTCCTAAAAAGTTAGTTAGACTTATACGAATGTGTCTAAATGGCTCAACGAGTAGGGTGCGTGTAGGCAAACAGTTTTCAGACACTTTTGAAATCCAGAATGGGTTGAAGCAAGGAGATGCACTATCTCCTCTACTATTTAATTTTGTACTAGAGCATGCCATTAAATCTTTAGAGAATGAGGAAGGCTTACAACTGAATGGCGTTAATAATCTGTTAGTTTATGATGATGATGTAGTATTATTGGCCGATAGCGAGGAGATACTAAAGGACAACACGCACACACTATTGAGTAACACAAAGAAATTAGGACTGGAAGTAAATATCAGTAAAACTAAATATATGGTTACACGTAGAAATTAATTAAACAATGGAAATGGACAGCTAATGACAAATGAGGGAAATTTTGAGGAATTGGCTGAATTCAAATACCTAGGAACAATAATCACAAATAGGAATGAGATGCACAAAGAAATTAAACATAGGCTCAATTCTGGAAATGCATGCTATTATGCATTGCAGAGACTTTTGATGTCCTAACTCCTTTCAAAAAACGTTAAGCTGAAAATATATAAAACTATTATTCTACCAGTTATATTATATGGGTGCGAAACATGGACTCTTACTTTAAGGGAGGAAAGGAGATTACAGGTATTTGAGAATAAAGTACTTAGGAAAATTTTTGGACCAAAGAGAGATGAACAGACAGGTGAATGGAGAAGACTACATAACAATGAACTACATGGTGTTTATAGGAAGCCAGATATAATAAGAACAGTTAAGTCCCGTAGACTGCGATGGGCAGGACATGTTGCGCGTATGGGGAATGAAAGACGTGCATGGAAACTTCTTGTAGGAAAGCCAGAAGGAAAACGCCCAGTTGGTAGACCAAGAATGAGGTGGGAGAACAACATTAACTATGATTTGAGGGAAGTAGATTATACGGGGAATGATTGGAAAGCATTAGCTCAGGATAGGGATGTATGGAGAGCTTATGTCCGTGCGGCCATGAACCTACGGGTTCGATAGTGCCAGTGAGTAAGTAAGTAAGTAAGTAAGTAATAGTACTGGTAATAATAGTACTGGTAATAATAATAATAATAATAATAATAATAATAATAATAATAAAAATATTGTTTTGTTATTGTGTAATGATACTACTATTGCTTCAAACTCCATTGCGCGAAAGGTCTAGAAGAACCTTGGCTTACCAGCTGACTGCTGGCTTCGCATCCATGTGTGTTAATGATAGAAATGAACTATCATCTAGCCAGTGTAGAGGTGATATGTGTTTAGCATACTGGGTCCTCCAGCTGTTACAGCTGTTCGTCTGAACCTGGAACCACTACAGTTCTGGGTGGGCAGCAGTCATATACTGGCAAAAATTCCAATAGAAAATATATTCCCAATGGGGACTTCAATTGTTACAATAACGCAGTTCTATAAATAAACATAACAGTAATAATAATAATAATAATAATAATAATAATAATAATAATAATAATAATAATAATAATAATAATAATAATAATAATAATCCTTTCAAAAAACGTTAAGCTGAAAATAAATAAAACTATTATTCTACCAGTTATATTATATGGGTGCGAAACATGGACTCTTACTTTAAGGGAGGAAAGGAGATTACGAGTATTTGAGAATAAAGTTCTTAGGAAAATTGTCCCGCGCCGTAGCCGAGCGGTTAAGGTAGGAAGCCTTGGCGCAGAGCTATGGGACTTGCGCTGGTTCGAGTCTCCATGGGGGTAGATATTTTCTCATGGTATTTCGGCCAGTATGGAACCGGCATCGTGAGGCAATTGGGTAGCTACAATAAGTAGCGGCTCCAGGTTGAGGAACCAGCTATAACGGCTGGGGGACTCGACATGCTAACCACATGTCACCCCTACACTACCTGTTGATCATCTACCTCTGTGATTGACACATGTGGATGTGAAGGGCCGCAGCCGGCTGGTAAAAAGGGCAACCGCTGAAAAGTGGAAAGACCCTCAATCGGAGGAAAATTTTTGGACCAAAAAGAGATGAACAGATAGGTGAATGTAGAAGACTACATAACAATGAACTACATGGTCTTTATAGGAAGCCAGATATATTAAAAAAAGTTAAGTCCCGTAGACTGCTATGGGCAGGACATGTTGTGCGTATGGGGAATTAAAGACGTGCATGGAAACTTCTTGTAGGAAAACGCCCAGTTGGTAGACCAAGAATGAGGTGGGAGAACAACATTAACTATGATTTGAGGGAAGTAGATTATACAGGGAATGATTGGAAAGCATTAGCTCAGGACATGTATGTATGGAGAGCTCATGTCCGTGCGGCCATGAACCTACGGGTTCGATAGTGCCAGTGAGTAAGTAATAATAATAATGATAATAATAGTTCATTTTACCTGACGAAGTTAAGACCATAAGGTATTCTGTTCCACCATGCTTAAATTATATGTATATGACTAACTATTAATTAACTATAAAAAATCTCCAAGCGCGACAGACCTAGAAGGTCCTTGGCCTACCAGCTGGCTGCTGGCCTCACGTCCCCATATTTTAATCACAGATGTAGACGATCATAAGCCAGTGTAGTGGTGACATGCATTCAGTATGTCGGATCCCCCAGCCGTTATAGCTGGTCTTCTCAATCTGGAGTCGCTACTCAAATGTCTCAAATGCGCACTGGTCCCATACTGGCCGAAATTCCATGAGAAAATTTCGTTCCCTACTCCGCCATGGCCAGTCCCAAGCCCGGATGAGAAAGGAGGAGGGGGAGGAGTAACAACCTCGTTAAAAATCCAGGGTTCGGTTGGCTCCGATTGACAGTACTCTGTAAGGGCCCCTAGCCAGGGTTACGGCGAAGACCTCAACGGCAGAGACGGCGCAGGAGTCCTTCAACACGGCGGATCTGGCGGAACAGGCAATCCTATCTCTAAGGGAAGAGGGATCTTCAAAGGCTATGGGAGGAAAACCCAGACCGAAATTTTCCTGGTCCTCCAGGTTGGGGGTTTATGTTGTGGGCCAGCTCCCCTCACATTGGGAAAAAAAAACACAAAATGCTAAAAGACCAATCAAGACAGCCTGACGAAAAAAAGTACGAATTACAAAAGCAACGAAAAAAGACATTGCATGTAAGCACATGTAATGTACGAGGAAGAAGAAACAAAGTTATTGAAGTAGCAGGAGAATTATTTCAGGAGGTAATTGCAGCAGTGACTGAAACAACAATGAAATGATCAGGATATTCGTATTTAGGAAATTACTACAATTTTGGTCAGGTGTAAATAAATTAAAAAGAGCTAAAGCAGGAGTATCTATGTTTGTAAAAAAGAAATACAGTAAACACATAATATATTAGGAATACATTAATGAAAGATGCATAAATATTAAAATGAAGTTTATGGGAAGAACAATGGTGTTCTTAGGAGTCTACGCTCCAATAGATGATGCTGCACAGAGTCAGGAAGAAAAGTACTATTCAATGATAGTTGAACAAATAGAGAAAGTACGAAGTTATGAAGAATTAGTACTAATGGGAGACTTGAATGGAAAAGTGGACAGAATAAACAGTGATGAAGTAGTAGGGAAATACGGGGAACAAGAAGTCAACGATAATGGAAATAAAATCATAGAGAAGTGCAAACAACATAAATTAAAGTTAGTAAACACATTTTTCAATCATAAGGATATACATACATTTACTTGGGAACGATCTAGTCTCAGTCAGAAATCAATAATAGACTACATAATTGTAAAGCAAAATACTTCCTTATTTATTAAGGACTAAAGGGTTAAAAGATGAGCAAATTGTGGTTCTGACCACTATCTACTCACAGCACAGATCATCCCCAAATTCCTTACAAGGAAGAAAGTGCATGATGACGCAAGGGAATCAACAATGTAATTGAAGCAGGAAGAAAAATTTAAATTATATTTGTTTAATCAGTATAGTATCAAAAACCTATATAAAGAAAGACTGATGGTTAAAATTGAGAAATTGGATTACACGGAAGACGTAGAAGAAGAATATAATCAGTTAAAGGACATAATACATTCGGCAGCAAAAGAAGCATTAGGCACGATACATAAAAAAAAACAAAATTGGTGGAATGATGATATTGAAGAATTAACCAAAAAGATGAAAAAATGCTACTTAGAATGGTTGGCAAATAAAACAACAGAGAATTGGATAGAATACAAGAGAACAAACGCCAAAGTTAAAAGGAAAGCGAAAGAAGAAAAAACAAATTATGGAAAAGCAAATGCCATGAAGTAGAAAGTTATATAGGAGGATCACAATCATCACAAGTATGGAGATTTTTAAAAACATTGAAAACCAACCAAGGATCCAGCAAGATAAATGTGTTAGGAAAAAAAAAGCTTTACTGTCACGTGTAGTAGAAAATATTTTATGGAAACAATAGAAAATCCAACTACAGAAATGAACACACTGGATTTTGATACAATAGATATAGAATTGGAAATTCAAACCCTAAATAATAAAAAGGCACCAGGCCAGGAAACATTAATTAAATAAAGTCAAAAAATGTAATAGATTGAGGGACATGTTTAATAAGTGCATTGCAATACAGAAGATTCCAGATGATGGAAAATAAGCTACCTTGTACCAATATACAAGAAGGATGATAGAAGAGACGCAAAAAATATAGAGGACTAAGTATAAATAACAGATTATATAGAATATTTACGAAGTTATTAAAAACAAAGGTACAAAAATATATTAAAGAGAAAATAGGAGAAGATCAAAATTGATTCAGACCGGGAAGGTCATGTGTTGACAATATATTTGTAACCTAAGAGTTAATTGAAAAACGGACTGCAGTTGGAGAAGAAACCCATTTGACAATGATAGATTTAGAGAAAGCTTATGACTCAATTCCCAGGAACAATTATAGGAAGTATTAGAGAAATACAATATTGATAGAAACCTAATTGAAATTATTAAACACATATTTATAGATAACTTTATGTTAAAATTGTAAATATAATATATAATCCTTTAAAGCCATAAAGGAATTGAAACAAGGGTGCAGTCTATTACTAATTTTATTCAATATTTATGTAGAATTCATATTAATGAAATGGAAACAAAGCTGCAAAGGTATGGGTATCCCAATAGGCAACAGATTTTTGCTGACATTACAATTTGCTGATGATCAACTGGTTTTAGCGCAAGACAAATTTGATATGGAATTCATGATAAAAAGGTTGAAAAACACATACGAATAATGGGGTCTCACAGTAAATTTACAAAAAAACCGAATAGTTGGCAATAAATGGCAATGAAAGGATAATTTAATATTGGAAGAAGGAATTCAAATAAATCAAGTGAAACAAACTAAATATTTCGGAATAATTATGGATAACACTAAAGGTATAGGCAAAGAGAACATAAATCATAGAATTGAATGGAGTAGCAAAATCATATCATCGTTAAATCCCATATGGTGGATAAGCATATTTGCAAAGACACAAAAAAATATTGGTAAAACATTGGTGGGATCGGTTGCAATGTATGGAAGTGAGGTATGGACAAAGAACTGCAAGAATAGACTAATAACTCTAGAAATGGATTATTTACGCAGAAGTGCCAGAAAGTCTAAATTAGAACATGTCACAAATAAAGAAATTAGAAACATAATGCAAGCAGAAGAAAGCATAATTGAAATAATTGAGCAGAAGGAATTAAAGTGTAGGACATGTATTAAGAATGGAAGATGAGCGATGGCGGAAGCAACTATACGTATCAATGGCAACCGACCAGAAAGAAGAAAACAGGGAGACCAAAGTTAACATGAAAGGAAAACATGAAGATAGTAATGCAAGCAAGAGGTCTAAGCAGCTGTAAAAGCCGGAAGAGAGATAGATAGACAATTTCTTCCCCATAGAGACTCGAACCAGTGCAATTCCCGTAGCTCTGCGTCAAGGCACTTTGCCTTAACCACTCGGCTACGGCGCGCTGAACATGAATTAACTATATGTAACAAAATTGTTAAACGTTTGCAGTTAGGCTTTCAGTTTGACACAGTTGTTGATGATATACAGAAGACAGATTATTTCATCATATCTTCACAAGAAATATAAAAGCTCGAGTGATCAAAGGAAATCTACATGACCTGTAACATTGCATAATAAATACAAAATTACAACCAGTCATCAAAATAAATAAAAAAGCAACCGAATCTAACATCTGGGGACACAGTGTGACTTATTTCTCTTGGCATTGGGAAATACAGTATCTACAGTACGAATCTTCTCCTCGTGAAGTTGGATTTGATTCGACAAACTTTATAACTGCTGTAATCATTGTAGATTGGTTGGGAACATAGGAGGACACGAGTTAAGAATGTTGAAATTGTCAACAAATGTTTCGTTGATGAAAAATGAGGTCAGTCGGATAAACTGAGAGATAATGGACAGGTCAAGACAGACGAGTCGATTATTCTGGACCAGTTGTAGCGAATCGAGTCTTTGAAGTTCAGTTTTCATCTAACCTCATTTAGCTAATTCCTAGAATAAACAAACAAATATTTTTACTGAAATTGAGTAATTAACTAGGCATAGTTTAATTCTACATTTTTCTTGCATGTATTAAGATAGGCCAACTACTATTACTACTTCTACTACCACTACTACTACTACTAATAACAATAATAATAATAATAATTATTATTATTATTATTGTTATTGTTATTACAAAATACAACTAAAGTGAACATGCTTTGCTTAAATCAGGATTTGAACCAAAGGATCTGCAACTTTACGTGTTAGCGCACTAAACCATTGTGCTACTTAACAATCCAGGAAGATACAAAAAATCTTCTCCATTTGAAATTCGGATGTACCCGTATTAGTGAACTTCTGTTCACATTATAATAGGGTTGCTTCTATTAAGAACACATCATAATGGGAATTTATTGGGTGCTAACAGCAAGTCTGAATACATTAATTTCAATATATTATGATAGTAATAATAATAATAATGACAATAATAATAAATCAATTAATTAATTTATATACAGATTTTCAATGTTTACACATCTTTCGGTGCCTAAAGTTTTATTTTCCTTCTCCACTCGTCTCTATCCATCCACTCCATTTCTCTCAGTCCTCTTGTTCTCATTCCAGCTTTTATTTCTTGCATCCACCATTTTCGAGGTCTTCCTAGCCTCCTTCTTCCAGGTGGAAACCATTCCAATATTTTTCTGGGTAACCTTTCTTCTTGCATTTGTCGTGCATGCCTATACCAATTTAATTGCTTGTATCTGATATAATGTACTATTGAATATCTAATATTAATTTTTTCTCGTATGGCAGTATTTCTTATTTTTTTATAATTATAAACATCTTGCTACTCTTCTCATGAAATCGATTTCCATCCACGTAAGTTTTTGTTGAACTTCAAAACTTCAGCTCTATATGTGACAGTACTTCTCACTATTGAATTATATATTTGTAACTTTTTTTCTGGTTATATGTCTGTTCCATAAGACTCCCGCCAAAGCCTGTCCCAAGCCAGGTTAGAAAAGGGTGAGAGGGAGGAGAAATAACCTCGTTAAAAAACCGGGACTCAGTACGCCCGGCAGATAGTATTCTGTGAGAGACCGATATCTAGGGTACAGATTTGCTGCCTTGCAGATCATCATTGGTTTGATAAAGGCTAGAGGAAGAAAGCCTTGACCAAAGATCAGCTGCTCCTCCAGGTTGGGGGTTGATACATCAAGTCAGCTCCCTGTTCGTCACAAAAAAAAAACAATACTAATAAGCCTAAAGATTTTAAGCCGGACGGAAATAATAATAATAATAATAATAATAATAATAATAATAATAATAATAATAATCATCATCATAATGGTAATAATAGTAATAATAATAATAGGGAGATGTTAAAATCAGGGCGTACGTGGTCTTGTTCGGAATTTAAGACGACTTACCATGTTCCTGACGTTAGATGATCAAACAGTTGATTGTCTCATATTCGAGTGAGTCAAACTGAGATAAGAAAGGGACCAACTCAAGAAACAGTTACAAAGACATTGCAAAACAATGACCAGTGTCACTTGAAAATGTAGTGATGAAATACTATTAACAGTTTAAAAATGTATTCCGTCCATAGACTTTACAACACTGCAAAAAAAAGGTATATATATATATATATATATTGTAAGTGGTGAACTGAAGTAACTCGCGAGGTTAGAACCACAGGATTCTGTAATGACTTTACATTTTTCAGGACAGCGTTTTAATGTTTAGAACCAAATACGTGTATAGTAACGATCTGTACAATACTAAACTATTATAAACAGTATGTACAAGCATGAATGCTCATGATCATCATTCGTTCTTCAACATTGATTGGATTAACATCTTCAGTTATTGCGAGCTACAGACAATATTGTGCGACGATACTGATATAGCGTCTAGTGTCCGTTCAGTGTCTGTGTATACATAGGTAGTGGCTCGGCAGCTAATTGCAACCCACCTTGTGTTCCCAGTCAATAGGCTTTTAGCATTTGACTGATCAATAGTGCTACAGTTTTTTGTACTATTAGTGGGATCTGGTCACTGCACAAGCAACTTTAACTATATAGCGTTGGTGTTTAGCCTTTATTTGTTTGGTGCTAGTGAATTTGTTCAGTGTTTTCAGTGCGGTATAGACTAAGATTTGGCAATTGCCAAGCATGACAGCCGCCAAAAGCACTGCCGAGGATATGGAGACGGGCGAAGAGGAGTTCAGGCCCCTCGAACTCTGGTAAGAACTCTAGTTAAGTATAATAATGAAACCCCTCAGATTTGCAGGCTCAAATAACTTATTTGATATCGGCACTTCGTCAATATGAATTTCTGTCATTCCCATCTAGTCCACTGATTCGAAAAACACTATAGTTTTGTGAAATTTTTACAAAAAAAAGAGTAGGCCTACACTTAAATTCATTTTCCTTTTTCTACTAGTGTATGTACTTCATCAAATTATTAGACAAAATAAATTATTATTAATGTTAATTTAATTAATTAAGTTATCCCTATTATTGTTTATGTTCTTGAGATTTTATCCGCCGACGACGTTCTTCCAGTCTGTCAGCGGATTGCAAAAATAATGACATTGTATAAGAAACAACATTGATCATCAAATACTGTCAAGGATTAGACCTCGTGGCCTTTTCCGCATCATGTAAACTGATCAATCCAATTACTACTTCAAACTGTATTGGTATGTGTATGTAGTTTAAAACTAATTCTTATAAATCTCCATCTAGAAAGAGCGTGTTTTGGTCAGAAAATCATACTTACTTATTTGTTCTAACATTGTTCTCCGCCGTTGCCGAATGGTTTAAGGGTTGGTCCCCTGGCACAGAGCTAAGGGACTTGCGTTGGTTCGAATCTCCATGAGTGAAGGTATTTTCTTATGGAATTGTCGCCAGTAAGGGATAGATTCTCACACATCACCATGCGGAATTTGGGCAGTTAAAATAAGTAGCTGTTTCAGGTTGAGATACGAGCTATAACGGCTGGGGCACTCAACATTATGATAACGTTTCGTAATGGCTGGATTATCATCCGCCTCTGTCATGAACATATGTAAATGTGAGGACAGCAGACTGAAGGTAGGCCAAGGTCCTTCTAGGTCAGTCACGCTATGGAGTTTGTGCTAACATTTCATGATGGAAATATCATATTAAGTAACACTTAATTAGGTCGAAGTATAAAATCTAAATAAGAAATGCGAAGGTCAATTAAAATTCATTCAATTGTCTGATTAATACAACGGTGTATGGCGCAAAAAGTGGACATCCGAATTTCGAGATAATTTTGGTTTTAAAATAAAGCTTAGGAACGTCGAAGATGAAAACTTGAAAAAAAAAAATGCGGACCACCCAGAAAGAAAGCTGTAAAATAACAATTTATAAAGCACTATTCCCTATATTACCTGAAGTAAGTGGCTGCCATTGTGGTCGTGACGTCACATTCGATATCCAGACGTTAGTCCAGGGTGAAAACATGTTTTCTTCAATAGAGAAGCGAAAATAGAATAAATATTTAATTTTAATAAAATTGCACTGCTGTATTTACAAAATTACATAGCAAAGAGTTTGAAATTTAATAGAAATCACATCCCCACATAGAGTTTCTGAAGAAAACATGGTTTAACTGAACCGATTGTCGATAATGATCGATACGTCATCGTACGTATTCCTCGAAAATAAATAATGGAAAATTAGCCCTTAAAAATATTCAATAAATAGAGCCACTTATTTAATTATAACGTAATCTTCGAAATTTGTAATAGCCTATAATTTATTAGAATACATGTATAATAAACTAAAAGCTAACCTAACTTATTCCAATTATTCTAACCTGTGAAAGTAATAAATAGAATGGCATTTAGACAATATTAAATTACAGGTATTTAAATAAATTATACTCTACGTGTAACAAACTAAAAGCTAACCTAATTATGTATAAGAAACTATTACTCTAACCTAGTTTGTTTAGTGATGGTCCGCAGATTTTCTTGTGTTTTCATCTTTGGTGATACTAAGCTTCATTTTAATACCAAATTTATATCGAAAAGGGAACGTTTTGTACATTAAACTAGTGAAATGTGTATTTTGTAGTGCTTGTAAATATTATTTTATTGTATTGTTTCTGGATGGTCAGCAATTTTCTTTTTTTTGTGTTTTCATGTTTCGTGGTCCTAAGCTTCATTTTAAAACCAAAATTATCTCGAAATTCAGATGTCCACTTTTTACGCCATAACCAATACATCGTATCCTATATCAGGAAGTTCTGTTTTGGTGGTATTATAGCCTCACTATGATGGTTGTTCAGCGGCTTGCTTTTCTCCCCGGAGCTGTAATAAATAATTTAATACAAAGATGCCGACTAGCTCCACTCTAATAATTCCGAATGTTAATCATTGTCAAGCGTTGTAGCGCGGCACCGGCTTTTATATAAACGGACAACCATCATAGTGAGGCGATAACTGAACATAAATATAAATATTTTGGCGAGTTTCAAAAGGGGTACCGCATTGTTAGCTTGTTTCTCAAAGCACCGCCTTTTGAATGTTCGCGAGCCGTCTTGTTAAAGTATGTACGACAGAGACTCCTGTTTCTAGAAGTCCCGGTTCTAGAATATGTCTCCTCGAAGGCTCGAGAACTCCATAGCAGCGGGCTTTCCAGACGTTTCGACATCTCGCGAGAATTCAGTCAGTTTTGGCTTGGAGTTACTATTGTTCCGATGGTGAGAATATCAGGGAGATCTGAAGAGTGACTTAAATGCTACTGTGATACATTAAAGACTAACAGAAGAATAATTATAAGTGACAAGCTAATACCCGGCGTGCACTCATACGCCTAAGTAAGTGAAAAATTAATGTGATTTTATGTTTAGTTGAATTAGTAAAAGGATAAATATTATAAATTTATATTTTTTAGATACCCCGTGCTGATTATCCGGCGTTGTCCGGGAATCTACTTCTCCCGATCTTCTTGACATAAATGAGCTGAAAAACAAAAATTAATGTACTTCTTATGATTAGTTGAATAAGTAAAATGAAAAATAATTATAAATGTATATAGTAATTATTTTAAGATTCCCGTGCCCGGGAATCTACTTATCTGGATCTTCTTGGCAAAAATGAGTTAAAAGGCAACATCATTATTGTGAGTTATCCGTAAAAGAATATCCGCCATATGTTGCTATGCTTGCATAGGAATCTATGTACTTGTCTCGACTTCTTGGCTTCAGTGAAAGACAAAAAATGATTATTGTGAGTTATCCGTAAGAGATAAACATATGCTGTCGCGGACTTTTTTTTTATAGCTTTTTGAGATATTGAATTCTTTGTACATTAATTTTGAGTGAGTATTTGTTATGGTTACAACATGTTCATCGAATGGAAGATCACAGAATACCCAAACTAATGTTAAGATATCAACCTGCAGGAAGAAGAAGACCAGGACGTCCACTCAAAAGACTTCTGGATGGTGTTTCTCTTGAGGCCGAAACGGGTCAACGAATGGCCTGAATTCGTGAATGTACTCTATGATGATGATGATGATGTTATGGTTTAGGCAGCGTAAGCCATTTAAGCATCCAAAAAGCCACTTTGTTCACCTTTTCCACTACAAAAGGCGATTTTTAAGGGTTTAGAAGTTGAGAATCACAACTCTCTTATAGCCTATGTTCATCCCGGGAATCTTCTGAACATTTTGCAAAAAGCCCCATCACAAACGGATCATAAAGTACGAAGAAACAAACAAACAAACAAACCAACCAACCAACAAACAAACATTCATTTTTATATACTAGGTTATAAATATAGGCCTAATTATTGCGCAATTAATAAAGAAAGATTAGAAATTCAAATATAAACGGGACTGTTCAGATTGAAAGAATTGCAGTTACAACCACAGTTGAACGACCGATAGTATTCTCTGAAGGAAAAACATAGTAGGTGGATACAGTACTCACAACTTATTCCGCGTTTAAGGAAATAGATGCTATCATTTTTTCATTACGATGCTGAAATGTAAAAATGTAATCGAGGAATTATGTGTGTGTTTTATAATGCCTCTCACTGCATTTACAGTGATTCAGGTTCTGCACTGAGCGCATAAGTGACATTAAGAAGTTGGTCTATTTTCAAATTACGCACCACTTCGACAGATCATATTACGTAGATGTCATATTCATTAAATGTTTAGAAAGAAGAACATAGAATAAGCTCATATCTTTTTTTTTTTTTTTTGTGTGAAGCGTAAAGTGTATTGTATGAGTGATGATGATGAAGGCAACGGAGAAGGTGCAACTCGGCGGTGGCACATAGTCCACATAGTCTATTATGTCGAAAATCACCAAGAGAACCAGCAGGCTTAACGTCCCCGTGGAAAAAGCATTACGAATTGAACATTTAGTAGATAATTAATATGGTTTGTACATGTGATGGGAATGAGGGATGTTAGATTGTTTAATGAGATTTTCAATTGGCAGCATTCTGGTAGAGCAAAGGGTAGAAGACCAAAATGTAAGTAGATGGTTAAATATGCTGATAGGGATGATAACTAGAGGACTTTATTTGGAAGATTCGTTGGATAGAATTAAGTGGAGAGTTAGAGTGGGAAAGTACAGTATATACGAAAGTATGACGATACGTGCTTGGATTATGTATAATATACAGTGTGATTATAAAGTCCCAGTACATATTGTGGATAACGTAGAGCAAATAAAACAAAAGTTATAAGGTAGTTTCTAGTATGAAGTTAGTGTTCAACATAACCTCCATAAATCTCAAAACATGTTTCCCAATGATGCACCGTCGCCCGGAAAACATGCACCAACATATCCTCTGTAATCAATTCACTCGCTTGGCGTATGCGTTCTTTCAGCACTTGCAGATTAGGAAACTTGGTTCTGTACACCTGTTGCTTGAAGAACCACCAAGCAAAAAAGTCCAGGGGTGCGAGGTCTGGCGAACGATGTGCCAGATACGAGGAGATGCCCTTCCAATCCACCTTTTGGGAAACATGTCATTGAGATACCCGCGTATAGCCAGAGCAAAGTGTGGTGGTGCTCCATCTTGTTGCAACACCACTGTATCAATGATACCATCTTGCTGTAACTGTGGCTGTAAGAAAAGTTGCAACATATCAAGATACACGTCTCCCGTGAGGGTTTCCTTTGGAATGTGTCTCTAACTTCCTCGTACGACTGGCCTCTTAAACGCGCAGCAACAATCTCTATCCGCTCTTCAATGGTGAACATATTTGTATCTTTCGAATGGCTGTAACAGAAATACAATATGTAAGCGATTTCTTTAAAATGTACTGAGACTTTATAATCACACTGTAGAATGGATGTAAATAGAAATTTATTACGTTATTGGGAAATAAATCAGGAAGAAGTTGAGTGGTGGATAAGTTAAGACCGATATAGTTGGACGTTGTGGAGGAAGATTTGAGAAATTTGGGAATTAGAAGATGGAGAAAAATACCGATGATAAAGATGAATTGTGTGATAGTGAGAGAATTTATAGTTCTGCAAGATTTGTGAACCGAATGATGATGGTGATAAATGGATTTCAAAGACTGAAAGTTTCTATAAATTAATGATAGATCGACATTTATAATTATGGAATGCGAAGACAGAAACATGTGACTGTAAGAAGCTTATCGCCGTCTGATTACATATATATACAGCGATTGTAAATAATGATCTTACTATGGATCCATCCATAGTAATTCTGCCCGAGGGCAGGTCTTTCACTGCAATCATATCATTTTCATGCTATGCTTTGCAGCTTTACTAGGGAATTATAGGTGTGGTGACTTCTCGTTACTTTCCACACCGGTATAGGATGATGATGATAAGGATGATAATGATGGCCGGATGATTTTCGGGGACCTCTGCGCTCTATGATTCCTGACATTTGTCTTACAGATGAGGAAAAACCCCGAAAAAAACCTCACCCAGGAGCCTATCCCGACCGGGGATCGAACCCGGCCCGATGTGTGACAAGGCAGCACGCTATCGCGAGACCACATCAGTGGACTTACTATGGATAATTCAATTAATTAATTTTTCTTTAATTGACAAAATATTTCCTTCGAGCCACTCTTGCATGGAACCATTTTCTCTTGGGAAATAAAGAAGTGTTATATCAGTTTTGATATTTCTGATACTGATTTTAATGTATTAAGGAACCGAACAAACACTTTACGGTAGGTTCTTTGTCTGTTATTTATTTTCTTTCCTTTTTTCGGAGCCATTTAACTATATTGTGTATTCTGCGCAGCTATACTGATTATATTGCTGAGATTGGTACTGAGTGTCTTATGAAGTCTTTATGGGGGGGGAGAACATTGTATACTCCTTCGTAGAATAATAGCTAGATAGACTTTTATATATAATTTTATGGTTCATGTACTACATTTGTATATTAATTTAACATATAACAAATATATTTAATACCAATCACGATGATCGATTGTCAATATTTTGAACTTTCAGTAAAAATATAAAATATAATAAAATGAATGGGGTAATACGAAGACATTTTGGTAAACAGATGAGGACAGAGACAAAACTAAGATTAGATAACATCACATCAAAAGCTGCTCTAAAATACGGAAGTGAAATTTGGATTTTAAATAAAAGAAACTCTCATCAACTTCAAGTAAGCCAAATGCGCGTCTTACGATCATTGTTAGGAGTTAATAGACTGGATCACCAAAGGAACACTATTATCAGAGGAAAACTTGGAGTAACAAGTTTAAATGAAGATATACAAAGATACCAACAAGAATGGAAAAATCATCTGAGGAGAATGGCAAGAAATATACTTCCAAAATTGGCATTCCAATATACCTCAACTGGACATAGGGACCAAGGAAGACCAAAACATCGGTGGAAAGATCAAGACCATCTTCGCTAGGTTTACCGTACAGGCCACATGGCCTAAAACGAACTGTTCATGATGATGAGTAAAAACTATTTTTTCCCCCAAATGCTCCAGGTTGTCATTTCGACATTTCTGGTGTTCTCTCCTAGCATGGCGTAATTATAACCGACTTCTGAAGTTGGGGCGCATGGAAGGCGGGGTTACGCTGCCCCGATGATATGAGAGTTGATGATGATGATGGTAATGATGTGACAGGAGAGGCCTTAAACTACACTTAAGATAATTATGCGAATATGATATTGATGGCCAGATGTGTTCGAGGACCGTTTGGGCCTTAAAGTTTCCTGACATTTATCTTATAAGTGAGGAAATAAAACCTTACCCAGGAAAATTGTCCCTACTGGGGATCGAAGCTGGGCTGCTGCGTGACAAGGCCACAGCAGTGGACGTAAAAATATTTAGCTTAGAATATTTTTTACACTCACATATTAGCTTAATATTGGAAACGATACAATATCAATTATTTATACAAAGTTAAATTAACGGCCAGTGTATGTTTTGATGCCTATTCTCTTAATTGTTTAATTAACAATGATAAAATAAATTGGTAAAAATAAATTGAATATCACACTAATTTCACATCGCATGTGGTATTTGATGTTCGGTTCAATTATAACGTGTTTATTTTGTCTGGTAACAGGGACAATTCCATTTCCATTAGCCCGCTTTGGTTTTGTTGGGGGGATCTCTGCCGCATTGCGAACGTGACGTCACGAATTACCATACGCATCTGACGTCAGAACTGACGTCACTCTCAGTTGTTGCTATACGCAACATCAAATCCGTTGTTTCTCTTGCTTTTATATGAGGTTCATTGAGAGACGAGTTCCTTAGAACCTGTCTTCATGTGACTATTTAACTCATGCCCCAAATGGGAGTCAATGACCAATCACGTTTCAATGATTTCTGTTTTACAACCAATCAGAGTCGTGTTTCACCAAATATTTATCAGTGTTATAATTACCATATTAAAGAAAGCTCCTGCTTACAATATTGCGTTCCTTTGGAGTAGAAGCGTACCTGTCGTTTCTCATTTGTTTTCAAACATCGCCGTTTACATTAAATATATAAATATTTTAAAATAACTATAGTTAAATAATGATTTGTGAGTAAACAGCTTAATTTTATTCGTTAAATAGTCCTAACAAATGCCACTCTTGATTTCCAAATTCTCTAGATAAATTCACTCCTCACTTCGTGAGTCGTGAATTTATCGATAATTTGGAAATCACTCGTGGCATTACTTATGATAATTGATCGTTCATAGAGACGTAGGAATTGAAACCTCTATCTTAAAATACTTTAACTGGAATGTATAAATACCGTATATGAGCTGTTATTCAAGTAGTTTACATGAAGGCGAATCATGATTTCTTACTTTAAGAAAGGATAAAGTTATGAATATTTGAGAATAGACAGCTTAGGAAATTTTTAACCAAACTGAGTAGTAGAGGAACTTCGGGTAATGTGGACCCTTCGGTTTGAGTGGATCCTGTTAATATCGTTTTTGATTGGTGCTGACCTGGAACAGAAAATATTTTAATTTCTTCCCCTCATCAACTTTGACGGGTTCAAGGCCACTTTCTTTTATTCTTTGTGCGAAGAAGGGTTTATTTGTGATATTTATGAAAACGACCATTTTACAAGTTTTTCAAGCTAAGAATTAATTTTTAAATTCTGCTATTGAATATTACAAATGTTGAAAACAACTCCTAAATGTGTTATGTAGATGCTGTTTTAATATACTGAGGGGTTTGGTTTGATATTATGTGACATGACTGCTGTATAAAATAAATTACAGGTAACAAAATAATTCGGCTAATGAAGACCCTTCACGAGGACCTGGGTCCATTTTACACGAATACGTATATTTTATCAACAAGGGTGCTATATGTAAAACCCATACATTTAATTAATTATATTTAATATTCTTGTAATTTTACCTAAACCCAAAGACCGGTGCTGTCTGCAGATGAATGCCGTGTGAATGTTATAATCAACGATACATTTTCAAAACATTAAATAAATATCAACGCTTTTAATTACGATCAGCCATAAATACTTTCATATTAATGTGTGCCTGTCTGTATAAATTAATAGATTAAATAAACTTAAAATAGTCTAAAGGCTAGGTTGGTCTCTGGGGTCCACTTTACGCGAATATGGAGGTTAAAGTGGACTTTTCTTGTAATGTAAGAAAAATTATAAACTATGAAGATGTTTCCATATTTGAATAAAATAACAATGCTATATAATAGTTACAACACTAATGATAATCACTGTAATTAAACAAAATTCAAATCTCTTAACTAAAAGAAGAAAAAACAACAAATTCAAAATAGGGGTCCAGTTACCCGAAGTTCCTCTATGTAATAGTATTTTATTTAACATATATCTTTAACTTCTTAGGTCATTTACAAAGTAATTAAAATCTGGGCGTGAAAGAGCCGACAAATGTTACACAGAGGCCTCTTTTTTCAGGCTTGAGATTCTTTTACCTGCCGTAAGTCTACGACGCGGTTCCCACATCATTAATTCCCTTCCTAAGTAAGGTATACTCAAGAATTATATGCCCTTAAAATCCCATCGACCCCGGAACCAAAGACGAACGTCCAGCAGGACGAAAGAAAGACGATCAATCAATCGAATCGAGAAAACTACGTAACAGTGAGCTACCTTATCTTTATAAGAAGCCTGAAGATATATGAACGAGTAAATCTCTTAAACTGCGATGGGCAGGAAATGTGACACGAATGAGGAATGAAAGAAGGGCAGGGAAACGGTCAGTAAGTAAGCAAGGAATGAGGCGGGAGAATAAAATTAACCATGCTTTGAGGAGAGAGAATTTAACTGGAAATGAATAGAAAATATTAGCGATTAATGAAGAGCGCATATTGGCGCAGCCAGTAAAATAATTTGTTACAATAATTTGAGTGAACTGAAAGTCTAGGTAACAAAGCATGACATGTTTTTTTTTTTTTAATATTACATCTAACATTTTCATTTATTTTGTGATTCGATTGTCCTTATGTAAATTATCTATTTGGGATATCGTCTCCAATTTCAATTTTATTAAACATTTTTGTTAAAAAATACTAAAATATCTATTCCATGTTTTAGGAGTTCGGTCTGAATATTTCCTGGTCCAGGTGCTCTCCCACTATTTACCTCTTTCAAAGCTCATTTTACTTCATCTTCTGTTATCTCTTGAGTGTCAAATTTATATACTACATCCGTATCTTGAAGTTGAAACTCATTTCTATTTTCTTGAAATAAACTTATATAATGTTGAATCCATTCTGATGGTCTTATCAACTGAATATTAATCTTCTTCCTTTCCGATTTCCTGACTTTTGTAATGTTTTTCAAGCTTCTTTGGACCTAGCATATCAAATCGAATGATCTATATTCGAGCATATATTATCCAGTATTCATTTTTTGGTCTTCTCACTTCCGCCTTTGTTTTATGTTTTAAGGTGATATATTAATTTAGAGATGATATTGAAGATTTGATAATCATTTCATCCATGCTTTCTTTCTTTCTTCTACTAAGTTTTTAATATCATTATTAAACCATTCATTATTTCTTTTTATACCAATGGTCACCCCTTGGAAGAAATAAACGTGGCAGACAAAGATGGAAATGTAAAACCTATGTCAGAACTATAATGAATGGTAGGAATTTGGAAGAAGGAAGATGGAATGATTGAAATAAATGGAAACTGAAGACGGCAAACCTATAAGGGGGGAAAGCCGAAGAAGAAGAAGAAATTATCTATTCGACAGCATGTCGTTTGAATCAGTGATTTTTATGATAATTATCGCGTTGAAAAAGGTGGTTATCATTTTTTTAAATAATCTAATTATCCTGGCCTGCGCGCTTATAGAGGAACTTCGGGTAATTTGGACCCCTGTTTGGAATTTGTTGTTTTTCTTCTTTTAATTAAGGGATTTGAATTTTGTTTAATTACAGTGATTTTCATTAGTGTTGCAACTACGAAATAGCATTGTTATTTTATTCAAATATGGAAACATCTTCATAATTTATTAACTTTTACATTACAAGAAAGGTCCACTTTATCCTCCATATTCGGATAAAGTGGACCCCAGAGTCCACCTTATCTATTAGTCTATTTGTAAGTTTATTTACTCTATTAATTTATACAGACAGGCACCGATTAATCTGAAAATATGTATTACTGATCATAATTAAAACGCTTTGATATTTATTTAATGTTTTAAAAAATTATTGTTGATTAAAACATTCGCACATCATTAAACTGCAGAAAGTGACGATCTTTGGGTTCAGTAAAATTACAAGGATATCAAATAAAATTAATTAAGTGAATGGTTTTTTACAGATAGCATCCTCATTTATAAAATATACGTATTCGTGTAAAGTGGACCCTGGTCCTCGTGGAGGGTCTATATTTACCGAATTCCTTTGTTATGTTTAATTATTTTATACACCCCCATGTCACATAATATCAAACCAAACCCCTCAGTATATTAAAACAGCATCAACATAATATGATATATTTAGGAGTTTTTTTCAACATTTGTAATATTTAGTAGCAGAAGTTAATAATTAATTCTTAGCTTGAATAACTTCTGAAGCGGTCATTTTCATAAATATCACAAATAAACCCTTCTTCGCACAATAATAACATAAACTGGCCTTTAAATCGTCAAAGTTGATGAGAGGAAAAAGTTAAAATATTTTCTATTCGAGGGCAGCAACAATAAAAGAAGATATTATCAGGGTCCACTCACACTGAAGGGTCCACATTACCCGAACTTCCCTATACTATAATTATTAAGCATTTCCCCTGAACATCGCGTTATAATGAGCTTCAACTGCATTATGTCTTAGAGTTTGTCTCGGTAGACGCACGATTAGCGCTTGCGTCTGCCCAGACTGGGATCCCAAGTTCGAATCCAAGCGGTTCCAGAGGTGTATTGGTACTGTGCCTACCGGGATTTTTCCAGTTTTTTCGAAGTTACCCAGAGCTGCACAATCTAGTACAAATGTCCTATATTGCGACTACAATTGAAGAGAAAGTAAATTACGTGTATTATGCTATATCTAATCACGTTAACCCAATTTTTCGCATTATAGGACATATGTTACAGCAACGTGCTGTTCACCGATGCATATTCCCCCACCGGATGGACCCAGATATGCGAGATGAATGCCGTGTGATACATCCAAAGTAACGTGGCTCATTCCTTTCGGACTCTCTCCTTGTCTAGCGGCACGGTTTCCGACGCCCTGTTTTGGATAGGTGGAACAGCTCATCTCAAAACCATCTCCACCTCAACATATAGACACAACACTAACGCTCTAACAATGGAGCTGACCAAGTGAGTGAAACCCTATATCGATAAACACTATGGAATTTGGCTGCCATGGGATTATATAACTTCAGATGCAGCACCCTGGGCGTTGCATAGTCATTGCCATCACTCAGCAGGATTATATAACTTCAGATGCAGCACCCTGGGCGTTGCATAGTCATTGCCATCACTCAGCAGGATTATATAACTTCAGATGCAGCACCCTGGGCGTTGCATAGTCATTGCCATCACTCAGCAGGATTATATAACTTCAGATGCAGCACCCTGGGCGTTGCATAGTCATTGCCATCACTCAGCAGGATTATATAACTTCAGATGCAGCACCCTGGGCGTTGCATAGTCATTGCCATCACTCAGCAGGATTATATAACTTCAGATGCAGCACCCTGGGCGTTGCATAGTCATTGCCATCACTCAGCAGCAACAGCCTGACCCGAGAGACAACCTATAACTCACATAACAGCGTAGATTAGATTTAATTCCTATCAATCATAATATATACTGGGATAGCGCAACAGATCTTTCAGATCGCGGTGCTCATGGCGATCTATCGGCCAGTCTGAATAGATAACTGAAGAATTAAATTTTAAGGAATTATACTTAAGACAGGTGATAGGTGAAATTTTCGACATTTTCGGTGAAATTTAGCATTTTTTGTTTTTTGTATTACAAAAATACTATGTACTTTAAAGTATAAGATGGCGACGTTTCAGTGTCCTATGGCGCTTGTAAGTCTCCCTAATGATTTTAGGAGGGCATGTATGCTACATATTTAAGTTAACTGCATGCAAACTTTCAAATTGGTTTTTCCACACTTTTATTTTCACTGCATTTCAATATATTCAAATCAAAAAAGCATTGACAAATGTAATGATGTAAGCACAACATTTTCACTGCATGTCCCACACACTATGGATAATAATTCTACGCATGGACTTTGAAACAACGTTGATAGTTTTTTAAATAAAAAAATAAAATATTTGTAGTACGAATGTTTCTAAATGGCACAAAGAGTAGGGTGCGTGTAGGCAAACAGTTTTCGGACACTTTTCAAATCCAGAATGGGTTGAAGAAAAGAGATGCACTATCTCCTCTACTATTTAATTTTGTACTAGAGCATGCCATCAAATCTTTAGAGGATGAGGAAGGCTTACAACTGAATGGTATTAATAAGCTGTTAGTTTATGCTGACTATTTAACTCATGCCCCAAATGGGAGTCAATGACCAATCACGTTTCAATGATTTCTGTTTTACAACCAATCAGAGTCGTGTTCACCAAATATTTATCAGTGTTATAATTACCATATTAAAGAAAGCTCCTCCTTACAATATTGCGTTCCTTTGGCAATAAATAGTATGATCTGGTTGCAGTGATAAACAAAAGAAGCAGTAGAAGCGTACCTATCGTTTCTCATTTGTTTTCAAACATCGCCGTTTACATTAAATATATAAATATTTTAAAATAACTATAGTTAAATAATGATTTGTGAGTAAACAGCTTAATTTTATTCGTTAAATAGTCCTAACAAATGCCACTCTTGATTTCCAAATTCTCTAGATAAATTCACGACTCACGAAGTGAGGAGTGAATTTATCGATAATTTGGAAATCACTCGTGGCGTTACTTATGATGATGTAGTATTGTTGCCCGATAGCGAGGAGATACTAAAGGACAATACGCACACACTATTGAGTAACACTAAGAAATTAGGACTGGAAGTAAATATCAATAAAACTAAATATATGGTCACACGTAGAAATGCATTATATAATGAAAATGGACAGCTAATGACAAATTAGGGAAATTTTGAGGAAGTGGCTGAATTCAAATACCTAGGAACAATAATCACAAATAGGAATGAGATGCACAAAGAAATTAAACATAGGCTCAACTCTGGAAATGCGTGCTATTATGCATTGCAGAGACTCTTGATGTCCCAACTCCTTTCAAAAAACGTTAAACAGAAAATATATAAAACTATTATTCTACCAGTTATATTATATGGGTGCGAAACATGGACTCTTACTTTAAGGGAGGAAAGGAGATTACAAGTATTTGAGAATAAAGTTCTTAGGAAAATTTTTGGACCAGAGAGAGATGAACAAACAGGTGAATGGAGAAGACTTCATAACAGTGAACTACATGGTCTTTATAGGAAGCTAGATATAATAAGAACAGTTAAGTCTCATAGATTGCGATGGGCAGGACATGTTGCACGTATGGGAAATGAAAGACTTGCATGGAAGCTCCTTGTAGGAAAGCCAGAAGGAAAACACCCAGTTGGTAGACCAAGAATGAGGTGGGAGAATAACATTAACTATGATTTGAGGGAAGTAGATTATACAGGGAATGATTGGAAAACATTATCTCAGGATAGGGATGTATGGAGAGCTTATGTCCGCGCAGCCATGAACCTACGAGTTCGATAGTGCCAGTGAGTATTTAAAAAAATAAATAAACTGTCATATGGAGAGGATGTATATATTTTTTCTTTCCTTTATTATAATGTTATAGAAAAGTTAATGCATAGTATTGTTCTAAATAAGCGTGTAGAAAAACTAAAAAAAAAATAATACTAAACATTATGGGACTAATTACAAATTTTAATATGCAAATTTTTAAACGAATTTTCTTCAATAACTCAAAAAAAAAAATTAAGCCTAGAAAGGTGAAACGTCCACCGCTCTGGTCTCGAGGTAGCGTGCTGCCCTGTCAGGCAGGGGGCCCGGATTCGATCCCCGGTCGGGGCAGTTTTTCTGGGCGAGGTTTTTATCGGGATTTTTCCTCACATGTAAGACAAATGTCAGGAAAACTTTAAGGCCCAAACGGTCCTCGAAATCATATGGCCGTCATCATCATTATCATCCTTATCATTAACCTCATCATCATCATCCTTCACCGGTGTGGAAAGCAACGGGAAACTACCATACCTACACAATTCCCTAGTAAAGCTGCAAGCATAGCATGAAAATGCTATGAAGGACCTGCCTTCGGGCAGAATAACTAAGGGTGGATGGAAAAGTGAAACCTCAGTATAATATTACCATTATGGCATGAATGTATGTACAAAAATTCAAGTACGTAGCTTAAAAAATGTAGAAAGTAGAAATTTCGCCCATCAGCCCCCTTAATTAAGCATTGAAAAATGTGGTGTAAGTTTTGTGTGCTAAGATTCATTGCACATTAATTTTCGTGTGTTACAAAGCACGAGAAACATTGTAACAATGTATGGCTAACAATAGCTATTGTGATGAACCAACTCCCACGCCGTCAGCTATTGCCATTTCTGGATCTGATTTTGTGGAGTGCTTGTAGATACGTCAACGCCAGTTCCATTTAATGTGCATATACGAGTATATCTGGATTTGTTTTATATGTTATTCAATGAATGATTTACTGTTATGTGTGTCGTTTTTTATTCACTCTTTCTTTGAAAGTCTGCTTTATAACCCACTTATATCATAACCTCCGTCGTTTCCTAGACACGTAAAACAGTAGCCCTTGTACAAAAACTTTACGATGGAAATAGCTATCTTACTTACTTACTCACTGGCACTATCGAACCCGTAGGTTCATGGCCGCGCGGACATAAGCTCTCCATGCATCCCTATCCTGAGCTAATGCTTTCCAATCATTCCCTGTATAATCTACTTCCCTCAAATCATAGTTAATGTTATTCTCCCACCTCATTCTTGGTCTACCAACAGGGCGTTTTCCTTCTGGCTTTCCTACAAGAAGTTTCCATGCACGTCTTTCATTCCCCATACGCGCAACATGTCCTGCCCATCGCAGTCTACGAGACTTAACTGTTCTTATTATATCTGGCTTCCTATAAAGACCATGCAGTTCATTGTTATGTAGTCTTCTCCATTCACCTGTCTGCTCATCTCTCTTTGGTCCAAAAATTTTCCTAAGAACTTTATTCTCAAATACTCGTAATCTCCTTTCCTCCCTTAAAGTAAGAGTCCATGTTTCGCACCCATATAATATAACTGGTAGAATAATAGTTTTATATATTTTCAGCTTAACGTTTTTTTGAAAGGAGTTAGCTATCAGAATCATAAATAATTTATTCGTATCCTCAGAAACAATAACATTTGAGGTAAAAAATTTCTTCAATGCCCTAGATTTTCAATAACATTATAATAATATCCTCAACTCATGTCCAACACAGGGATGGGTCGACAGTTAAGATGAGATGAAGCCCCTATTTATAGAGGTCTGTGAATGACAAGGTGCCGGCCTGCCACGCCTGGACGCACCGTCACAGAAGTGGATGAACGAAAACAAACGAAATAGATGAGATGAGTATGGAGAAATGGTGTAATGAAATGTAGGGAAAGGTGGGAAAAACCACGAGAAAAACCTGCCGAAACTCCGTTCAGTAACATTAATTTAGTAAAAAATAAATAAAATTCCTTTTTCTCGCGACTTACGTAATACCAAGTCGAGATATATGACATGAGATAAAACTCTTATTATTGAAAGCTGTGATATACACAGATGTTCGCTGACCAGGCTTGTCGCACCATCACGCGGACAGATGAAATGTAATGGAACGAAATGAATGACATAAGTAAGGAGAAGAGGCGGAATGACTTTTTGTCAACAAACACGGGAGTTATCATCCTCCGAGAAACACCTGCCCTGGTTCCATTTCAACACCACGAACCACACGTAGAGTGACCGAAACGCGAACTCGGAATTCAGAGGTGGATTATATACCATATCGCGCCTTGAAAAATCAATCGATTCAGATCAGATTTGAATCTTGGAAGTTTGGAACCAGAGATAAATAGGATCGAGACTAAATTACTTTAACCCTTAAATTGGCGAAAAAAACTCATTTCTCGTGCGAGATATTTAAATATGTTGGACCGCAGTGAAAGAAAAAAATATGTAACTTATAACTGCGGGTTATTCGACACAAATTCTGTTATTTCTACTAATTCGTTTTATATTGTTTAACCCTTAAATTCATAACGTATCCTTTTAGATACATCAGTTGGTTTAATTAATTTCATATTTTAAATAAATCAGAAGAAAACGAACTAAAATAAACCACTTAAATGTGTGTTTAATTATACAATATACCTAATAATAACAGTTGTACAAGGTTCCGTTTTCACTGCGGTCCGCCACATTCAAATACCAAACAGAAGAAATTTGTGTTTTGCTAATTTAAGGGTTAATAAAAATCATCATCATCAATGACAGGCATGGATTAAGCCAATTGGCCTGTTCCGCTTCAGGAAAGAAATTGATCCCTCCATCTCTTCTTAGGTCTTCCTGGGTCTCTTCGCCCTGTGGGTCTGTAGTTCAATAGCTGCAGAGGTAGTCTATTGTTTGGCATCCTCAGAAGGTGTTCATGCCAATTATTTTGATATTTTTGAATGATTTCAGTTATTGCTGGTGTGTTGAGAGCTTTGCGGATATCTTCATTACGCATATGATCATAAAGCGTATAACCCGCTAAAGGTCTTAATAACTTCATTTCTGCAGCTACTATCCTATTTAATTTACCTGTAGTAAGAGTCCAGGTTTCAGAACCATAAAGTAGAGTTGGAAGAGCCATTGTTTTATAAAATTTTAGAATTGTATCTGGACGTACTTTTCGGAAAAGAATGCTTTTTATTGTTCCTATAAGTTTTTGAAATTTGACCAATTTTATGTCTATGTCTTTACATGTATCGTACGAAAGATTGCAGCCAAGATAAGTAAAGTTATTAACTTGTTCTATTATATTTATTAATAAAAATAAACAAATTAAAATAATTTATCTTATATGATACATTTCCAATTTAAAAGTTGATATTTAAACTAGCAGCTTTAATATTTAAACTGTTTATAGTTCTCATCATCATCTTCAAGGAGTCAAGGATAAAGGCCTAGTGACCTGTTTCGGTCTCATTCTGCATTCAATTGCTGTTGCCTTCGTTTCCTAACTGGACAGCATATTCAATTGAACATCCTTTCTCTGATTTTTCTTCCAACATGTAGTCTCCATTTGTTTCTGTATATTGTATTTTCCAAGAATGGATTCAACTTTAAATTCTGATAATATTTCTGTGTTTGTTTTATGATCATCCCAAGTGTATTTTGGTGTTCTTCTCATGAATTTCATCTGCTGCCGTGATGTGAAATTCATATTATTTTCTTTATAGCCCAGGTTTCGCAACCATATAACGATATAGGTACTGAAATATGTTATCGATTTTATTTTTAGTCTCGTGTGCTTGAGAGCGTTTATAGATTCTATTTATGCTTCTTATTTGTAAAAAAAAGTCACCATACTTACATAGATCTATTATTTTCAATTTCGTACATAGTAGACAGAAATATATTACTACAAATTTTAGCTGATGATAACGTTCCACAACAATATATTACTAATATCTTCAACATCTATAAAGATAATGAAATCTCTGTTAAACAAGATGGCAAATTATCTTCTTGGGAAAAGATCAACACTGGAGTAAGACAGGGATGTGGACTTTCACCGGTGCTTTTCATTATATACATGAATAAGATAATAAATGAATGGAGGAAAACACAACGAGGATATATACCCATCAATAGGAACCTCAAACTCGATGCTATTCTTTTTGCAGACGATTTAGTTCTTCTGGCACTTTCCGAAAATGATTTGCAACAATCAATTTATAATTTACAAAAAATAGGTGCCAAATTTAATATGGAAATATCAATCAACAAAACTAAAATTATGGCATTTCATGGGAAGGACCCCATACAAAGTAAAATCTGTCTCCAGAATAAAATTTTAGAGAGATCTAATCAATTTAAATAACTTGGATATTATCTCATCTATCTGGGATGAAAAGGATATCCCTGAAAAAGTTACTAGTTATAATAAAAGTTTAGGAATTATTAATCAAGTTATGAAACCATCCCTTGTACAAAAAAAAACCAGATTACGTTTATATAACATTTTGGCTAGACCAGTGTTGACCTATGGTAGTGAAGCATGGACACTAAGAAAACAACATGAAAGCGGAATAACGGCTTGTGAAATGAGATTCATGCGCAGAACAGCGGGTTACACCAGATGGGATCGGAAAAGGAACACCGATATCTTAAAAGAATTGAAGACTACGCCAATTTTGGAATATATTAAACAGTACCAACTAAATTGGAAACACCATCTTGAAAGAATGAGTTCAAATCGGATCCCCAAAGCTGTTTATAATTATATACCAAGAGGACGAAGATCACTGGGCCGTTCTATGAAACGCTGGAGGGAAAATTTTCTATAGGATCGTAACAGGCCTTGGCCTAATACTTGGAAGGAAGAAGAAGAAGTATATTATTGCACATCCTACACATTTTAACTAGATAAATGTATTTATCATAAGTAATGCTACGAGTTATTTCCAATTTATCTAAAGTATTTGGAAATCAGGAGTGGCATTTTTTAGGGCTATTTAACGAATAAAATGAAGGTGTTTACTCACAAATCATTATTTAAATATAGTTATATTAAAATATGTATATATTTAATGTAAACAGCGATGTTTGAAAACAAATGAACAATTTTTTTTTTATTATTGATTTCGTGCATCTCAATGATGGATAAATCATATTTGAAGAGAAAAATTATACGCTCAGACCGGGACTTGAACCCGGGACCCTTGGCTCTCTAGACCAAGTGCTCTACCAACTGAGCTACCTGAGCAAGTACCGATCTAAACGCAAATCCCTCTCTATATACATTGTAATTCCCGTCCACCAAATGCTATGAAGCCATGCTTCTATCTTGCAAATGGCGGCTCCTTTATTAAGAAGATATATTTGGGAATTATACATTACAGCCAGTACGGCTTTTTCCATGTTTTTATTATTGATTTCGTGCATCTCAATGATGGATAAATCATATTTGAAGAGAAAAATTATACGCTCAGACCGGGACTTGAACCCGGGACCCTTGGCTCTCTAGACCAAGTGCTCTACCAACTGAGCTACCTGAGCAAGTACCGATCTAAACGCAAATCCCTCTCTATATACATTGTAATTCCCGTCCACCAAATGCTATGAAGCCATGCTTCTATCTTGCAAATGGCGGCTCCTTTATTAAGAAGATATATTTGGGAATTATACATTACAGCCAGTACGGCTTTTTCCATGTTTTTATTATTGATTTCGTGCATCTCAATGATGGATAAATCATATTTGAAGAGAAAAATTATACGCTCAGACCGGGACTTGAACCCGGGACCCTTGGCTCTCTAGACCAAGTGCTCTACCAACTGAGCTACCTGAGCAAGTACCGATCTAAACGCAAATCCCTCTCTATATACATTGTAATTCCCGTCCACCAAATGCTATGAAGCCATGCTTCTATCTTGCAAATGGCGGCTCCTTTATTAAGAAGATATATTTGGGAATTATACATTACAGCCAGTACGGCTTTTTCCATGTTTTTATTATTGATTTCGTGCATCTCAATGATGGATAAATCATATTTGAAGAGAAAAATTATACGCTCAGACCGGGACTTGAACCCGGGACCCTTGGCTCTCTAGACCAAGTGCTCTACCAACTGAGCTACCTGAGCAAGTACCGATCTAAACGCAAATCCCTCTCTATATACATTGTAATTCCCGTCCACCAAATGCTATGAAGCCATGCTTCTATCTTGCAAATGGCGGCTCCTTTATTAAGAAGATATATTTGGGAATTATACATTACAGCCAGTACGGCTTTTTCCATGTTTTTATTATTGATTTCGTGCATCTCAATGATGGATAAATCATATTTGAAGAGAAAAATTATACGCTCAGACCGGGACTTGAACCCGGGACCCTTGGCTCTCTAGACCAAGTGCTCTACCAACTGAGCTACCTGAGCAAGTACCGATCTAAACGCAAATCCCTCTCTATATACATTGTAATTCCCGTCCACCAAATGCTATGAAGCCATGCTTCTATCTTGCAAATGGCGGCTCCTTTATTAAGAAGATATATTTGGGAATTATACATTACAGCCAGTACGGCTTTTTCCATGTTTTTATTATTGATTTCGTGCATCTCAATGATGGATAAATCATATTTGAAGAGAAAAAATTATACGCTCAGACCGGGACTTGAACCCGGGACCTTGGCTCTCTAGACCAAGTGCTCTTACCAACTGAGCTACCTGAGCAAGTACCGATCTAAACGCAAATCCCTCTCTATATACATTGTAATTCCCGTCCACCAAATGCTATGAAGCCATGCTTCTATCTTGCAAATGGCGGCTCCTTTATTAAGAAGATATATTTGGGAATTATACATTACAGCCAGTACGGCTTTTTCCATGTTTTTATTATTGATTTCGTGCATCTCAATGATGGATAAATCATATTTGAAGAGAAAAATTATACGCTCAGACCGGGACTTGAACCCGGGACCCTTGGCTCTCTAGACCAAGTGCTCTACCAACTGAGCTACCTGAGCAAGTACCGATCTAAACGCAAATCCCTCTCTATATACATTGTAATTCCCGTCCACCAATGTATATAGAGGGATTTGCGTTTAGATCGGTACTTGCTCAGGTAGCTCAGTTGGTAGAGCACTTGGTCTAGAGAGCCAAGGGTCCCGGGTTCAAGTCCCGGTCTGAGCGTATAATTTTTCTCTTCAAATATGATTTATCCATCATTGAGATGCACGAAATCAATAATAAAAACATGGAAAAAGCCGTACTGGCTGTAATGTATAATTCCCAAATATATCTTCTTAATAAAGGAGCCGCCATTTGCAAGATAGAAGCATGGCTTCATAGCATTTGGTGGACGGGAATTACAATGTATATAGAGAGGGATTTGCGTTTAGATCGGTACTTGCTCAGGTAGCTCAGTTGGTAGAGCACTTGGTCTAGAGAGCCAAGGGTCCCGGGTTCAAGTCCCGGTCTGAGCGTATAATTTTTCTCTTCAAATATGATTTATCCATCATTGAGATGCACGAAATCAATAATAAAAACATGGAAAAAGCCGTACTGGCTGTAATGTATAATTCCCAAATATATCTTCTTAATAAAGGAGCCGCCATTTGCAAGATAGAAGCATGGCTTCATAGCATTTGGTGGACGGGAATTACAATGTATATAGAGAGGGATTTGCGTTTAGATCGGTACTTGCTCAGGTAGCTCAGTTGGTAGAGCACTTGGTCTAGAGAGCCAAGGGTCCCGGGTTCAAGTCCCGGTCTGAGCGTATAATTTTTCTCTTCAAATATGATTTATCCATCATTGAGATGCACGAAATCAATAATAAAAACATGGAAAAAGCCGTACTGGCTGTAATGTATAATTCCCAAATATATCTTCTTAATAAAGGAGCCGCCATTTGCAAGATAGAAGCATGGCTTCACAGCATTTGGTGGATGGGAATTACAATGTATATAGAGAAAGATTTGCGTTTAGATCGGTACTTGCTCAGGTAGCTCAGTTGGTAGAGCACTTGGTCTAGAGAACCAAGGGTCCCGGGTTCAAGTCCCGGTCTGAGCGTATAATTTTTCTCTTCAAATATGATTTATCCATCATTGAGATGTACGAAATCAATAATAAAAACTTGGAAAAAGCCGTACTGGCTGTAATGTATAATTCCCAAATATGTCTTCTTAATAAAGGAGGCCGCCATTTGCAAGATAGAAGCATGGCTTCATAGCATTTGGTGGACGGGAATTACAATGTATATAGAGAAAGATTTGCGTTTAGATCGGTACTTGCTCAGGTAGCTCAGTTGGTAGAGCACTTGGTCTAGAGAACCAAGGGTCCCGGGTTCAAGTCCCGGTCTGAGCGTATAATTTTTCTCTTCAAATATGATTTATCCATCATTGAGATGTACGAAATCAATAATAAAAACTTGGAAAAAGCCGTACTGGCTGTAATGTATAATTCCCAAATATGTCTTCTTAATAAAGGAGCCGCCATTTGCAAGATAGAAGCATGGCTTCACAGCATTTGGTGGACGGGAATTACAATGTATATAGAGAAAGATTTGCGTTTAGATCGGTACTTGCTCAGGTAGCTCAGTTGGTAGAGCACTTGGTCTAGAGAACCAAGGGTCCCGGGTTCAAGTCCCGGTCTGAGCGTATAATTTTTCTCTTCAAATATGATTTATCCATCATTGAGATGTACGAAATCAATAATAAAAACATGGAAAAAGCCGTACTGGCTGTAATGTATAATTCCCAAATATATCTTCTTAATAAAGGAGCCGCCATTTGCAAGATAGAAGCATGGCTTCATAGCATTTGGTGGACGGGAATTACAATGTATATAGAGAGGGATTTGCGTTTAGATCGGTACTTGCTCAGGTAGCTCAGTTGGTAGAGCACTTGGTCTAGAGAGCCAAGGGTCCCGGGTTCAAGTCCCGGTCTGAGCGTATAATTTTTCTCTTCAAATATGATTTATCCATCATTGAGATGCACGAAATCAATAATAAAAACATGGAAAAAGCCGTACTGGCTGTAATGTATAATTCCCAAATATATCTTCTTAATAAAGGAGCCGCCATTTGCAAGATAGAAGCATGGCTTCATAGCATTTGGTGGACGGGAATTACAATGTATATAGAGAGGGATTTGCGTTTAGATCGGTACTTGCTCAGGTAGCTCAGTTGGTAGAGCACTTGGTCTAGAGAGCCAAGGGTCCCGGGTTCAAGTCCCGGTCTGAGCGTATAATTTTTCTCTTCAAAAATGAACAATGTTTAGTTATCCTTCTTTTGTTCATCCACTGCAACGAGATCATATTATTTATAGCCAAATGGGATCGCAATATTGTAAGAATGCAAAATTAAACACATGAAACTGTGTATTATAACGAACATTATAGGTTATTAATTATCGTTTAGGAAACAACTCCGTAAAATCATTATTTAATAACACAATTATTGAACACACAGTTATCAAAAAGTCCACCGCTGTGGTCTCGAGGTAGCGTGCTGCCTTGTCACGCTGCGGGCCGGGTTCGATCCCCGGGCGGGGCAGTTTTTCTGGGTGAGGTTTTTGTCGGGGTTTTTCCACACCTGTAAGACAAATGTCAGGAAAACTTTAAGGCCCAAACGGTCCCCGTAATCATATGACCATCATCATCATCCTTATCATTATCATCATCCTTCACCGGTGTGGAAAGCAACGGGAAACAACCACACCTACAATTCCCTAGTAAAGCTGTAAGCATGGCATGAAAATGCTATGATTGTAGTGAAGGACCTGCCTTCAGGCAGAATTACTATGAATGGATGGATTATCAAAAGTGTAGTTCGAAGGGATCTGTTCATGATTTGCTACATTCAACGCATTTGTTCGAGAGTCAGTCACTGCAAAATAATGCTTTGATCTGTTCAGAATATTAAAAAAGGAGGAGCTTTTTAAATATGATAAACAGAAGTAGATAAATATCGAGGTGAAACACGACTGTGATTGGTTGTAAAACAAACGTTATTGAAACGTGATTGGACTCCCATTTGGGGCATGAGTTAAATAGGCTGTTATATTATTATTTGTAAGAAGTTGAGAGTAACAAGATGCCCCTGTTGCTGTTGTTGTTGCAATCAGTTTTACCTCCTTTCCTACAGACTGGTAAGATACTCGATTATTTCCATTCATTTGGAAGAGATTCTTTTCCCAAATCATACTAAGCAACCGATTTTATCATTTCTGCTGGGATCCCATCTGAACCTGATGCTTTACACATCTTCAATTTTTCTATCGCCTTTTTAACATCTATTGCACTTGATTCTGTGACTAGCATTTCTGCTATCTGTAAATTATCCTCTTCAATGTCCTGTTCTGCATGAATTTTAATATCTGATTAATGTAATATTTCCATCTATTTAATATACTCCTGGAATTTGCAATAAATCCCCTGAACCTGGGCTATAAAGAATCCCCTGAACCTGGGCTATGAATTCTATTTCACGTCAGCAGAGATGCACAAATATATTAAAAATAGACTCAATTCTTGAAATGCATGCTATTATACTTTACAGAGATTCTTATCATCCCAATTCCTTTAAAAAAATTAAATTGAAAATATATAAAACTGTTATTCACCCAGTTATATTATATGTATGCGAAACATGGACTCTTCCTTAAGGTAGGGAAGAAGGTTACGATTATTTGAGAATAAAGTTCCTAGAAAAAGTTTTGGATCAAAGAGAAATTAACAGACAGGTTACTGAAGAAAACTACATAACAGTGAGCTACGTGGTCTCTATTGGAAGGCAGATATAATAAGAAGTTTCGTAGACTGCAATCGGCAGGACATGTGGCACTAAAAGGGGAATAAAAGAGGTTAATGGAAGCTTCTTGTAGGAAAGCCAGTGTAAAAGACGCCTAGTTGATAGACCAAGAATGAGATGGGAGAATAACATTAATCATGATTTAAGGGAAGTAAATTATATAGAGGATGATTGGAAAACATTAGCTCAGTATAGGGATGTATGGAAAGTTATGAACCTACGGGTTATGTGAATTCGTCAATTAGTTTTAGTGAATTATTTTATTATTATTTATTACTACTAGTATTTTAATTATAATTGTGTTTGTTCTTGGTTGTCTTGAAGCTTTATTAATATATTTATTTAGCCTGGTGGAGTTAAGGCCATGTAGTCTTCTCTTCTACTCACCAGAAAAAATATATATTACACTTTTTTATGGTGTTCTGCCTAAGAGTAGGTCTTTCACTGCAATCATAGTATGCTTTGCAGCTTTACTATGAAATTATAGGTGTGGTAGCTTCCCGTTGCTTTCCACACCGGTGGATGTTAATAATGAATATGATGGCTAGATAAAGTTCGGGGACCGTTGGACCATCGCTTCCTGACATTTGTCTTGCAGATGAGGAAAAATCCCGAATAAATCTCACCCATAAAGCTTATCCCGACCGCGAATGGAACCCGGATCCGCTACGTATTAAAATACAAAAATAAATTACTATTAAATACTCAACGATTATTTGGCCAAACTAAACCATAATAAAAGTCATATTTAATAACATAATAATGTTAATGATAATTAAAATTTAAAACTAATATACACCCAAATGAAGGACATCTCCTATCTACTATGAAATATTGCAAAAAAAAGTAATAAAATACAATGAAATAATCTATTGTATATATATATATATATATATATATATATTTATTTATTTATTTATTTATTTAGATGTTATAACTATATTTTTTACATTTGGCAATGAAGGCAAATATGATATGAAAAGAAAAATGAATGCTTGAGTCAGGATTTGAACCCTCGAAACTAATTACATTATTGCTTCTAATTCTAGTAAGGTAAATTGCTTAAACAATACTTTTTGAATGCAAATCAAATGTTACACATAACTATTACCCTAAGTTAGGAAGCTCACTCAAGAGACCCTTGCTTTCATTCGTGAAATAATCCAATATTACAAGATAAATAATCTTCATAATAACAATTATAACCTTCTCTAAAGTCTATACGTTTAGCGCTCTAACCATTTGAGCCAGTCAAGCATTCCAACACAAACATACATTTTTCTTATATATTTAGTAATCTCAATTCACACAATAGGTAGTGGGAAATCGTTCCAACTGACATCTAGTGGCCACCATAACAGGTAAGCATCATAATTACTATATTGAAATGATTGAAATGTTGATAAATCTTAATACTATTTTTATCAAATAAAAGAAAAATAATCTATTAATTTTGAAAATAATACTGTTAGTGAGATCTTTCAGTTAGTTTGTTAGTAAAAAAATATTTTTTGTCCTGAAATATGTTATATTTTGACAGTCTCTGACATAGACTGGAAGAGAATTCCATGTTCCAGTAAGAAAACTGTTAAAGATTGCGATTAATAGTGGGACGAGGAGGTATATAAAAGGTAATATGCTTATGGGATCTTGTGCTTAATTTATGTGTAACAGTCTATCGAAGCGGTGTGATAAATAATTGAGCGATGATGCGGTATTATTTTATACTAGCGATAAATATTCTACTGTTTATTAAATTTTATTTTATTTTTAGATACTTCTAAGTATTTTAGTAAAGGAAAAATGGACTGAACTGATTGTTATATAATTTTAAAGATTGTTCTGTTTTTTACTGGTGTTACTGAATGTAACTGAATCAATTAACATACCTTGTATGCACAATAACATATTTGGACGAAGTAGACTTAGGAAATAAAATTATCAACTTTAATAAAACCATGGGAAAAATAAATTCAGTAATGAAACTTTTACTAGTCCAAAGAGATACCAGAGCACGTTTATAAAAAACCTTAGCAAGACCTTCACTTTGCTACGGCAGTGAGGAATGGACTTTGAGGAAAAGAGAATAGAGCAGGAAATGAGATTCACGAGGTATACATTAGGATATATCAAATCGGATCACCGACGCAGTGATCTGGAAGGAACTACGTTTAGAACTGGTCGCTGAACAACAGGATGAATCATTTACAACGAATAAGTTCAGATAGAGTTCCTAAGGCCATTCTTCATTATTGTCCAATAGGGAAGAGATCTCTGGGCCGTCCAAGTAAACGCTGGATACAAAATTCATCAGTGAGATCGTAACAGGCCTATAGGCGAAAGACTTGGTTGGATGAAGAAAAAGGAGACTGGTGTTACTGATATTAGTAGCGGCTCGCACTCAAGAAACGAAGTACAGTATCCTCCTGACCGGGGCAATACTCTTGAATACACACGGGTTGACAGTGTTACCAAGGCAACTTTCTGGGACACTGGAGCGTCGCTTTTTTAATTATCTAGCGGACTAGTTCTGTGTTGTCACGGCAACCTGTTTCCCCCGCGTTCTCTCTTGCCCCTGATCAATTTTAGGTCACGATACGCCACTGCTTAAATGTGATAGGTCATATTGTATCTGGAATCTTTGTATGTAGGTTCGTAACCTGTGTATGTGGTTTTGTACTTTGTTTTTTATTTTGTTCTTTTACACATGCAATTTTAATCTATCTATATGTGCAAAAAAAAATACTCAAAACTTGAAATGCACTTATAGTGTTAGAATTCTATAAATTTAAATTATATTGATAGGGTCCAATAGTTATAATTTTTAAAATTCTATAATATTTCACTACAGTCTAATCATAACCGCATGTGTGTAAAAGTGTGTAAATATCAGACTTTTACATGTCTGGACAATTTTGTCTCAATTTGTAGCTATTTACTTGATGTTCAGTGTGCAACAATTATATTTGTTATATTTGTTTGTACAGATTGCTGCGATAAAAATAGTCGGAACAGGATGGCGGTGGCTTTAATTAATTGTAGCTTCGGAATGGTGACAAATCTGTGGTCAATGGATTTCCTGATACAAATTGTCGTACCTCTAAGGAGGCCGTCTATGCGGTCCGTACGATATATGCAATAATTTGGAAGCTTAAAGAGGTCTTTAGTTTTGAGATGTGTCTCATTAAAAGTCGAATGTCAACATATCTCACTCGTAAGAGTGGTTCTTGTTCATGAATATCTTTGGATATACTTCTGGTATTGAATGTCATGACCAGGGGAAGTACCATGGTTGGCATTGTAATGCTCTACAGTGAGCACAAGTTAACTGAAACCGGAGTATGCATGAGATGTGACGGCGCAAGACAGCAACTCAGCTCAGTGCGCAGCTGCGGTGCATACGAGAGTGAACAGAATAACAGACGCAATGATTCTGTGTGTAGTGTACCTCATTTCCCAACCAACTATGGTACTTTCCCTGATCATGACATTAAGATATCTTCTACGGGGTAAATACACATTCCTGTCGAAAAAGATATTCACTAGTTGGGACAGAAACACAAGCGCTCCATTGTAGTGTGCAATTCAGGCAACATGTTCTGGATATCCCGAGATCTTGCTGCGGATGTGCCGATAGTTGAGGTTGGAAGAAGATCGGTCTTGGTGCTTTTGAAGTATTTGATATTTGAACAGTAGGTCTGATGCTGACATTAATTGTAACGTTGCGAAACTATTTAATTCCAAAATCAACCCCATTTAGCATGGAGGGTGAGAGAGGGTAATATGCTTGAACAAAATAAACGTCTGTGCATTTATGCCAAATTGATCGCAGAAACTCTCTTGTTTCGTAATTCCAAGGGTTTTCGTACCTAAGGGCCATTTATTTATATATATATATATATATATATTTTTTTTTTAAATATATAATTGTGACGACGTGAAACAAAATGCAATTTTAAAATTTTGCTAAGTGGAATTATCATGTACAGTTATGTAATATATTAGGTAAAAGGCAAATATTGAATAATGTTTATTACAAAGAGCTCTGGCTATAAATTGTTTAAGGATAGCGTCTGAGCCAATACGTTCCGGTATTGTGTATTATTTATTATGTTGTACAAAGCAGTGTATGATATATCACGTGAACTCGCTTCTAATTAACTCAAAGACCACAGATGATAGTTTGGCTCATTTAAACTAATGTAATTCATACTTCTGTTTTCAAGTTATTACCAAGTAAGTCCTATTTATTGCTATACATAAATATTCTTATCGAAGCTTCGTATGCGCAATGCGGAAGACTTCGAACATTTCATACTGTTGTGGTTTTTGAGCAACAGTGTACATTTTCGATTACAAAAACATAGAATCTTATATGACATCTTATTCCTGACAAACACAACATCTCTGATAGCTCAAAGTAGCTATCGTCCTTTGGATTAAGAAACCCATTTCCGAATTATCGTCTCGCTGCACCTTCATAGTATAATGTAAAGTTTTCTGATCTCTTACTATCTTCTCTTGGCCATCTAACATGTATAGCAACTATATCCAAGGAATATTAATTTAATTTCTGTGTTAATATTTCTAGTGACCATCTACCAAAATTATAATGTCCTATCATCCATATTCCGAGTAATATGTCCCTGTGGTTAAGTCTTTGTTATGGAATCCCCCTGAAGTAGTCTCCGTCCGGACAATGGTATGGGGGACTATTTCATCTCCGAAAACACACACACACGTATATATTTGCACACACACACACACACACACACACACACACACACACACACACACACACACACACATATATATATATATATATATATCCATCCATAGTAAATCTGCCCGAAGGCAGGTTCTTCACTGCAATCATAGCATTTCCGTGATATGATTGCAGCTTTACTAGGGAATTGAAGGTGTGGTAGCTTCCTGTTGCTTTCCACACCGGTGAAGGAGGATGATGATGATAATGATAAGGATGATGATGGCCATATGATTTCGGGGACCGTTTGGGCCTTATCGTTTTCCTGACATTTGTCTTACAGGTGAGGAAAAACCCCAATAAAAACCGCACTCAGAAAAACTGCCCCGACCGGGGACAAGGTAGCACGCTACCTCAAGACCACAGCGGTGGACATAATATATACAGGGTGATTCAAAATTGACTTTACAACTTTACAAGCTTATAGAAATTTATTTAGAAGACCTACAGAATTGGTTTTAATGTCATATGATAGCACAACTCATCAAGTTTTCACCGACATAGTTTTATAGTACCTAGTTCTCTCACCGCGTGCGCTAACGTAGTTCATATCAAAATGGCTGCTTTCACAGGTGCCGAGCGTGCTCGTTGTGTATTTTTGTTCGAAGAAACTAAATCTGCGACAATTGTTCAGCGTAGATTTCGTACGCAGTATGGTAAGGATCCTCCTAGCATATCCAGATAAATCGTACCGTTGATAGTTTTTTCTAGGAAAAAGAAGGGGCCGTACACTTTAGTTTTACTTAGGGCACAAAACACATTCACTTTCGGGCTGTCACGTACATGTTGCAGATGGAGATGTGGAGGTTCAGAGCCCCAGATCCTGCAGTTATGGGTATTTACTTTGCCACTGACGTGGAATGTAGACTCGTCGCTGAAGATTACGTGGTTCAAATACGTTTCATCTTCCTCAATCCGACCAAGCATTTCTGCACAGAAATCACGTCGAACCATCTTATCATTATCAGTAATGTGTTGCACCATCGAAAATCGGTATGGTTTCAAGTGCAAACGTCTCCGTAGTATGTGCCAAATGGTCGGTTGTGAAATGCCAGTCTCACGTGACGCACGCCGTATTGATTTCCTAGGCATAGAGAACTTCCTAGGGCTCCGAGCAAAGCTATCCCTCACTTCTTCAACAATAGCTTCAGCCGTACGTGGACGGCCAGTATGCTTGGAATGACTAACAGAACAACCAGTCCTAACAAATGTTTGGTGCCAAGAATAAATTGTTGGCCTGCTAGGAGGATCCTTACCATACTGGGTACGAAATCTACGCTGAACAATTGTCGCAGATTTAGTTTCTTCAAACAAAAACACACAACGAGCACGCTCGGCACCTGTGAAAGCAGCCATTTTGATATGAACTACGTTAGCGCACGCGGTGAGAGAACTAGGTACTATAAAACTATGTCGGTGAAAACTTGATGAGTTGTGCTATCATATGACATTAAAACCAATTCTGTAGGTCTTCTAAATAAATTTCTATAAGCTTGTAAAGTTGTAAAGTCAATTTTGAATCACGGTGTATATATAAGTATGATTAAGTTTTCTTGGGTTTTCCGCGTCATGGATTCAAGTTCGGCCTCTGGCCACTCTAGAATCAGTGGCAAGAAGCCGAACTTGAAACAATGACGCGGTAAACCCAAGAAATCTTTCTTAATCATACTTATATCCGCGAAAATCTGCACTATAGCATATATATAATATATTTAATTACTTTCTCTAGTTTACGATTAAATATTATTTTGTTTATATCGTTCTCCATTGCATTCTTTGTGTATGTTAGTGAGAGTTTTATATTTTGAAATTTGCCCCTAAATTTTTTCTACTACTTATTATTACTTAACGTATTTAATTACTTTCTTCAGTCTGGTATTAATCTATTATATATATATATATATATATATATATATATATATATATATATTTTTATCATTCTCCGTTGCATTAATTCTTTGTGTGTCGGAGTGAGTTTTATATTTTGAAACTTTCTCCTAAATTTATTTCCTAATGCCATTTATTACCTTATTCAGCTTGATATTAACTTATTCTATACTGTCTTGTTTATTTTACTCCCTCTTGTATTTTTTTAAATTATGTGGCAAAATTGATTTTATGTCTTGAAACTGGCTCCTAGATTTATATACTAGGGCATTCAATAAATAATAGTAACACTGCTATAATATCACAAAAAATATATTTAGGTTACTTTTAACATTACGAACTTCATATATATTTTCCTGCCTAGTCAACTATACATTGCTAAAATCCTTGAAATATGGCGCACTCCATCTGCAGCACTATTTCTGGATATCTCTCTCGTCTGGTCGATCTAGAGATTTTTGGATATCAACTCTTGATTGAAAGCGAATGCCACGTTGAGGTTCTTTAATTTTCAAATATAAGTTATGGTCACAAGAGTTCATGACTGGAGAATTTGATGAATATTCTACTGAACATCTTTTTTTAGGCGATATTACTTACTACATGTGAGAAATAATGAATGTATTTCACAAAATATTACAATATCGATACTTTCAGTATTACAGATTTGTACAACAAAGACCGCTCAACAACCTACTACAAAATTACATTGGTCACCACTAGGATCACTGATTTACATCAGTGTTGTCATTACTCATCGAATGCCTAGTATTTTATTTTCCCTCTCCCTTTAACTAAAACTTCGTAATGTATATATATTATTTCTGCCCGAGGGCAGATCTTTCACTACAATTATAACATTTTTCATGCTATGCTTTGCAGTTTTACTAGGGAATTATAGGTGTGGTAGCTTCCTGTTGCTTTCCACACCGGTGAAGGACTATGACGATAATGATAAGGATGATGATGGCCGGATGATTTTCGGAAACCATTGGGCCCTAAGCTTCCTGACATTTTCTAACAGGTGAGGAAAAACCCCGAAAAAACCTCACCCAGGAGCCTGTCCCGACCGGGAATCGAACCTGGGCCAGCTGCGTGACAAGGCAGCACGCTACCTCGAGACCACAGCGGTGGACACACACACACACACACACAAACACACAAACACACAAACACACAAACACACAAACGCACAAACGCACAAACGCACAAACACACAAACACGCACAAGCACACAAACACGCACAAGCACACAAACAGAAACGCGCACACGCGCACACGCGCACACACGCACACTCACACACGCACACACACACACACACACACACACACACTCACACACACACACTCACACACTCACACACTCACACACTCACACACTCACACACCCACACACACACCCACACACACACCCTCACACACACACTCACACACACACTCACACACACACACACACACACACACACACACACACACACACACACACACACACACACACGCATATATGAATTTTTGTTATGAATGAGTTTATAGTTAGTAGGATTGATGAACATTTGTAAACATTTTTCAAAAATCGTTTCATTTGTGCTTAATTCCTTTAGAATTCGCTAAAATGCGACAGATAGCATCAATTGGACTATAATATTTCATAAAGATTCTTTTCTCTTGCGAAAACGTTACTTTGATGCAGTTTAAAATCATCGGTGCTTAAAATGACTATTAAATGAAGGATTGTTGTTGTACGTCTACTTTTTTATTTGACATTTGAATCTAATTTTTAGGAATAACTGTAGGCTATGTTGCGAGAACTTACAGTACATAACTGTAATTGAAATGTAAATCACCTTCTGACATTTTCCGGTTATATTCATATGAGGGGAAAAAGTAAAAGGCTTGAAACGCACTTTTTTTTTAAATTTTTCATTGTGTGGGATTGTCTAGTACATAACAATTCGTCAAGTCATTACTAACTAATCATGCATTTTAACTCACTCACTGGTTGCGTCGAACCTGTTGCTTCATGACCGCGAGGTCATAAGCTCTCCATACATCTCTATCCTGAGATAATAATTTTCCATCATTCATTGACTATATAATCTACTTCCATCAATTCATGGTTAATGCTATTCTCCAACCGCATTCTTTTGCCTACCTATTGCGCCCTTTCCCTCTGATTTTCCTACAAAGTTTCCATGTCTCTATTTCAATCCCCATTCGAGCCAAATGTCCTGCCATTGCAGTTTACGAGATTTAACTTATCTTACTACATCAGGTTTCCCATAAAGATAATGTAGCTCACTGTTATGTAATCTTCTCAATTCGCCTATCTGCCTTTCTTTGGTACAAACATTCCCCTAAGAACTTTATTCTCAAATACTCGTAATCTGTTGTCCTTCCCTAAAATATGAGTTTATGTTTCGCATCATAATATATAACAGGAAGAATATAAGTTTATATATTTTCAGTTTAATGTTTTTTTAGAGAAGTTGCAATACAAGAGTCATTGTAATGCATAATAGTATTTCCAGTATTTAGCCTATGTTTAATTTCTTTATACGCCTCATTCCTGTTTGCAATTTTTGTTCTTAGGCATTTTAGTTCAGCCACTTCTTTAAAATTGTCTTCGTTTGTTATAACTGAACGGGAATATTGAGAAACCCCACATGTCTCAAAAACGAAATTTTGTAGGAGACAGACAGAAACCATTCCAGTTCTTAAATTTATGCTGAAATTCAGCCGGTGGTGTTCTTATTTTTAGTTAAACTGAATGTAGGAGGAAGCATGCCAATACATTATAGACAATATTGAGCAGTTATATTAGATTAAGTTGAAATTTAATCAATGGACATGTGGGCTTTCTCAATATTTTGTAGTAAACAAGCAAATTAGTTACTTAACTCATATTTTATCGATGATATAAACAAAAGTCAAACAAATTGTGCATGCTTTCCTTTCTCTCTGTCAACAATGTTCATTCTTTAACACAATTTCGCCAATTGTAGATGTCATCATATAAGTTCTGGATGATTTCTTCTTCTGGTAGGAGTGATAGAAATCGCTTTAGGTAATCCATTTTCTTCTCATTAATAGGCACCATTATCTTTATAAGCCTGACTTATAGGGCTTGGTGGAATTACAGATGATTCAGCCAGTTGGAAAATGTGCTCTTGCTCCATTAATGAATGACCTAACTGTAACAACACCAATAGATTCATGAGAATAGCTGAACTGCATGAATTGTGTTACATTAAAGTGCTGTTTGTTATTCCCATGTGTAGCCCTCCCTTGCGTTTCAACAGAAATGGCACTCCTTCGGTAGAACATTCGCCACCAATCCTTAAAATTTAGTAAATCTTCTGTTTTGGGAATTTTGCACTTCAAACTTCATCTTCGTGCTCGACTTACTTACTTGCTCACTGGCACTATCGAACCCGTAGGTTCATGGCCGCGCGGACATAAGCTCTCCATACATCCCTATCCTGAGTTAATGATTTCCAATCATTTCCTATATAATCTACATCCCTCAAATCATAGTTAATGTTATTCTCCCACCTCATTATTGATCTATCAACTGGGCTTTCCTACAAGAAGCTTCCATGCAAGTCTTTCATTCCCCATACGTGCAACATGTCCTGCCCATCGCAGTCTACGAGACTTAACTGTTCTTATTATATCTGGCTTCCTATAAAGACCATGTAGTTCATTGTTAATTAGTCTTCTCCATTCACCTGTTTGTTCATCTCTCTTTGGTCCAAAAATTTCCTAAGTACTTTATTCTCAAATACTTGTAATCTCCTTTCCTCCCTTAAAGTAAGAGTCCAACGACTCTATTACTAATTATGCATATTCTTTCAGCAAGTATATCCTATCCATCTTCCTAATTTTCCTTTTTACCATGCTAAAGTCTCTGTCAGAAGGAAGGTAAGAATGACCTCTTATTAGAATGTATTGTATTGTAAGCCCATGTTTTACCTTTACAGAGATTTAGGCGCTCTCTCCCTACAGGGAAGAATTTGAACCATACTAATTTAGTTACACTTGTTTTCGTTTAGATGTCATAGGAGTGGCCCGTGGTCAGCGTTCCGCCTCATACTGACATCTAGAAAACCAAGGCAGTACTAGGACGGGAAAATTCGGTACATTTTGCTTAGAGGTCTTTTCATTCAGGCTTAAGGATCTTTTACGAGCCTGAAAATCTTCAGACTCGGGTCCCATGGCTTAAAGTCCCTCCCGGTGGACTTGCTCCTTGGATTTGTTCCATCCAAAAGAATCCATCGACCCCGGCCGGGTTTGAACCCGCGACCCTCGGGACCAGAGGCAAGGAGCAAGTAATGGGCTATAAACTGAAATCTTCCCTGTGCCACAAGCATTAAACAAAATCTCACCATTGCATGGTTTTTGTTTTGACTTCCACAAGAGTCAGAAAACAAGTGAAGGTGTTTAACATGTTGTCCAACATTTTCATACAAAAGAAACGAACACACTTCATGAGGGCTTTTTCGTGCTACTCCATGATAGAGGTAAAACCTGGCTTTTCCACTCCGTAAGTCATGCACATTAAAGGCACTTCCTGAAAGTTGACGCAAGTAAAACGTGTCTTGTATTGGTATCAGAAGCAATTGCAGGTTCTGCATAAAATCAAACGAGATGCCAGCAGTGGTGGGATCTGCTTCGGTTTTCTGTTTAATTGCACGTAATTTCTTGAAACAATTATCAGCACGCTTTTTTTGCACAATTAATTCCGCTATTGCGGCCCTCTTGGCAGCAGCATTTAGAGATGGACTTATGATTTTTACACCAAGCTGTTCACATGTGCAACACGTGTTCTCTTGTGCTTGTCCAAATTTTAAATTAAAGTGTTCACGGACAATTTTCAAATAAAACTGATAGTCTGCTTGAATATCTGGTTTTATGATTTTCAACATTTGCCACGTGATCTTTACGTTAAATTTAGGATCAAGATAAATCCACTCTTCATTCGTATAATGTCCTTTCTTGACTGGAAATGAGTTTATATGATTTTTTATTTCCAGTATTAAATCCAAAGGTTTTATTTTTCCAGGACAGCATTTCCCCCTTTTATCTTATGGAGCTTTGCCTTCTTTCAACAAATTGCACAGACGCCTTATTCGGTCACTACTGACACCAAAAACACTTTGGAAAGCAGTTTTACAAACCTGAATCTTATCTTCAGACCCTGATAACTAATAGACATATGTCTGTCCTTTGGCTTTCTTTGTTTTTACTTCTTTATCTTTACTAATCTTCCTTCTTGCCACTGGTTTCACTTCTACGAGGCTTTGAAGGAATGCATCCTGTTCATTTTTTGTTTTGAAGTCAATAAATTTAGTGTATAATTATAACATAATTCCCTCCGTTATCTTAACTGTCATGCATTTCATACGGCACCTGGAAATATAATTATATATTTAATTAAAATTAATGTTCTACATTATTATGTTCACTTATTTACTTACTCACTGGCACTATCGAACCCGTAGGTTCATGGCCGCGCGGACATAAGCTCTCCATACATCCCTATCCTGAGCTAATGCTTTCCAATCATTCCCTGTATAATCTACTTCCCTCAAATCATAGTTAATGTTGTACTCCCACCTCATTCTTGGTCTACCAACTGGGCGTTTTCCTTCCGGCTTTCCTACAAGAAGTTTCCATGCACGTCTTTCATTCCCCATACGTGCAACATGTCCTGCCCATCACAGTCTACGAGACTTAACTGTTCTTATTATATCTGACTTCCTATAAAGACCATGTAGTTCATTGTTATGTAGTCTTCTCCATTCACCTGTCTCTTCATCTCTCTTTGGTCCAAAAATTTTCCTAAGAACTTTATTCTCAAATACTGGTAATCTCCTTTCCTTCCTTAAAGTAAGGGTCCATGTTTCGCACCCATATAATATAACTGGTAGAATAATAGTTTTATATATTTTCAGCTTAACGTTTTTTGAAAGGAGTTGGGACATCAAAAGTCTCTGCAATGCATAATAGCACGCATTTCCAGAATTGAGCCTATGTTTAATATCTTTGTTCATATCATTCCTATTTGTGATTATTGTTCCTAGGTATTTGAATTCAGCCACTTCCTCAAAATTTTCCTCATTTGTCATTAGCTGTCCATTTCCATTATATAATGAATTTCTACGTGTGACCATATATTTAGTTTTACTGATATTTACTTCCACTCCTAATTTCTTAGTGTTACTCAATAGTGTGTGCGTGTTGGCCTTTAGTATCTCCTCGCTATCGGCCAGTAGTACTACATCATCAGCATAAACTAACACCTTATTAATACCATGTTCACTGCGTTAATTAAATCATAAATTTGATGTAATACTAAATTGAGGTTAGAACTCACCTGCAGTCATAACCATGCTGTTTTGGTTCCACTCTATCCCCTTTCCAATTTGTATATGCTTCGTTCTTCTCTCTTGCTAATTTTATGACTGTATGTTTCGGAATCTCCACACCATTATTTGTTTTTTTATCTATTGACACCCGTCACAACAATCTTCACTGCCTGACATGTCCCCACCAATAACAATAGAAATCGATTCAATCAAAGAGTAGGACGCAATATCGATTATTCTCTCTGATCAAAGCACTGCTGCCAACTTAAAATAAATTTTGAGATAGCCCATGTATTTTGTGTATGTGGGGTTTCTCTTCATTTTCATTGATACAATGCCAGCATAAGAACACATAAAGTGCCGGAACATATGGGATTTCTCCATATCATGATCGGACTATATGTCCAGGGTACGAAATATCGTAAATAATGGACAAGTGGGATTTCTCAATATTGCCGTTCAACTATTTCCATTATATAATATATTTCTCTGTGTGGCCATATAGGCTACTTACTTTTATTGATATTTCTTCAAGCCTCAATTTCTTAGTGTTACTCAATAGAATGTGCATGTTGGTCCAAACATGCATTTTACAGATGTAAATAAAGGTCTGTTTATACTCTTGAGAGAAGGTTGTTCCATCGCGGCAGTTTCGTAACTAAGCCTATTAAGTTACGCTTAGATCTATATATTTCAGCGAGTTTCATGTTGTTAGCAGCTCTTCGGGTCAAGGAAATATCTAGTAGGAAACTAAGGTATTTATTGAATGAAAAGACGGATTAATGTTTGCTCTAAATTAGACTTGAATTTCTCTTTCGAGCCTGAAAATCTTCCGACTTGGAATCTATGCTTTAATTTCCTCTCGGAGACTTGTTTCTTGGATTTTTCTCTCCTAAAATTCCATCTACCCTCCTGGCCGGATTTGATGTCTTGACCCTCGGAACCAGAGTGAAGTAAATTAACTTCTAGACCACTGAGAATGATCATTAAAATAGTTGTAAGTTATATAAAAACGTGCGGATGGTAGCGCAGATAAGTTGATATCGAAATTAAAAAACTGTAAAAAGCCGAAGAATTACTGTTGTTGAATGTTATTAGCGACCTGAGAAATGTATATAATAGCCTATAGTTTTATGTCGAAATAAACTATTAACTATAAATAATAACGGAAAAATGAAAATTACAAGTGATGATAGAAATTTTCCTTAGAATTTTATTCTCATTTACTCGTAATATATTCTGCTCCCTTAAAGTAAGAGAATATTTCGCATTCATGTGAAATATAATTGGAAGAATAACCGTATTCATACCTCACCAAAGAAAAATATTTATTATTGCACGATATAACCCTTGCTACTATCTACTATATAAAAACTATAATAATGAAAATTCTCGCTGTACATAATAGTTATTTATGTACCAAGGGCATGACGTATTATGTTTCTGAGGGCGACAGGTTACCACACCGGACGGTCTTCGGCGCGAGGCTTGATAGGTCACACGAGGGTATAATAACTAATAGTGCTCATGATTTTATGTCTTACTATTTTATATTGAGAAACAAAGAAATGATTATTAAAACATGAAATGTACATAAACGAATTACTTTTATATCCAAACAATTAACTTCGTTGCTAAGGGACTTGTATATAGGGAGCTTGTTTATTCAATAATACATTCAGAATATATAAATATTTGAGAAGTAATTAAATTACAATTCACAAATTTTTGTGAATTGGCAAGACTAGCTGCTGTATGTACAAGGAGTATCGATACGTGAAATTGGTGATGTGAATATTACAAGTGGAAAATCTGTAGTTAGTGCCCGTAATGAGAGTTTCAACAGGTGTAATTTATATTTCAGTTCCCTCATGCACGTTGAAAATGTTTATGAAAGGATACTTTGTATTTAGTGCCCGTGATGTGAGTTTTACGAGAAAACTTAACAAATGCAATTTATATAATTATTTAATAGTTTAACATACAAACTTGTGAACGTTCCCACGACCAAATAAGATTTTAATAATTAGAAAAAATACACTATAAAAATAGCAAAAGAGAATGGTTTTCAAGAAACGTTGGTTCTTAAGAAAATACATCAATTAAAAAACAAAAAGCGATAAATGAAAGCACTCTTGAGACAGAAAAGAAATTTGTAAAAAATTCAAGAAATTTATATACCACCCTTTAGTATTTAATTAAAAAAGTCAGCAAATTTAACATTAAATTAGCACCGAAATATGATTACAGTTTGAATATATTAATCAAAACAAGCAAAAATGAAATGTTTGAAGACGACAACAAATCAGGGATTTATCAAATTGATTGTAAAGATTGTGAAAAGATATACATAGGAAAAACACAAAGGAATTTAAATACAAGATTGAAAGAACACATTATAAATGTTTTTTTTTTCAAATTCCCCAGGTTTGTCTTTCGACATTCCAGGTTTCTCTCCTGGCATGTTCTGAGGTTGGGGCGCTTGGAAGGCGGGGTTACGTTGCGCCGATGATATGATGGGTGGTGATGATGATGATAATGGTGCGCCAGGAGAGTCCCTAACCTAAGATGAATATGAATGATGATGATTGTGATGGTCATATGATTTCGGGGACCGTTTGGGCCTTAAAGTTTTCCAGACATTTGTCTTACAGGTGAGGAAAAACCCCGATAAAACCCTCACCCAGAAAAACTGTCTTGACCGGGGATCGAACCCGGGCCCGCTGCGTGACAAGGCAGCACGCTACCCCGAGACCACAGCGGTGGACACATTATAAATGTTAAAAGTCGTGAAATAGAAAAATCTGCAATAGCCGCACATGCACGGTCAGAAAAACACAGAATTGAAACAAAGGCCAAATTACTAAAACATTTTGAAAAATCTAAAATACTTATATCTGCAAGAATAAGAAGAAAATATTGAAATTTGAAATTCCCAAAAAAAAAAAAAAAAATTGGAAGTTCATCAGTCAGCCAGCAGAGGGAGCAGAAATCAACTTACAGGATGGACAACCACAAAACGACTGTTGGAATGCATTGACAATGTCGCACAAAAGCGACGAAACCTGGTCTGCATAAAAATCAAGAAATATGAGTTGACTCAAGTTAACCAACTCATCAATAATTAAAAGAAACCTTAGTGTTATTTCCTACATATAATAAATTAAACATAACCACACATTTTTTCAAACTTTACCGTATACATTAAATATAAAAAAATTAAAATACCAGTAACATATTTAAATAATGCTTTTTGAGAAAACAGCTTAATTTTATTCGTTAAATAGTCCTAATAAATGCCACTCTTGATTTCCAAATTCTCTAGATAAATTCACTCCTCACTTTGTGATTCGTGAATTTATCGATAATTTGGAAATCACTCGTGGCATCCATAGTAATTCTGCCCGAAGGCAGGTCCTTCACTGCAATCATAGCACTTTCATGCTATGCTTGCAGCTTTACTAGGGAATTGGGTAGGTGTGGTAGCTTCTCGTTGCTTTCCACACCGGTGAAGGATGATGATGATAATGATAATGGTAAGGATGATAATGATAAGGATGATGGCCATATGATTTCGGGGACCGTTTGTGCCTTAAAGTTTCCCTGACATTTGTCTTACAGGTGAGGAAAAACGCCGATAAAAACCTCACCCAGAAAAACTGCCCCGACCGGGGATCGAACCCGGGCCCGCTGCGTGACAAGGCAGCACGCTACCTCGAGACCACAGCGGTGGACTTACTTATGATAAGATGAAATATATATTCCATACATTAATAGAATTTGACTTGCTGCTGAATTTATCAAGTTCCTGTGTGACAGACTTCTCTTGCAACGTGTGTCAAACTGAAACAAAGTATTTTTAACTTTAACAAATATATATTAATAATTAAGTTTAGTCTATTTATTCTTACACCATAACAGCCACCCTCTTTAGACATATGTTTGATGGAATGTTTGTGCCAACTTCAGCTAGTACACACTGATTTTCCCCAAGTTGTTTGGCCCTGGGTCTAGACTCCTCCCCTCTTTCTGTGGTCCAAAGAATTTGCTAATTAACACTGATTATTAATTAAAACCTCATAATGTTATTTTCTATTGTATTTTGAAATCATCAACACTTATTTCACGGCCAATGTTCTGTCGTTCAAGATCACTGCTTCTTACTCCATCTGATGGTTTACCGATGAACCACGGAATCAAATGAAATTCTCCGGGAATTTCAAAATTCATTACTCTTACTTTCTTATTTATTTATTTATTTTTTTTAATGTGTTTTCTCCCAACCCCTGAGTTTTTTCTATTTGCTTAATTAGACTGGCTTTTGATTCAGTTAAATGTTTTTCAGACCAAGAATGAGCAGCTACTGCTGATTTTTCCACTTCAATATTTATGATGTTCAAAAGGTGTTCCTTCACTTTGGTTTTCAAATTTGTTTTTGTTTTCCTTATGTATATTTTGTCACAATTTTCGCATATAATTTGGTAAATTCCTGAATTGTTTCGTTCTTCAATTTTACTGTTTTTAAGATTTAAATTAAAATGTTTTATACCTCACCTCGTACCCAGTGTTCTAATTATACAGGTTTCGAAGCTTGGGTAGCTTCATCTTCAGTAATTTCTTGTCGACTGTTGTTATGTCAATCAGGATAACTGCTTCTTCCTCCCTCTGATGGTGGACCGATGAACCTCTGGATCAAATCAGAATTCATGGGAATTTCAAAGTTCATAAGATTTTCCGTCTTCTTTGTTTTTTTTAATATGGTTATTTTGCCAAACCGTGAGTTCTTTTTGTATTTCTATTTGTTTAATTAGACTGCCTTTTTATTCAATTAGATGTTTTTAAGACCAAGCATGAGCAGCTACATCCGACTTTTCCACTTCTTTGTTTTTTACATTTCTAAAATGTTCTTTAACGCTTGTTTTCAAATTTCTTTTTGTTTTTCCTATGTAAATTTTGTCACAATCCCTGCATTTAATCTGGTAAATTCCTGATTTGTTTTCTTCTTGAATTTTATAATTTTTGTTGGTTTTAATTATTGTGTTGAGGTTATAGATTTAGATTTTAGATTTATTTATTTGGCCTGGTGGAGTTAAGGCCATGTGGCCTTCTCTTCCACTCACCAGGATAAACATATATTACATCAGAATATAACAATCTCAATTAACTCTAATTTTAATACTAAATAAAAATTTGATCAAAAAGATAATATCTATTATATTACGATCTATAATGCAACCAGTTAATGTTAGTTAAAATAAGACTAAAACTAATAATAAAATGTATACAAGCAAGACATATTAAATTGTCCCTGTCTAATGTATATAAAACACAAAGAAAAATAATGAGATATAGAAAACTAATTTTACGTTTATACAATATTTAAAACAAAACAAATTAAAATATTTATTAATCTTAATATTATTTTCATAAATAATTAAATTTATTAATTGTTAAAAGAATACTATCAGTGAGGTATATAAGTTAGTTTGTTATTAAATAATTCTTTAGTTTGTTTTTGAAGGATGTTATAGTTTGACAGTGTCTGACATATGGCGGAAGGGAATTCCATGTTTTGGTAAGTGAGACCGTAGAAGATAATGAATAATATACAGTGTGATGAGGAGGGATATAAATGACAATGTGCTGATGGGATCAAGTGTCAAGATTATGTGTGTCGGATAGTCTGATGAAGCGTGATAAATAATTAGGCGATGATGTGTGAACTATTTATAGATAAGGGATAGGGAATGGACAGTTCTACGATCTCTTAGACGAAGCCACGATAATTGTTCCAGGGACTGTGTAACATGGTCAAATTTGCGAATACCACAAATAAAACGTGCGCAAGAATTATGAACACGTTGAAGCCTTAGAGTGAAAATAATATTTAAGTCTGTAAAAAGAGTGTCACAATAATCAAAATGGGGCATTGCAAGTGTTTCTACTAACATTTTCCTAAGAGCGAATGACAGAGACAATTTCTTACGCTATATAGTGAATGTATCATTGAGAAGACTGTTTTGCATGTATGGTTTATTTTTGTATTCCAATTTAAGTTGTTGTCAATAAATACTCCTAGAATTTTTACTGTCTGGCTATAAAGGATTTGAACTCCATTTAGTGACACATGCGAGACTGTGTTTAGGTTAATTGTAAATAATAGTCTCTGGTGACCCATAATGATCGATTGCGACTTTCTAGGATTTAATTGCAGTCCATATTTAACTGTCCAAGTCATTAGTGTGTCAAGATCCTCGTTAATTTTGGCAACAGAGTCATTTAGAGAATATTTGTCTGTGTGGATGTAGATTTGCATGTCGCCTGCAAATAAATTATGTTTGCAATGCTTTTGGGAGTTAGATATGTCATTTATGTATATTGAAAAGAGAAAAGGTCCAAGAACCGAAACCTGTGGAACCCCAGCTTTACAGAAGGACCAAGAAGAACATAATGCATGATTTCCTATAACAGATTGCTGGCGCTCATGAAGGTAGGAATTGAACCATTGCGTGGCACTATCAGAGAGTAAGAGTTTTTTAAGTTTATGCAACAATAAGTCCAAGTCCACCGTATCGAATACTTTACCAAAGTCCAGTAATATAAGAATGGTAAGTTTTCGATTATCAGCAGCTTCGCATATATCTTCGCAAATATTTAGTTCAGCAGTACTTGTATTATGTCCTGTCCTGAAGCCCGACTGTATTGATCTAGAAGGTTATATTCATTTAGGTAGTTAGTCAGTTGTTTATGGACTAATCATTCCAGAGCTTTTGAAAGGGTAGGTAAAATGATAATGGGTCGTTCGGAGTTGAGGGCGTTTTAACTTTAGGCAGTGGGCGTGCGAGGGCTTGGTTCCACAATGGGGATATGTAGAAGTTTGTAGTGAGGAGTTAAAAATATGAGTTATAGTAGGTAGTACACGTAGAAATTCATTATATGATGGAAATGGACAGCTAATGACAAATGAGGGAAATTTTGAGGAAGTGGCTGAATTCAAATACCTAGGAACAATGATCACAAATAGGAATGAGATGCACAAAGAAATTAAACATAGGCTCAATTCTGGAAATGCGTGCTACTATGCATTCCAGAGAGTCTTGATGTCCCAACTCCTTTCAAGGAACGTTAAACTGAAAATATATAAAACTATTATTCTACCAGCTATATTATATGGATGCGAAACATGGACTCTTACTTTAAGGGAGGAAAGGAGATTACAAGTATTTGAGAATAAAGTACTTAGGAAAATTTTTGGACCAAAGAGAGATGAACAGACAGGTGAATGGAGAAGTCTACACAACAATGAACTACATGGTCTTTATAGGAAGCCAGATATAATAAGAGCAGTTAAGTCTCGAAGACTGCGTTGGGCAGGACATGTTGCACGTATGGAGAATGGGAGACTTGCATGGAAGCTTCTTGTAGGAAAGCCAGAGGGAAAACGCCCAGTTGGTAGACCAAGAATGAGGTGGGAGAATAACATTAACTATGATTTGAGGGAAGTAGATTATACAGGGAATGATTGGAAAGCATTAGCTCAGGATAGGGATGTGTGGAGAGCTTATGTCCGTGCGGCCATGAACCTACGGGTTCGATAGTGCCAGAGAGTAAGTAAGTAAGTAAGTAGGTAGTACAGCGTCGATTATTTTATTCAGTCAAGTAATATTTACACGGTCTCAGTTCCTTCTGCTTTGGTTTTTATTCGCGTGATGGTTTTTTTTACGTCGTAATCTGTAACATATGAGAAGTGGAAATGTTCTCTCTCGGGTTGATTTGTCAGTGACAATTCATTTATTGTTTGTTCTTTATCCTTTGGAGTAGTAGTTATGCATGTGACGTGATTATTGAGTGTGTCCAGGAATCAGGAAGCTCTGCATTATACTACGGGGGTGCAGAAAAGCCCGAATTTGGAACGGGGTTCTTTAGTCAGAAGGAGTATCCTGTCCGCTATCTGAGATATTAAGTTTATCATAGGATATCATACATAATTCTAAAGGGTAAACGACATGATTTTATCATCATGAATGTACATGCCCCCACAGACGATAAAGATGACAAAATCAAGGGTGAGTTCTATGAATTAGAATACTTATTTGATAGCCTTTAACGATATCATATGAAAATGGTCTTAGGAGATTTTAATGCAAAAGTGAGTGCAAAAAATAGGAACATTAGAGAATTATATCAGGAAATTAGGATAGAGAAGAAAGGGTTTCTGGCTAGAACAAACAAAATTAGGAATGAAAATGGGGATATGATTGCAGAATCCAGGAGTATATTAAATAGATGGAAAAGTTACTTTAATCAGCCATTAAATGCACATACAGAACAGGACATTGAGGAGTATATTTTACAGACAGCAGAAATGCTAGTCGCAGAGCCAAGTGCATTAGAGTTTGAAATGGCAATAGAAAAATTGAAGATGTATAATGCATCAGGTTCAGATGAGATCCCAGCAGAACTGATAAAATCAGGGGGAGAAAAATTGATGGACAAGATACGCCGTTTGCTTAGTTTGATTAGGGGAAAAGAAGTTCTTGCAGATGAATGGTAAGCATCGATTATCGTACAAATGTATAAGAAAGGAGATAAAAATGATTGCAACAACTACAGGGGCATCTCATTACTTTCAACTTCGTACAAAATTCTAACAAATATATTAGTAAGCAGACTTACTGCCTATATTGATGACATTCTAGATCATCAAGGTGCATTTAGTAATGTAGGGAATGTAATAGTACTGTACATCAACTATATGTAGACTTCAAAGAAGCATATGATTCAATTAAGAGGGAGAAGTTATATAGTATCCTGCTGGAGTTCGGAATTCCTAAAAAGTTAGTTAGACTTATACGAATGTGTTTAAATGGCACAAAGAGTAGGGTGCGTGTAGGCAAACAGTTTTCGGACACTTTTGAAATCCAGAATGGATTGAAGCAAGGAGATGCACTATCTCCTCTGCTATTTAATTTTGTACTAGAGCATGCCATCTAATCTTTAGAGGACGAGGAAGGCCTACAACTCAGTGGCATTAATAAGTTGTTATTTTATGCTGATGATGTAGTATTATTGGCCGATAGCAAGGAGATACTGAAGGACAATATTCACAATATTGAGTAACACTAAGAAATTAGGACTGGAAGTACATATCAATAAAACTAAATATGTGGTCACACGTAGAAATTCATTATATAATGGAAATGGACAGCTAATGACAAATGAGGGAAATTTTGAGGAAGTGGCTGAATTCATATACCTAGGAACAATAATCACAAATAGAAATATGATGTCAAAAATATTTAAAATAGGCTCAATTCTGGAAATGCGTGCTATTATGCATTGAAGAGACTCTTGATGTCCCAACTCCTTTCAAAAAACGTTAAACTGAAAATATATAAAACTATTATTCTACCAGTTATATTATATGGGTGCGAAACATGGACTCTTACTTTAAGGGAGGAAAGGAGGTTACGAGTATTTGAGAATAAAGTAGCCTACTTAGGAACATTTTTGGTTCAGTGAGAGATGAGCAGACAGGCGAATGGAGAAGACTGCATAACAATGAACTACATGTTCTTAATAAGAACAGTTAAGTCACGTCGACTGCGATGGGCAGGACATGTTGCGCTTATGGGGAATGAAAAACGTGCATGGAAGCTTCTTGTAGGAAAGCCATAGGGATAATGCCCCGTTGGTAGACCAAGAATGAGGTGGGAGAATAACATTAACTATGATTTGAGGGAAGTAGATTATACAGGAAATGATTGGAAATCATTAGCTCAGGATATAGATATATGGAGAGCTTATGTCCGCGCGGCCATGAACCTACGGGTTCGATAGTGCCAGTGAGTAAGTAAGTAAGTCCAGGGAAACAGGTAATTTGTCTTTCTGTGTGTCTTTTCTCCCAATTCCTATTCTATTCAAGTTTTTCCAGATTTCTGAAGTATTGGTATCTGTTAGGCTGAATAAATGTCTAAGTTTGGCGTTTCTTATAGCTTGATTTGTCTTGTTACGTAACTGTTTATATTGATTGAGATTTGTGTCAGTTTTGTCGATGTATATCTCTTATGTGCTGCGTCTCTATCTGCCATCAAGTTACGAATTGAAAGAGTCATTCAGGGTGCAGGGCCGTCGTTTCACGAGTTTAGTTTTTAGTGGGGCGTGTCTGTTGTATAAATTGTAGTATAAAGTCATTTAGTGCCTAAACTTTTTCATCTACAGAATGCAGCGTCCATATTGAATGTCACGGCATCTGTTTAGCTTCTTCAATTAGGGCTGCTTTATCAATATGTTTTATGTCTCTATACGTAATAGTCTTTCGAGTCGGTTTAGGGCACTGCAGCGAATATGCTAAGAATACAATATCATGTGCTGATATTCCCGGGCTGGCAGTTGCCCGTAAGTAAGTACTCTGTCTGGATTATTAGTTGCAATTAAGTCAAGTAACGTCTCAGAGTTATGTGTGTGATGTGTAGGTCGTAGGGGTAGGAGAGTCATATCACAAGCCTGGAACGTAGCCATGAGTTGTTGTGTAAGTCTGTTATCAGCGTCCATAAATTCAGAACGCTACCTCTGAAAGATACGTACACAATCAGTCTCAGATCTTACAATGATTTTAGATTTTACATTGCACTGGTTATTTGTAAGACAGATTTCACACGCCAAATATTTGTTAAATGAACCTGTATTTCGGAACACCTGTGTGCAATGAGGCCGAAAGAAAATTCCAGATACAGGTAGAAACTCTACTTCTCCCGGAGGCAGGAGTCATCAGTCATCACTTATTGTTAATTCGCCTAATTGGAATTCAATTAAGTGAAACTAATTAATTTTTGTCTCTATCTTCGCTTTATACAACTTTTTAAATGAATTCTGTAGAAATATCCATCCGTTTCCGCGTTGGATAGATTACGTTTTATACCAAATAAATACACGTAAAATAACTATTATTTTGCCGGGACCAATAAATTTATTCACAGTGGACAGATTTCTGCATTATTCACGTTCCGGATTAAGCAAGTTTTACTGAATATATATCCCGACCGATTTTGGCAAACATTAATAGAATCAATCCACTCTGGTAACGGTTTTTGGTTGTTTCTCTTAGCGTCAAGACAAATGTCGGAATGACCCTTATTTCTATCAAGTAGAATCACTCTAACTTTAACTTAAATTCTCAACTTTTCTAAATTCAGACCGGGAAAGAAGAGGGGAGAAGGTTTAAAAAGAAGATTTTACTCACCTCACCAAACTCACCACAAGGAAATCACCTTTACGCCTGAGAAAATATTCCGGATGACACTGCCACCATCACATCAACTCAACAACCATCAACAGAATAAAACACAATCATAACCATCCAAAACACAAAACAGCACAATACAACACTAAAAGAACCCTTTCAGAACACAAACCAATACACCCTTTGCCATGGATATCACACTTTTTAAGCACCCTTTCGGAAACACACTTCAAAATTAGCTCAGTTATAAGGCGCAGCTTTGGTACCCACGGGTGCATTAATAATCACCCAAAAGGGATGCTATAGCCGCCCAACTAGGGCCGCACTTGGTAACTCCCTCAGTCTAGATAGATATTATACCAATTTAAGGGTTAAACAGTAAATGTGTTTGAATAGATTATTGTTTCGCCAATTTAAGTGATTAATCTTTCCTTGTTAAATTACAAAAAATAACTGACATAGAAAAAAGTAAACCCGCCGAGGGTTCATTTTTCTTCTTATTCTTGATACTTTATTAGCTATAAAACCGATAATATATTTTCCTTGTATAATTTGTATGTCCACTGCTGTGGTCTCGAGGTAGCATGCTGTCTTGTCACGCAGCGGGCCCGGATTCGATCCCCGGTCGGGGCAGTTTTTCTGAGTGAGGTTTTTATCGGGGTTTTTCCTCACCTGTAAGACAAATGTCAGAAAAACTTTAAGGCCCAAACGGTCCCCGAAATCATATGGCCATCATCCTCACCCTTATCATTATTATCATCATCATCCTTCACCGGTGTGGAAAGCAACGTGAAGCTACCACACCTACAATTCCCTAGTAAAGCTGCAAACCATAGCATGGAAATGCTATGAGTGCAGTGAAGGACCTGCCTTCGGGCAGAATTACTATCGATGGACAACTTGTATTTACGAATTTAATAATCAGAAATCGGAAGTTTAGGCATTATAAATCATTAAAATGGGTAGGCATTATATATAGCTAAATTAGGCAATAAAGGGCAATTTGAAATCTTATTTTGCATGTGAGTACTTTACCATCAGTACAAAATAAGTGGGATCCAAACGTATTAACGTAACGTTGCAATTTACTGTGTAAAGGAACACTTAATTTCGGCATCTTACTTCTAGCAACAACGTCGCAATGAAAAATGAAAGAAAAATAAAGTTAGACCCGTACTCATTGTTGCCTTTTCAAATAAACACAAGCGGTAATTAAAAAGATTTCTCTTATTTATACATTTTTTTGCACGGCAGCACTTATTGTTGCAAATAGAATAATTATGAACTGACTGAAAGACAATAATATACATTCGGTGAAGTGACTTCATTTTAACAGGTATGGAAATAAATTAAAATATACCTATAGGCAATTTTTAATAATGAATTAATAAATAGTAGAAAAATAATCAAATAAAGGCAACAAAGAGCATTTATTTCGTAAATTAGGCATTAATATATAAAAAGGCAACATAAAACTGTGGCATTTGAATCGCAAAGGTGTAATTCATACAGATTCAATTCCAAATTGAATATAGATTTGATACGTTTAACCCTAGAACCACAACGTGGGGTCACGAGTGACCCGGCGAATACTAATTTCATTCTGCACATATAATGCTAAGGTAAAGAAAGCTGTCCTTTTTAGTACCTTCGGTGCTTAATAAGTTCTTAGAAGGAGCGGTTGTATTACTTTGCCCTCCTATTTATAATCAGATTTATAGGTTTTTGGGTCACATATGATCCGACGTTGTGGTTAGTGTATAGTATGTTATGATAATAGCTTTTTGTAGGAGAGTGATCTACAGGGAAAATTAAACAGTTATCGTGGAGTATAAATGTCGATTGACTGAAAAAAAAAACTGCATGTATGTTGGATGCAGATAAATAGTGTAGTAGTGGGAAATTTTCAGATCTTGAAAAATTAGTAAATGAGGATGAGAATGATACTGAGGCTGAGGAGGTGATGAAGACGGATTTGATGGCGGCTCTGAGGATATATTAAATACTAGTAAGAAAGTCGTTTATGGCTAAAATGGAAGTAAATGGTTCACTAAACCTTCTTCTTCTTCTTCCTTCCAAGTATTAAGCCAAGGCCTGTTACGATCCTATAGAAAATTTTCCCTCCAGCGTTTCATAGGACGGCCCAGTGATCTTCGTCCTCTTGGTATATAATTATAAACAGCTTTGGGGATCCGATTTGAACTCATTCTTTCAAGATGGTGTTTCCAATTTAGTTGGTACTGTTTAATATATTCCAAAATTGGCGTGGTCTTCAATTCTTTTAAGATATCGGTGTTCCTTTTCCGATCCCATCTGTTGTAACCCGCTGTTCTGCGCATGAATCTCATTTCACAAGCCGTTATTCTGCTTTCATGTTGTTTTTTTAGTGTCCATGCTTCACTACCATAGGTCAACACTGGTCTAACCAAAATGTTATATAAACGTAATCTGGTTTTTTTTGTACAAGGGATGGTTTCATAACTTGATTAATAATTCCTAAACTTTTATTATAACTAGTAACTTTTTCAGGGATATCCTTTTCATCCCAGATAGAGAGATAATATCCAAGATATTTAAATTGATTAGATCTCTCTAAAATTTTATTCTGGAGACAGATTTTACTTTGTACGGGGTCCTTCCCATGAAATGCCATAATTTTAGTTTTGTTAATTGATATTTCCATATTAAATTTGGCACCTATTTTTTTAAAATTATAAATTGATCGTTGCAAATCATTTTCGGAAAGTGCCAGAAGAGCTAAATCGTCTGCAAAAAGAATAGCATCGAGTTTGAGGTTCCTATATCCTCGTTGTGTTTTCCTCCATTCATTTATTCATTTATTCATGTATATAATGAAAAGCACCGGTGAAAGTCCACATCCCTGTCTTACTCCAGTGTTGATCTTTTCCCAAGAAGATAATTTGCCATCTTGTTTAACAGAGATTTCATTATCTTTATAGATGTTGAAGATATTAGTAATATATTGTTGTGGAACGTTATCATCAGCAAAAATTTGTAGTAATATATTTCTGTCTACTTTGTCAAAAGCCTTTATGAAGTCAACGAAGGCGATATGAGTTTCTATATTGAATTCCTTGTGCTTCTCTAATAGTAGTTTTAGAGTAAAGAATCCATCTGTACAAGATCTACCCTTTCTGAATCCATTCTGCTCTTCTCCAATTATATTTTCATAAATTTTCCTCAATTTATTCTTAACTATATTAGCATAAATTTTATATCCAGAGTTCAACAAGCTAATTCCACGATAGTTATCTTTGATTTGGCGACTTCCTTTTTTGAAGATTGGTATTACAATGGATTTGTTCCAGCTTTGTGGTGGTTCTTGTCCTTCCCATATCATATTAAGGAGAATAAGAAATCTGTCTAAAAAAATTTTAGTTGAAAATTTAAATAATTCTTGATTAATGTGGTCTTCTCCGGGAGCTTTGTTACTTTTTAATGATTTAACAACATCAGTTAATTCATCTATAGAAATTTGTTCCCAAGCAGTGTTATTAGAGATTTGTATTTTTCTATGACTTAATGGGCTAATACATGTGTTATTTATTCATTGCCACATAAATAATGTGAAAAAAGTAAGCAACAAACTGTAAAAAATTGAATAGAAAATGTTTAATACAGAAACAAAGGAAAAAAAACATGTTTTTAATTTCAGTGCCCTATAAATCATATCGTTTCACATTGTGACCAATTTTTAATTTTTTAAACTTATTGTATACAGATATAAATTGTGTGAATATGTTGAGTTAAATAAAAATAATTTTAATGTTTTAAAATTATTATTTAATACAGAGTCAAGGGTGATCCAACGTTGTGGTTTTCGCTCCAATACGTACACGTTGTGGTTCTAGGGGTAAAAAGGCATTCTGCCAAATGTCCGGTCTCTGGTAATAATCATATTGAAATTAATATATTGGAGCTTGCCATCAATATGTGATAAACAGAAAAATGTATGGCTGATCCGGGATTTGAACCCAGGATCTCCAGGTTTGCATGCTGGTACCCTTCCTCTGAGCTAAGCATTCATGGCCGGACATAAAGTTTTCTCTCTTGAGGCCTAAATCCTCGCAATTGAACACTGTTTACATTACAGCATGGGCTGCTTCACCAACAAGAAATTATGACACTTTTTCTTCTAACCACCAATGTAATGGATCAGAACCGAACTTGTAATACTCTTTTATTTTGTTGGGTTAAGTCAGTATAGGCCTACAACAAATTACTTAACAATTTATTGAAGAGTGTGTAATTTCTTTCGTTAGATTATGAAATGACAAGTCTCTTTCAAAGAAATGCTTGGGAATTTATTGCGAACGTTGGTTATCCTGGTTCCAGTGGTAGTGCTTTTATTCATCCAGCAAGTTGCTAAGTCTTCCGCATGCGCACTAGGATTCTGTATAACTTCTTTATGAGGCATACAGTATTGTAGAATACGCGAAAATATTTGTGTAATCCGCTGTAATCATTCAAATTTATAAAAATTACCGACGATCACGATATGCGAAATTGTCCAATATGCGGGAGCTTTGAAGACGAAATACGTATATTAGGAAAATGTAACGATTTGGAATATTGGAGTCGTCAGTTGTTGCCGGAAAGATTTCTAAATTCAAATCGCGATAGATTGGCAGTCTATGAGTTAATGGTAAACCCAGAAAATTGGATAAACGTGGGTAAATTTCTGGAAAAGACGCGGATAATAAGAACAACTCATTTGTGAATAAATAAATATGTAAGCAAAATGTAATATTATTAATATTAATAACTATACGTAACTACGATCCAGTATTGATTCAGCATTTTCTGTTAAACTATTGCTTGAAAAAAGAAGAGAATTCAACTTAGAAACACATTTTACTTTCATAGATTTTGAAAAAGCATTAGACACAGACAAGAGATCAAAACTCTTAAATATATTGGAAGACAGAAATATACCAAATTTACTTCGGCAGAACATACAAAATATTTACAAAGACAACATCATAAAGATTAAATTAAATAACAGATTTTCTGAAGAAGGAATTATAAATCGTGGTGTGAGACAAGGCTGCCCCCTATCCCCAACACTCTTTGCAATTTATATCAATGAAGTAATATGTTGCTGGAACAAAAAATATAAATTTGTAATAAGAATATCAGAAAATAGAAAATTAAACACCATATTGTTTGCAGATGACCAAATAATAATAGTAAATTCCGAAGATAATCTACAGAAAGGTCTGTATGAACTTAACAAAATTACAGAAGAATATGGATTAAGATATCTACAGAAAAAACAAAAATTATGGCATTTCAAGATGTAGATCCTGTCAGAAGTAAAATTGTACTGGACAATAACATTTTGGAGCAGGTGAATAATTTTACATATCTAGGATGCAATATCTTATATGAAGAAGAAAAAGATGTAAATGCAAAAATACCTAAATTTTTAAGAATTTTAGAGTTAATAAATTCTATCTTCAAGCCACAGTTAGGCAAAATCATTCTAGACTGAAAGTGTATAAAACACTGGCTCTTCCAACTCTTTTGTATGGTAGCGAAGTATGGACGATGAAACAGAAGGATATACAGAGACTTACATCTGCTGAAATGAGATATCTTCGGAGGATTGCAGGATACACACTACTAGATCACAAAAAAATGAAGACATCTTGGAAAAATTACACATGGAATATTTAGAAAACAAAATTTCTGATTATAAGTCAAGATGGATGCAACATGTTCATCGAATGGAAGATCACAGAATACCGAAAACAAATGTTAAGATATCAACCTACAGGAAGAAGAAGACCAGGACGTCCACTCAAAAGACTTTTGGATGGAGTTTCTCTTGAGACCGAAACAGGTCAACAAATGGCCTAAATTCGTGAATGTACTATGATGATGATGAACTCGTAACTTAATTAGAACATCTGCAAAGAATGACAGAGGACAGGATACCAAAGATGGCACTGATGTATAATCCTGGAGGACGAAGATCGGTGGGAAGACCAAGAAAGCGCTGATCTGATCAGATGTGAGATCGGACAGGCAAATACCTAATCCGTGAAGGATGATTACGTTACTTAATTAATGTTTAATGCGATTAAAATGTTATCTATTGTGTTTTTTATTTTATTTTATTTATTTTATATTATTACTAGACAATGTCAACAGAATGTACGGCTTGCTGCCCGTGCGATCCATATTTGTAAATAACATTGTATGCATATACATTTTTTTCGTTTATACTGGATTTCTTTCTTGTTTTACCTTTTTTTTTTTACAAGGACAGGACGCACACACCCAGACCCAAGGTGGAGATTTAAAACCCCCTACGCCACCAGGAATCGAACCCGGGTTCGCCGGAGTGGAAGGTAGGAACTCTACCGACTACGCCACAGCGACGGACTATTTCAAGTCTAATTAACTGGTAGGATCGAATGCAAATGCGACCGTGATTTTGAGTGAAGCGCGGACACGAAGACACTAGTGTAAATTAAGAACGTTCAGCACACACCCAGACCCAAGGTGGAGATTTAAAACCCCCTACGCCACCAGGAATCGAACCCGGGTTCGCCGGAGTGGAAGGTAGGAACTCTACCGACTACGCCACAGCGACGGACTATTTCAAGTCTAATTAACTGGTAGGATCGAATGCAAATGCGACCGTGATTTTGAGTGAAGCGCGGACACGAAGACACTAGTGTAAATTAAGAACGTTCAGAAATACGGAAGTAAATGTATGTTGTCTCTCTAAAATGAAACAGAAGTTACTCTGGTATGTCATTCAGCGGATGATTGGAACCGTTGTTCCATGTACAGTTTTATCCCGCGATCTCAAGTGATGAATGATAATAATTCCAGCAGAATAAATAAATATTAATGAAGCCAGACATTGACAGAGTGTCAGGAAGTTGAAAATGGAAATTCACGTGGGAAATGAACTGCGTAGACGTGTTTGAGAAAGAAAAGACCACGTGAAATGATGATTCACTTCCAGAATACGGAGAATGTTACGTTCACTGCAGAGTAGTGACTGTTTATGTTAAATGCCAAGGTCGCGTTATATAGCCCATAACCAACTTCCTTTGTTTTTCAATGTGATTCTAATCTAATTCTAATCTAATTCTATTTTTTAAGAAAGACTACACAAGTAACTAACTGTATAAGGCTGTCTTCACCACGCGCTTCCATATATATAAGTTTTTGCGCGATAGTGCGTTTTGTCCTTACTTACTTACTCACTGGCACTATCGAACCCGTAGGTTCATGGCCGCGCGGACATAAGCTCGCCATACATCCCTATCCTGAGCTAAAGCTTTCCAATCATTCCCTGTATAATCTACTTCCTTCAAATCATAGTTAATATTATTCTCCCACCTCATTCTTGGTCTACCAACTGGGCGTTTTCCCTCTGGTTTTCCTACAAGAAGCTTCCATGCGAGTCTTTCATTCCCTATACATGCAACATGTCCTGCCCATCGCAGTCTACGAGACTTAACTGTTCTTATTGTATCTGTCTTCCTATAAAGACCATGTACTTCGTTGTTACGTAGTCTTCTCCATTCACCTCCTCTGTTCATCTCTCTTTAGTCCAAAATTTTTCCTAAGTACTTTATTCTCGAATACTTGTAATCTCCTTTCCTCCTTCAAAGTAAGAGTCCATGTTTCGCACCCATATAATATAACTGGTAGAACAATAGTTTTATATATTTTCACGGATAGAGGATAGGATCCTCCTTCTGACTAAAAATCCAGTTCCAAATGCAGGTCTTTCTGCACCCCCGTAGTATAATGCAAAGCTTCCTGATTCCTGACTACCTTCTCCTGGCCACCTAATTTCCTGTAAAGCAACTAAATCCAAGGGCGATTTATCTAATTCCCGCGTTAATATCTCTAGTGCCCCGCTATTGTATAAAGTCCTAACATTCCATGTTCCTAGGAACATGCCCCTATATTTGAGCCTTTGGCATGGGTTCCCTGAAGTAGTCCCCGCTCGGAGAACCGAGTGGGGGACTATTTGACCTCCGGAAAATTTTACCCTAGTTGAACCCATGTCCGCATTTCTTGACGGTTGTATTTTTATGGTGAAAGATCGTCACTCTTTCGACCAAGGTACTTTTTTCGTCTGACTTATCACCTTCAACCAGTCCGGCATGGGTAACCCTATCGGCAGCAATGCTACCGCCGGCATAGCTCTCAAGATCATTTAAGCACGCAAGCCACTCCACCACGACAAGGTAAAGATGTTTTGTCTACTTACCGAAATGGCGATCATGATTGAAATTTCAACTTCCTACATTTCGGGGTTGCCAACCTAAATAACTATGCTGTAATATCCATCCATCCATAGTAAATCTGCCCGAGGCCAGGTCCTTCACTGCAATCATAGCATTTCCATACTATGCTTTGCAGCTTTACTAGGGAATTGTAGATGTGGTAATTTCCCGTTGCTTTCCACACCGGCGAAGGATGATGATGGTAATGATAAGGATGATGGCCATATGATTTCGGGGACCGTATGGGCCTTAAGGTTTTCCTGACATTGTCTTACAGGTGAGGAAAAACCCCCGATAAAAGCCACACCCAGAAAAACTGCTCCGGCCGAGGATTGAAACCGGGCCCGCTGCGTGACAAGGCAGCACGCTACCTCGAGGCCACAGCGGTGGACATACTATAATATTAGATGTTACAAACCTCATGCGAGTAGTAACCACCACTGTCCTTCATGCACAATACTCTGTCATATAATTTTATTCCATATTTTTGTTGGTATTAGCTAGTATTAAATCACGTCATCAGTGTATTATGTGTTCTGTATTTCAATAATATCTTAAAATTGTAATAAGTATGTAATTTTTGTATAATTCTACTATTCGCTGGTTGAGTGGAAGAGCAGGCATTATGGACATAACTCTGCCAGCTAAAATAAAGCATTATTATTATTGTTGTTATTATTATTATTATTGTTATTATTATACTACATACAACAGTATATCCAAAACGTAGTATTAATGTACGTTATATGAAACAAATCACTGCATTTTAAATGAACCGAACTTTTTTGAAAGAGTATAAAACAAATACGTACTTGCCGCAAATTTATGACTGATTGATGTCACGGCCTGCTGTAGTCTCAACTAATAAATATTGCCCACACTGTTAACGTTAGGTAATTGTTTATAATGATTGCAAATATTTCCAACAAATATGTTATTATTTTACAATTATTTATTATTTTGAAAGCACCACCGCGTAAAAAACAATGTACAACGCACGTTTGTGAATTGTATTACAGATTCTCGTAATTTAAAAACCACATTATCGCTCGGTTTTTAAACATTTCCTAGCTTCTGTAAAAACCACTTCCTAACCTCGCATGTAATATAGGCCACTATTATATCCTTCGGAGTATGACAATTTACAGTACTCTGGAGTGAAATGAAGTGAGTGGATTTGTTTCATTATTAGATTTTAGGTGACTATTTAACTCATGCCACAAATGCTAGTGAATGACCAATCACGTTTCAATGAATGTTGTTTTACAACCAATGACAGTCGTGTTTCACCTCGCTCTTTATCGATTTCTCTTTATCAGCTCCTGCCTTTGTGATAAAGAAAGCTCCTCCTTTTTAATGTTCTGAAAAGGCCAAAGCATTATTTTTCTTCAACAAATACATTGAATATAGCAAATAATGAAAAGATTCCTTGATTTTACTGAGTTGTTTACTAAAAAAAATAAATGAATAACCCGTAATGTTGATTATGATATATTGTTTGATGTTTCATTATTTCTCCACTTGGGTGCACTCTTACAATATTGCGATCTTATTTGGCAATAAATAATATGATCAAGCAGCAGTGAATGAACATAACCTCACATTTCTGATTTGTTTTCAAACATCGCCGTTTACATTAAATATATAAATATTTTAAAATAACTATAGTTAAACAATGATTTGTGAGTAAACAGCTTAATTTTATTCGTTAAATAGTCCTAACAAATGCCACTCTTGATTTCCAAATTCTCAAGATAAATTCACACCTCACTTGGTGAGTCGTGAATTTTTCGATAATTTGGAAATCACTCGTGGCATTACTTATGATAGTTTAAAGACTCCAACAAGATACTGATAACTTGACACAGTCATCTTCCAAGTCGGAAAAAAAAAAAAAAATGCGAGAAACACTGATCACCATTGACGTACCAAAGCAGCGATAATTGTGGCATAATCTCAAGATGCTCTAAATAAAGAGTTTGATAAACAAATGCAATAATTACTTACTAAGCTAACTCTTAGGCTTTATGGAACCTGGAGGTACTTGCGCGCATGGACAAAAGGTATCCATACATCCCTATCTTGAGCTAATGTTATCCAAACATTCCCTGAATAATTCACCGTCCCTAAAATCATGGTTAGTGTTATTACACATCTCATTCTTGGCCTACCTACTGGCCGCTTTCCTTCTAGTTTTCCTACAGTAAATTCCCATGCCTTTCTTTCTTTCCCCATTCGTACCATTTATCCTGCACATTGCAGTTTACGAGAAGACTTATTTGTTTTTATTATATCAAGTTCCTGTAAAATCATGTAGGTCACTGTTAGGCCTATGTAGTTTTCTCCATTCACCTGTCTGTTCGTCTCTCTTTGGTCCAAAAAAAAGTCTATAAACTATATTCTCTTATACTGTAATATGTTCTCGTTTCTTAAAGCAAAAAACCAAGTTTCACATCTATATAACTGGAAGAAAAGTATTTTTATTCTGTAACTAAGTAACTCAACGGCACTATCGAACCCATAGGTTCATGGCCGCGAAGCTTTTTATTCTATAGTATATTTTAAAGACGTCGAGATGACAACCTGTAATACGTAATAGAATGCGTTCCTAGACTTGAGCCTATGTTTAATATCTCTATGCATTATTATGTATTAACTAAATATCCAGTTTTTTTACATTATTAAAATGCAGTAAATAATTGTTGTACTTATCTTACTCTTTAGTTAAGCATCTGGAGTTGAAAGCGGCTCCTTGGCTCAAGCGGTTAGACACTCGCCTCTCACCGCTGGGGTCTCGAGAGCGAGTCTGGGTCACTCCATGTGGGTTTCGTGGTGGACGAAAAGAAGCTTGAGCAATTATTATCGTGGTTTGTTCCATTCCCCCTTGTCACATATTTCATTCCGCCATTTCTCCAAATTCATCTCATCAATTTCGTTTCATTTCCGTCCCTGTGACGGTGTGTCTGGTTTGGTCCGTCTCACACTTGTCGTTCACAGATCTCTACAAATATAGGAGTTTAATCTCATTCAGCCCTCGATCCGATCCTGAGTTGAGGATATTATTTTATTGTCTTTATTAAAATATACTCTCATTAAATTCAAACATGTCGACAAGCCGACAGTCATTTGTCACGAGGCCTGGGATTATACTAGGCCTATTAATATTTACAACGCAAATGTTATGAAACATTAGGACCCGAACACCATCTCGTCATCATAATCATCCATATCTTATTTGCTATAAAGGTACATTTGAATAATGTGTTTTGTCTTAGTCCAAAATGCACGTGTTTTCCCTGGCATTGATCTGTTCACTCTCTCTGGGAGGCTTTGCAGTCTTTGCGAGATCAAGAAAGTATGTAGGCCCCTATGTGATCCAGAGTTAAAATTCTATTTTTCTATTCGTTTTAAATTTTTCTTCTTCTTTAACTTAAAGTAAAGTAAAGTAATCTCACTACAGGCCTCGGGGTAGTAGGAGGTTAAGGCTCCCACTTTTTCTAGAAAATCGGCACTTGATGTCAGTCGGGTTGTCAGCCCTGCGTGACGGCCGCCTTTACCCCAGAACAAGCGTCTGGTACTCTTTTACGTTAGAGGCTGAGTCGACCCCAGGGCCGTAGTGCCGCCAGAAGGTTTTAGTCAGTTTAAAAATTCTGATCCACCGGGATTTGAACCTTCGACCCTCCGACTTGTAGCGCAGTGCCTTAACCACTACGCTACGACGTGCCTCCCTTTCTTCTTTAACTTAGTGAATATATTTATATTGTGCCATTATAGGGCTCGTATGGCGTGAGGAATGCAAACATACCTATAAAGGGAGAGGTAAAACTAAGAAAAAGTGTGTGTGTGTGTGTGTATATATATATATATAAATTGAAGATGCATAAAGCATCAGGTTCAGATGAGATCCCAGCAGAACTGATAAAATCAGGGGGAGAAAAATTGATGGACAAGATACGCTGGTTGCTTAGTATGATTTGGGAAAAAGAAGCTCTTCCAGATGAATGGAAGGAATCAATTATCGTACTAATTTATAAGAAAGGAGATAAAACTGATTGCAACAACTATAGGGGCATCTCATTACTTTCAACTTCGTACAAAATTCTAACAAATATATTAGTAAGCAGACTTACTCCCTATATTGATGACATTCTAGGAGATTATCAATGTGCATTTAGAAGAAACAGGTCTACAACAGATCAGATTTTTAGTTTAAGACAGATTTTAGAAAAGAAATGGGAATATAATGGTACTGTACATCAACTACATGTAGACTTCAAAAAAACATATGATTCAATTAAGAGGGAGAAGGTATATAGTATCCTGCTGGAGTTCGGAATTCCTAAAAAGTTAGTTAGACTTATAAGAATGTGTCTAAATGGCTCAAAGAGTAGGGTGCGTGTAGCAAACAGTTTTCAGACACTTTTGAAATCCAGAATGGGTTGAAGCAAGGAGATGCACTATCTCCTCTACTATTTAATTTTGTACTAGAGCATGCCATTAAATCTTTAGAGAATGAGGAAGGCTTACAACTTAATGGCGTTAATAAGCTGTTAGTTTATGCTGATGATGTAGTATTATTGGCCGATAGCGAGGAGATACTAAAGGACAACACACACACACTACTGAGTAACACTAAAAAATTAGGACTGGAAGTAAATATCAGTAAAACTAAATATATGGTTACACGTAGAAATACATTATATAATGGAAATGGACAGCTAATGACAAATGAGGGAAATTTTGAGGAAGTGGCTGAATTCAAATACCTAGGAACAATAATCACAAATAGGAATGAGATGCACAAAGAAATTAAACATAGGCTCAATTCTGGAAATGCATGCTATTATGCATTGCAGAGACTTTTGATGTCCCAACTCCTTTCAAAAAACGTTAAGCTGAAAATATATAAAACTATTATTCTGCGAGTTATATTATATGGGTGCGAAACATGGACTCTTACTTTAAGGGAGGAAAGGAGATTACGAGTATTTGAGAATAAAGTTCTTAGGAAAATTATTGGACCAAAGAGAGATGAACAGACAGGTGAATGGAGAAGACTACACAACAATGAACTACATGGTCTTTATAGGAAGTCAGATATAATAAGAACAGTTAAGTCTCGTAGACTGCGATGGGCAGGACATGTTGCGCGTATGGGGAATGAAAGATGTGCATGGAAACTTCTTGTAGGAAAGCCAGAGGGAAAACGCCCAGTTGGTAGACCAAGAATGAGGTGGGAGAACAACATGAACTATGATTTGAGGGAGGTGGATTATACAGGGAATGATTGGAAAGCATTAGCTCAGGATAGGGATGTATGGAGAGCGTATGTCCGCGCGGCCATGAACCTACGGGTTCGATAGTGCCAGTGAGTAAGTATATATATATATATATATATATATATATATATATGGTATGATAAGAAAAATAAATGCATGGACGGGATTCGAACCCGGATCTCTGAGTCTGTACCTCAGCGTGATATCCATTACACTACCAGGCGAATCCAATTCAACCACTTATTTTTCTTATATATGTATTATACTCTCCATTAAAAAAAAAAAAAAAATAAGTGGTTGAATTGGATTCGCCTGGTAGTGTAATGGATATCACGCTGAGGTACAGACTCAGAGATCCGGGTTCGAATCCCGTCCATGCATTTATTTTTCTTATCATACCATATTAAGCTTGCATTGCTCAATGTTAAAGATTTAATTATAACATATATATATATATATATATATATATATATATATATATGGTATGATAAGGAAAATAAATGCCTGGACGGGATTCGAACCCGGATCTCTGAGTCTGTACCTCAGTGTGATATCCATTACACCACCAGGCGAATCCAATTCAAACATTTACTTTTCTTATATATGTATTCTATTCTCCATTATTACTAGATGTCGCGAGAACTCGGTTTTCACTGCCATCTAGTAGCTGACTATAACAAGTAAGCAAATTAAAGAGAACATTTTTACTTTTTAGCAGTGACGCTTTATCGATGTTATAATTAAATATTTAACATTGAGCAATGCAAGCTTAATATGGTATGATAAGAAAAATAAATGCCTGGACGGGATTCAAACCCGGATCTCTGAGTCTGTACCTCAGTGTGATATCCATTACACCACCAGGCGAATCCAATTCAAACATTTACTTTTCTTATATATGTATTCTATTCTCCATTATTACTAGATGTCGCGAGAACTCGGTCTTCACTGCCATCTAGTAGCTGACTATAACAAGTAAGCAAATTAAAGAGAACATTTTTACTTTATAGCAGTGACGCTTTATCGATGTTATAATATATATGTTAATATATATATATATATATATATATATATATGGTATGATAAGAAAAATAAATGCCTGGACGGGATTCGAACCCGGATCTCTGAGTCTGTACCTTAGTGTGATATCCATTACACCACCAGGCGAATCCAATTCAAGCATTCATTTTCCTTATATATGTATTATATTCTCCATTATTACTAAATGTCGCGAGAACTCAGCCTTCACTGCCATCTAGTAGCTGACTATAACAAGTAAGCAAATTAAAGAGAACATTTTTACTTTATAGCAGTGACGCTTTATCGATGTTATAATTAAATGTTTAACATTGAGCAATGCAAGCTTAATATGGTATGATAAGAAAAATAAATAAATAAATATATATGTATATATATAGCCCTATATATATAATTATATTTCAGTACTGCTTCTGTTATTTACACAGGTATCCTCAATCAAAATATACTATTTTTTTCTTCCACACTTCCCGGTCTTGCGTGTCTGCTTCTGTCATATTTCTCTTCTTCATGTTGTCTTGAATTCCCTTTATCCACGTTGGCTTTGGTCTACCACGTCTCCCTTTTCCAGGAGGTATCCATTTCAATACTTTGCTTATTTCTGTGTCCCTTCTTATCATTATATGCCCACACCATCTTTGTAGGATTTCTTCAATCTCTTCTACAATATCCTTTTCTACATTCAATTTTTCTCGTATTGTATTTTTTTTTTATTTTGTCTAATTTTGATACTCTTGCCGATCTTCTTAAAAGGTCCATTTTTGTGAGTAATAATTTATTTCTGTGTTTTTGCTTCAACGTCCATGTTTCCACACCATATAGGCCTAAAAAAATACTCTTCACACACACACATATACACACATACACACATATACACACATATACATACATACACACAATTTAATCAAATACAATTAAATTTGATATACTTTAGGTTAAGTAAAACATAGAACAATAGTATTATATAGTAAACCATCTAGCTTTAAGAAAGATTAATTGTAAACACTGTTTAATATTATAGTTGTATAATAAGAACACCACAATGCATGTAGTATTACTCCACGTAATGGAGCATGCAGTTGAATATTAACATAAAAAAAACACATATACACACACACACATACACACACATATGCACACATACACACACACGCACGCACGCATATCCGTAATCGAATGCTATAATGTTTAGTTGCAACTTGAAAGAAAATCCAGTCTGAGATAAAGCTTGCTTTACATAACATGAACCTGTGTTTTATGTATGACAGGTTATGTGTGAGGATAGCAGCAGTCTCCAGTAGATATGGATCACCCTTCAAATTTATTTAGTTCTTTCGGTGACTTTGTTATTAGAAGAGATTGTTATAACATATATGATTTACACTTGCACTCCTTTGAAACAAATTGTATTTGCTCTACTGATATCGAAGGTGTAGTTTGTATTACATTTCTTTACAAGCGTGACGATATTTATTTTTCTTATGTTACGTTTGATGATTTTTAAAAGAATGCTGAAGACTAGTGTAATCAAATAAAGACTACATCAAAGATAGGTATTTTGTTTACGGTTAGCTATGTATCAAATTATTTACCCATTAATAAATATAGAATATACTACTTCTAGTGGCGGCATCGGGTTTCACTTTCTTCCTTCTCTTTAATATCATCCTTCATTCAACACACGTGTACTGCACACAAACACTTTTCCTACCCTTCTCTCTGTGCACTTCACCTGGGCCTATGCAAAATATTAAGATTAACAAATATTTTATTTTGTTTTGCTTTAAATATTGTATAATCGTAAAATTAGTTTTCTATATTTCATTATTCTTCTTCGTTTTTTATATACGTTAGACAGGGACAATTTAATATGTCTTGCTTATATACATTTTATTGTAAGTTTTAGTCTTAATTTTAACTTACAATAACTGGTTGCATTATAGATCGTAATATAATAGATATTATCTTTTTTTATCAAATTTGTATTTAGTATTTAATATTAGAGTTAATTGAGATTGTTATATTCTGATGTAATATATGTTTGTCCTGGTGAGTGGAAGAGAAGGCCACATGGCCTAAATTCCCGATTCCGATTGAGGGTCTTTCCACTTTTCAGCGGTTGCCCTTTTACCAGCCGGCTGCTGGCCTTTCACATCCACACGTGTCAATCACAGAGGCAGATGATCAACAACCAGTGTAGGGGTGACATGTGGTTAGCATGTCGAGTCCCCCAACCGTTATAGCTGGTTCCTCAACCTGGAGCCGCTACTTATTGTAGCTACCCAATTGCCTCACGATGCTGGGTGGGCACCGGTCCCATACTGGCTGAAATACCATGAGAAAATTTCTTCCCCCATGGAGACTCGAACCAGCGCAAGTCCCGTAGCTCTGCGCCAAGGCTTCCTACCTTAACCGCTCGGCTAAGGCGCGGGACTGCCTTAATTACACCAGCCTAAATAAAACAATTATTTGCTGAAGTGATGCATACATTTAAAATATAGCGTAAGCCTATAACATAAACATAAGATAAAAATTAAAATTAAAATGTACCTGTTGGCAGGTGCCGTCGTCCTCAACTTTGTGAAAATAACGTGTGTAAAATATTATTAACTGGATGCCTATCGGAAGTTAACTTCCATCATCAGCAAGATGGATATGCGCTACTAGTAGTTAAGACACTATAGATATTGATGGTCTTGATGCGTCTCCAGACTTAAAAACTAGTGAGCTTCTACTGGAGACGCATCAGCGTTTACAGCGTCTTAACAACTAGTAGCGCAAACTCAGCCTACTGATGATGGAAGTTAACTTCCTAAAGGCCTCCAGCTAATAATATTTTACATTCACCTGTCAACAGGTACATTTTAATTTTTATATTATGACTATTCGCCTCAACGGAATTTGATATGAATTTGAGTAGTATAATATAAACGTCATCAAACACTAAAAATGCAAAGGATGAAATTTGAACACAAACTTATACATTCTTCGAGCACTACAATGTTCTAATGGTTATATTACTTTCCTCATCCCGAAGATCGCGCGTTCAAATCCGACCGGGCTCGGTGGATTTTATATGAAAAATAGAAGGGACAAATCTTCCGGGAGAGATTTTAAACCGGGTCACGAACCTGAGGATTTTAGAGCTCGTAAATGAACCTCAAGGGAGATAATCGTAACTAAATTAGTTTAGTTAAGTAACTTTCGCAATGGAGCAACCTTTAACTACATGGGGATCAACGATCATTGACAGATAAATAAACCATATTAAATAATCAATTGAGTTGGTGTTTACTTGATGAAAATCCATATTTATTAATTAAATAAAAATAAAACGTAGTTTTATTTGATTTTCATATTTATTATATAATTCAGTGACAGCTGTTTCGGTACACTGTACCTTCTTCAGACATGTTAACAAATTATGAATTGTGTTCCAACTGATCTAAGCAACAATACAACAATATTTATTTAAATTTTTAAATTTAACAAAGGGGATTCATTCAAATCAAGTTGAGAATTTAACAGTTTTTTACTACTTTTAAACTTATTAATTTCTACAGCCTCCAAAAGATCTAACTTCTTACCCTTATCACAAATATGTAAAATTTCAAAATTTGGATCGAAACAATGATTAAATTGGAATAGGTGGTTAGCATAGTTTGAATTTTCTAAATTTCTGTTAATACAGAAATAATAAATAATTAATAAATTAATAACAGAAATTTAGAAAATTCAAACTATGCTAACCACCTATTCCAATTTAATCATTGTTTCGATCCAAATTTTGAAATTTTACATATTTGTGATAAGGGTAAGAAGTTAGATCTTTTGGAGGCTGTAGAAATTAATAAGTTTAAAAGTAGTAAAAAACTGTTAAATTCTCAACTTGATTTGAATGAATCCCCTTTGTTAAATTAAAAAAATTAAATAAATATTGTTGTATTGTTGCTTAGATCAGTTGGAACACAATTCATAATTTGTTAACATGTCTGAAGAAGGTACAGTGTACCGAAACAGCTGTCACTGAATTATCTAATAAATATGAAAATCAAATAAAACTACGTTTTATTTTTATTTAATTAATAAACCATATTAAAACATTTCGTGCCTGAAACATTATTTATTTTATTATCATCACTTACACACTTTAATATATGAGATCATATCGTATCTAGGAACTTTAGATGTATTCAATAGGCCGTGATTTTCTGTTGTGCATCTTGTATTTTGGTGCAGAAAACATCACTTCTTCAACTTTTTAATGACATATGAATAGTGTCTATGATGCGATCGATCCTAGCACACAGAATTTGTATTGCAAATGAACATAATAAAATAATAATTCAGGTGGTTCATACCGCGATTTAAACACGGAACCTTCCGAATACGAATCGCAAACGATGCTGCCTGAGTCAACTAGCTCGGGGAAACCTCTTTATTTCTTACATAAGAACATGTAACTGGTGTAAGTGTATATATATATATATATATATATGACATGATAAGAAAAATAAATGCTCGGACGGGACTTGAAACCGGTCCTCTGGATTTATATCCCAGTGCGCTACCGATTACGCTATCGAGCAAGTCTAGTACAAACATTCACTTTTTTATATATATTCTCATTATTACTAGATGTAATTGGCATCTTTTAAAAGAAATCTAACTTCATATTTGCTCTAACTTCGACTTCATTATTACCCAGTGTAAGATCTATATATTAATTGGTGTTTCTCGTATAATTTATCATATTTATATTATTATTATTATTATTATTAATATATTATTATTATTGTAAGTATTATTATTGTTATTCTCCTATAAAATGTTGTTTGTACATGAAATTTACATTGCTACATTTAATGTATCTTTAACTGTTTATAATTAGTATAGTGTATATCTATATTTGTCAAATATTTATTTGTATTTGTGCTGGTTGAGTGGAAGAGAAGGCCTTATGGCCTTAACTCTGCCAGAATAAATAAAGCATTATTATTATAATAATAATTATTATAATTATAATTATTATTATTATTATTATTATTATTATTATTATTATTATTAAGTAGTGGGAACTCGATCTCCACTGCCACCTAGTAGCTCCTATCACAAGTAAGCAAATTAAAGAGAATATTTTTACCTTATAGCAGTGACGGTTTATGGATGTTATAATTAAATTTTTGACATTGAGCAATGCAAGCTTAATATGACATGATAAGACAAATAAATGCTTGGACGGGACTATATATATATATATATATATATATATATATATATATATATATATATGACATCAATTATAACATATATATATATATATATATATATATATATATATAAACACATGTTAAGATAAATATTTACAAGTGAGCCAGGATTTAAACCATACTCACACACTGGTGTTCTAGTGGTTATGTTCCTTGCCTCTAGTCCCGAGGATCGCGGGTTGAAACCCGGTCTGGGTCGATAGATTTTTGGATGGAAAAAATCCAAGGACAAGTCTCCGGGTGGAACTTTAGCCGTGGACCCGAGTCTGAAGATTTTCGGTCTCGTAAAAAAACCTCTAGCCTACATAGTGTCTCTGAATAAAATTTAATCGGTATCACATCCAAGTAATGCATTACTTTCCTAGTTGACATCACCTCGAGGCATGTACTTATCCGGTCCCTCACTGGCATCTATAGGGAATTAAGCGTAATTCAATTATTCTGCTTTAGAAACTCCTCACTAGGGGACGAACCATGTCCCGAGCGGGAAAAAACGGGAATCAATCAATCAATCAATCAATCTATCAAATACAACCAACCATGCTTCAGAAACCGGCTAAATCCAATTGTTTCTTAATATGTTATCTATAGCTGATTGAGTGGAAGAAAAGGCCGTATGGCCTTAACTCTGCCAGCCAAAATAAAACATTATAATTATTGTTATTATTATTCTTTTATAGTTGTTTGGAATATGTGAGGTCGATGTAGATAACATTTTGATGAATTCAGCTTCGAAACAATATAGTTTAGGAATTAAAATCATGGAAAGATAGATTAAAACTTTCCATTTCATCTAGATCTGAGATTATGAACCTTTTTAGTTGGAAAGCCATTTTGAAAAACATGTTTCACTCGAGTGTAAGTTAAATTAGTACTCTCCGCTGTGGTCTCGAGGTAGTGTGCTGCCTTGTCACGCAGCGGGTCCGGGTTCGATTCCCGGTCATGGTGAGGTTTTATTCGGGTTTTTTCCTCACCTATAAGACAAATATCAGGAAGCATAGGGCCCAACGGTCCCCGAAAATCATCCTATCATCATCATAATCATCATCTCCATCCTTCACCGGTTTGGAAAGCAACGGAAAGCTACCACACCTATTATTCCACAGCAAAGCTGCAAAGCATAGCATGAAAATGCAATGATTGCAGTGAAAGACCTGCCCACGGGTAGACTTACTGTGGATGGATGGGTCTATATAACTGATTAATGTAAATAAAGCATCACATTAAAATAACAAAATCATTGTAATTAACGAAATGCTAAAATTTATACACTGGTGCAACGTGGTGGTAGGTATAAGCTGGTTTATGTTTGGTCCGAGTGAGTCGAGTGTGTCCGTCACGTTTACAAGAGGAAGAAACAACAATCTGTGCTGTACCCTTCTGTCTCTCAACGCGGCTTAGGCGTTATCTCACTATATGGGATAATTTCTTTGTCGTGTAAGCCCATGTTTCCCTTTACAGATATTTAGGCGCTCTCCCCCTACAGGGAAGAATTTGAACCATACTAATTTAGTTACATTTGTTTTCGTATAGATGTCATTTGAGTGGTCCGTGGTCAGCGTTCCGCCTCATACTGACATCTAGGAAACCAAGGTAGTACTAGGACGGGAAAAGTCGGTAAATATTACTTAGAGGCCTTTTCATTCAGGCTTAAGGATCTTTTACGAGCCTGAAAATCTTCAGACTCGGGACACATGGCTTAAAGTCCGTCCCGGAGGACTTGCTCCTTGAATTTTTCCATCCTAAAGAATCCATCGACCCTGGCCGGGTTTAAACTCGCGACACTCGGGACCAGAGGCAAGGAGCATAACCACTAGTCCACCGCGGCCGATTGGGAGAAATTCAACCACACTAATTTAGTTATAACTTGTTTTTGGATAGATGTCACTGACTGGGCCGTGATCCGCGTTCCGCCTCATAGTGACATCTAGGAAATCAGGGTAATAGTAGGACGGTGACATGAGGATGGATATATATATATATATATATATATATATATATATATATATTAAAACTTAGATTTTTTTTGTTAAGTGATCATTTAAAGTTTTCGATAATATTTCGAGTATGTCTAATTTAATAGGTATTTCTTATTTTTTCTATGAAAGAAGGAGAACAATTTATAGGCTATATTTAATTAATGAATGTAAATAAATATTAATATTTTATAGAACATATTATTTATAGTACTTGAGACACTTTTTAAGCTATTTTAGAACATTAAAGAACATAACTAATTTATTAATTAGTTGGAACAGTGAAAAACGAACATAGGCGGAACCAGAAATAAAATAAACATTCCTGAAGAAAAAAATACGTTATAAACGATATTAGAAGAAGAAAAAGAAGAAGACGGTGACGACAGAAATATTTATATTTTAGTATTTAAAGAGCCGAAAATTTGAAAAAACTTGAATGCACGCGAAAATGTGGCTCCACGTAAGAAATTCTTCTTCTTCTTCCTTCCAAGTATTAGGCCAAGGCCTGTTATGATCCTATACAAAATTTTCCCTCCAGCGTTTCATAGGACGGCCCAGTGATCTTCGTCCTCTTGGTATATAATTATAAACAGCTTTGGGGATCCGATTTGAACTCATTCTTTCTAGATGATGTTTCTATTTTAGTTGGTACTGTTTAATATATTCCAAAATTGGCGTAGTCTTCAATTCTTTTAAGATATCGGTGTTCCTTTTCCGATCCCATCTGGTGTAACCCGCTGTTCTGCGCATGAATCTCATTTCACAAGCCGTTATTCTGCTTTCGTGTTGTCTTTTTAGAGTCCATGCTTCACTACCATAGGTCAACATTAGTCTAGCCAAAGTGTTATATAAACGTAATAAGGAGTCCTCATCTAGGGGATATGTGGATGACGACCACAAGGTGCCCAAGCTGAGCAAAACATTTCTTCCACTTACTTGTGTTTTGCACTCTTTTAACTTTACTATCTAACCTCTCTTGGTTAACTCTTGGTTTTTCGACCCCGACGCTATTAGGGCATCCGAGGGCTAGGGAGTCTTTCCTTTCTTCCACTTCTTCTTTCCTTTATTTTCTTTTCTTCTCCAGAAAAGCCTGACCAGAGGCTATAAGATGGCATCCCCATCACTGGTCTTGCCTTCCTTTGGCCAGCAACCAATCGAAGGGACTATTATTATGCTTTCAAGTCTTATACGAGAATTTCCCGGAAAGATAAAAAAAACGTAAGAAATTCAATTGCATAAAACATGTTCTGTCAAGAGCTAGGTACTAGGAATTGTCCTAGGATTCTGTTATCGTGGTTCTACCAGTTTTGTGCCTGTAAGTTGGTATAAGTACAGAATTTGTATTCAACTGATGAAGAAACTCTGAATTTATTTTATGATTCCATCTGGTAAAATTTTCAGATAAGATTATTAATTAACCGATATGAAATACAATTATTCATTACATTTTCGATATATTTTTATAGTAGTATACATAAGTCTGTGTGGTCCACATTTAATAAAACAGCTGTGCATTTAAAGAAATGTATCCCAATGCATCACAACTAATTAAAATTATAATTATGTGTGCACGAGGACCTCGTAATGTTTCTTATGGTTGTTCCACCCAAACTGACGTTTTATGTGTCTGCATTCTTCTTAGATTACTCTATGTACAAATGTCGACATTTTGCTTCATAAAACATATTTTAAAACACTACAAATGCGCGTTAAAAGTGGCTGTTGTACCCTTTCAAAAGCAAAATTTAAGATAGATATCTTAGATTGGGCCTAAATTCCACAAATTTATGATAATTGACGAAATAGGCCTATATTTTGAGAATAAACTCCTCAAATGTGTTTATTGAATTACGGTTAGACCATGACCTGACGGTAACTGGTACTATCGAACCTGGAAATTATTTATCTACCAGGTATATGCTCCCCATACATCCCTATTCTTTTGCTAGTGTTTTCCAACCATTCCCTGTATAAATCACCTCCCTCAAATTACTCCGTTCTCATTCTTGTTCTATTTACTAGGCGTTTTCCATTTGATTTTTCCTACAAGAATTTTCCATGCCACTCTTTCATTCCCCATTAGTGCCACATATCCTGACCATAGCAATCTACGTGACTTTACTGCTCTTATTACATATGGTTTCTCAAAAAGACCATGAAACTCCCTGTTACGTAATCTTCTCTATTCATCTGTCTGTTATTGTTCCTTTGATCCAAAAATTTACCTGAGTGCTTTATTCTCAAACACTCGTGTAACGTTTACATATGTCTTAAAATTAAGAGATAAAATTTTGCACTCATACAATATGGACTTTAATTCGTTTTTATTTTAACATTTTTTAGAGAAGTTGACATGGTGGGCCTTTATAAATTTACAACATTACAGTAAATAATAACTAAGCGAATTAAAAACAAGCAATGACAAAAATAATGTACTTACAAACCCAGTCATAAGAGTATAAATAATAATAATAATAATAATAATAATAATAATAATAATAATAATAATAATAATAACAATAATAATAATAATAACAATAATTGTAGGAAAGCCAGAAGGAAAGCGCCCAGTTGGTAGACCAAGAATGAGGTGGGAGAACAACATTAACTATGATTTGAGGGAAGCTGATTATACAGGGAATGATTGGAAAGCATTAGCTCAGGATAGGGACGTATGGAGAGCTTATGTCCGAGCGGCCATGAACCTACGGGTTCGATAGTGCCAGTGAGTAAGTAAGTAAGTAAGTAAGTAATAATAATAATAATAATAATAATAATAATGAAGGCACAAACACAAACATATTTAAAAATTAATAATACAATAACATAAATTAAAAATTTAACGATATAACATTGCAAAATATTGTTTTGTAATCAAACCGTGTTAATATTCAATCGATTTTGATAAGTAATTGAAACACTAATGGATTTTAGAATCTTTTGTTCCGTGATATAGAGAATCCTATGATACAATTCGTACACTCATTGTAACCTTGACTGTAAATAATTGGGAACAACAATTTTTAACATCCTGTAATGAGAAGCAATCTTGGCACGCTTGTGTGACGGGTGAACAACCCATTTCTGGCTAGGGTCCATAATTACGAGAGGATGAATTCTCCAAGCTGACTGACAGGATCGAGACTAAGCAACTGTTCTACTTGAAACTAGGTAGAATTTACTGACACCCAGAAAAGTGGGAAAGCCCCGACGTTATACCTCCAAGGCATCATTTTTGGCAAAGGTTAATGTTTTATAAGAGTTTATTATTATCCCAGAGTAAGGAGGATTGAATAATGTGACCTGCTTCCTTGTCGTTTCGCGTTTCACTTCACTTGGAGCACATCTGGCCTTTCCTGTGCAGGTTCAGGGACAACTGTCGCGTGTTTCGTCGTCTTACAGTTAAATCAGATTGTTAATAAATATTTTATACTTTATTTAATTTCATTACTTTGTGATAATGTCCAGAAAATGGAACAAACACTATAATGTATTGTAATCATAAAAATGGACCAGGTTTTCAATTTATGAGTAAATCATGGCTACGGTATCTTTATGCAACTGATAGCATGGTTTGTAGAAACATCATTCGAGTGGCAAACAGTTACTTTAAGTATTTATTGCAAATAATTTCGTAACAAATACTTTAAAAAATTTTACATTCAATATTTTATATAAATTGATATTTATATGATGCATGTATAATATGTATGTATGTACATATGTACGTATTTATAATTAAATTAACTTTGAGCAATGCAAGATATATATATATATATATATATATATATATATTTAAACTCTAGCATCACGTATAAGGATATGATAAGACAAATAAATGTCTGGACGGGATTTGAACCCGGATCTCTGAATTGGCACTTCAGCGTGAAATCCATTACACCACACACACACACACACACACACACACACACACACACATATATATATATATATATATATATATATATATAATAGAAATGTTTGGAGGACAGTTAAGAAGAGACTGATCGATATAGACAGACAGTATGTAGAAGCAGAGTGTAGCCAGAAAATATCGCTCACCCTGCAGACGGAACTGAAACTTTCGTGGGGAAGGGAGAAATATATTGACTCTTTGGATGGGGATGATAGAAGTGCTATTGCATGGTTTCATTTGGGGGGATGGATGGCCCATATTTTAACAAATGATGAAGGCATTAAACTATGCCCACTATGCGATGACCATGAAAACTGGCAGCATATTATAGCATTCTGTAGAGAGACAGAACAACTTAGATTACAGATGCTGCCGGAGAGATTTCTCAGGTCGGATCGAGGGAGAGTAGCGTGTTGGGATCTTCTAGGACGGATCGAGAGTGAATCAAAAACATGCAAATTTTTGGGTACAGTAAGAAAATTGAGATATAACAAAATTGTAGATTAAGGATATATGTATTATCAATAAGAAGAATCTCAATATGGTCTTTGTTTTCGATCTTTAATCATGTTATATAATAAGTAGGTCGGATAAGTTGAATAATCTGATAGTGCATTTAATGTCTGCAGGGACGGGGGGAGGGGGGTATGAGCGTGCGGTGTGTATATGTGTGGGGGTGTGTGGGTGTATGTGTGGGTGTATGTGTGTGTGTGTTTTTTTTTCTAATTTGTTTTCTAGCATTTATTTTTTTTAATATTAATGTACGGAATGTGGATGAATGTAGATATGTATTATTGTGATTTAGTGTAGACATAGATTTTACTTATATGTAGCCTCTTATTGTTTTTTGATACAGGTGTATTTGTAGGTATTTGTTTATATTATTAGTTTTATTTTTTATTCATGGAAAAATAATGCACGTACGGCCAAGCAGGCCCGTGCGCAATGTAAATGCATATGTATAGGTAAGAGGTAGTGATGTGCATTCTATAACCTCTCCTACCTAATTCTCAACCTCACCTGCACGTGGTACACCCTGCTTTTAACTAACGAGGTAATGGGGACCGAGTCACGGCGGTATAACCGTTCCATCAGATATGGAGGAAATTCCATATTTTGAACGCCTGACTAGAGGCTATAAGGTAGCAGCCCTACCACTAGTCTTGCTCTGTGGATGGCTGGTAACCAACCCAGGGGACTTCTTATTACTCGAAGAAACTTAAGCAAAGACTGGAATATACAAAGATACCAACAAGAATGGAAAAATCATCTGAGGAGAATGGCAAGAAATAGATTTCCAAAATTGGCATTCCAATATACCCCAACTGGACATAAGGACCAAGGAAGACCAAAACATCGGCGGAAAGATCAAGACCATCTTCGCTAGGTTTACCGTACAGGCCACATGGCCTAAAACGAATTTGTTCATGATGATGATGATATATATATATATATATATATATATATATTCCTGTTTAAAAGGGAAACGTGGTACCCCAAATCCAACTTGGATAAAGAGCAATTCAAAACAACATGAAGAAGAGAAATATGACAGAAGCAGAACAATCATGAACATAAAACAAAACAAAAAAAAGTATATATATGTTTGTGTAAGTATGTAAATATTTATGTAAGTGCGTGTGAGTGTGTGTGTGTGTGCCAGCATAACTTTGGAACGCCTGGAGCAATGTCAACCAAATTCGGTTCTCCTAGACTATAAAATCATGTTTAAAATATACTCCGAGGGTAAGATACTGCTAGCACCTCTAGGAGGAGAGATAAAAAAGTTATATATAAAAAATAATCTAAAACTAGCAATTTTAGTATCGAATCCATAGTTTTTGGGAGACAGTAATCTAACTGGTGACAGTCCTGATTGAATTTAAGCAAACATTTAAACTCTAGCATCACGTATAAGGCGAGTGAGGGAATGAGAAAGAGTTAAAAATAAAATGACAAATATGTCGGAGATAATTGCTCAATTCGACATTTAAGCCGTAGTTTGGCCACTAGAAAACCCAGGGGTGAGAAGGGCTAGAAATACAATGCCAAAATTGACTTAAATTAGTGTCGAATCCTATCTTTCGGGATTCTTGAGATACTGCTGACAGTATCGATATTGTTTTAATTCAAATTTAGCTCTAGTTGGCAAAGGGGAGGAGAAGAAGTAAAAAATCAAATGTTCAAAATGACCGATAACAGTGTTGAATCCATAAGAATAAATAAATATCCGAGCAACACCGCCCAATTAGCCAGAGTTTGCTTGTCATCATTCGCCGGCCACCTGGAACGTGTGGAATCCCAAAGTTTGTCACGTCATCTTTGAATAATACGCATAACCAGGGTACGTTGCTGTGGCCCATACAGTCTTTCCCATAAAAGCACACACGTTTCTGTGTATTTCAATCTGATTATATCCTTTAACCCACAAAAATCGTACTACACTTCGCTGTTTTCACGTGTGCCAACTTTTCGGCAAGTTCACGCTTCTATTGCTAGAGCTGCACATGGAAAAAAAAAAAAGTCTAAATTCCAAACTTCAAACTGTAGCTCGGTTAAATGTCAACATTCCAGCGCTAACACACTAATCAGTTACACAAACGATATCAGACTTTTTTTTTTATTTTAAATTTTCGTATTCCCTATTCATGAAGATCGCTTCATATTACAACAGAGTTTGCTAAGAAAAATTAGAAGGAGGTACTTAGATATAAACCGACAAAATATTTTGGCCGAATGTGCGGGAAAACGATCACTGTTTTTACAAAGAGACCTAAAACAAGTTTGGGGAAAAGAATCTTATGTACTCAATCTAGGATTTAAAGAGAGATCAGGGCTTGCTTGTTTCAGGTTAGGGGCATGGAAATATTTAAAAATTAGCGACGATCACGATATGCGAATATGTCCAATGTGCGGGAGCTTTGAAGACGAGATACATATATTAGGAAAATGTAACGATTTAGAATAATGGAGGCGTCAGTTATTACCGGAAAGATTTCTAAATTCAAATCGTAGATGATTGGCATGCTACGAGTTACTGGTAAACGCAGAAAATTGGATAAACTTGGGTAGATTTCTGGACAAAACGCGGAAAATAAGAACAACACTTATTAAGGAATAAATAAATATGTTAACAAATTGCAATACCATTAATTCTTAATAATTCTATATAACTAAGTTAATGTATAATGCAATTGTATTGATATATAATTGTAATATTATTGTGTTTGTTTTTAAACATCAACTTATTGTAACGGACTGTCAACAGCACGTACGGCTTACTGCCCGTGCGATCCATATTTGTAAATAACATTGCATGTATCTTACTTTTAGTTTAATAAAGTCCTTATGTATATGTAAAAATACATTATGATAATACAACTATTGCGTGCGAATAGCTTCCCTGAGTGCCACAATTTTAAGATTACTTCCTAATTCAAAACACTGAGTACAGCCCATAGTCATATTAATTACACTAACATCATAAGTGGTAAAATATGGATGTTTAGATGTTTGGATATTTGTTTACACTCATGCTTTAACGTCTGTTTAGAAGAACATTTGTGGAGCAATATCAACCGAATTGGTATACGCAGGACACAAATTTATACACAATTTGTGGATAAGAGTCCCAACTCCCGTAGGAGGCTAGAAAGAGTGATATGTAAAAATAATTGAAAACGACCCATATCACCTCTTTCGGTAACGTATGAGAGAGGGGTGACAAGTAAAAAACATATTCGAAAAAAGCAGACGTTGGTATAGAATTAATGGTTTTTGGGGTATCTAAGCTGATTGACGACAGTCCCGGTGACGTCTAAGACCACGTTTCACTCCTAGAATCTCTGATAGGGTGAGAGGGATGAAGTAGGGCGAAAGATAAAATTTTAACGTCACCTATATTAGCCTTAAATTCATATTTTTCGTAACCGCTAAGCTGATTAGTGCAGTCCCGATGAGATTTAACACATTCCAGGAAGAGACTCCTATAATATTTGAAGTTCACTAACTCACTGGCACTATCGAACCCATGGGTTCGTAGGTTCATGACCGCGCTGACATAAGCTCTCCATACATTTCGATCCTGAGCTAATGTTTTCCAATCATTCCCTGTATAATCTACTTCCTTCAATTAATGGTTGATGTTATTCTCCCACCTCGTTGTTGGTCTACAAACAGGGTCTTTTCCCTCTGGTTTTCCTACAAGAAGCTTCCATGCAAGTTTTCCATTCCCCATTCGTACAACATTTCTTGCCCACCGCATTCTGTCCTTATTATATCTGGCTTCCTATAAAGACCATGTAGTTCATTGTTATGTAGTCTCTCCATTCACCTGTCTGTTCATCTCTCTTTAATCCAAAAAAATTCCTGAGAACTTTATTCTCTAATACTCGTAATCTCCTTTCCTATCTTAAAGTAAGAGTCCATGTTTCGTATTCATATAACTGGTAGAATAATAGATTTATATATTTTCAGTTTAACGCTTTTTGAAAGGAGTTGGGACGTCAGGAGTCTCTGTAATGCATAATAGCATGCATTTCCAGAATTGAGTCTGTATTTAATATAATATTTGAAGTTAGATTATAAAATTTTGTAGGATCAATATGGGTTCCACATGTAAAAATAATTGCAAACGACTGGAATTAGTGCCGAATCTATAGATTTTTGATTCGGTGATGTAAATAATGACACTCCCAATGTCATTTTACGTTCAAGTTCAGCCCTTCGGCAAGGAGGTAAAAACAAATTGTTATCAATGTGGAATCCATAGTTTACGAGGTCGCTAAGCTGCTTGATGAGAAGACGGTGGGGTATGTAATGGGGTGGTTGTTCGATGTGATGTCCCACGTTGTAGATATATAATTTTAATAATTTAAATCACTGTTAATTAAATAAAAATAAAACTTAGTTTTATTTGAATTTCATATTAAGATATAATTCAGTGACAGCTGTTTCGGTACACTGTACCTTCTTCGAACATGTTAACAAATTATAAATTGTGTTATTATAGTACATATCAACTGATCTAAGCAACAATACAACAATAATTTTATTTAAATTTTTAAATTTAACAAATATGAAAATCAAATAAAACCAAGTTTTATTTATATTTAATTAATAGATATGGATTTTCATCAAGTAAACACCAAATCAATTGATTAAATCACTGTTATTTGCCACGGCACTGATGACTCCCATCAGGGGAATGAGGGAATTTCTTACATAAACAAATAACAACACTCTTTTAACAGTTAAATTAAATATTATTTTATTAAAGTTCTCATTTAAATTGAGATGAATCTTGTAAATGTTCAATAGTTTCAAAAATTCCGGCTCAAATTAAATAAATTTCACTTATGAGAAGATTATCACTTCATATATATATATATATATATATATATAGTTATAGTAGATGACTATTTCTAACGGTCAATTTTTCACTCACTAGCACATTATTCCCACTTTATGGATTATTTATACTCCAGATGAATTAAATTTATACTACAATATTATTTTCTATCACTTTTACACCATTTTGTTAACTAATATCAAGAAATGAACACAAATTCTCTTATTTCACGATGAGCCATTGTTTAACATGTCTATCTTCTTTCAAGTATTGTAGCCATCTCATTATTCTTGTAGAATAAATCCAGTATTCAGATTATATTTTGATTGTTTCAATTGAAAAGGAAGGAGTACTACTGGCTGACTCCAATCCAATTCGTCCAATCTGATTTATTTGTTTATCATAAAAGTTAATTCAAATATTTAAAGTATTTTTACATATATTAAAACAGTTAGAAATACATCTAACTGTACTAACAGTTTATATTGACAGTTTGCATTTTTGTATATACTTATAAAAAATTTGAATTCTTTAAATCAATCTTCTTTTCATTCTTAAAAGAAATACATAAAATTATATTTAAATATTAAATAAAAAACCCTTATTATTTTTATATGGGGGATAAATATCCGGTTTTAATAAATAACGTTGAGTAATCATCTACTTCTTACATGAAATTAATAGAAACTCCCACCATATTTGACGGGATCATATAATATGTTGTATGTGTTAATCCAATTTTCCTGATGCACATTTATTTTAAATTCGGTTTACAAAAGTGAAGTGTTATCTTTGAATTTATTCATATCTCTCTGTTTTTCAGATAAATGATAGCATTATGGTGCCATTAGAAGCGTAAATACTCAAATCAGATCGTGACCTATTTTAATGATATTTATTCTCATAGTTTGCTTGCGAAGATTTCTTACAGGTCATAAACTTTGTATTTATAAAGAGTTTTATGACTGGGGTATTTTTGTTTTCTATAGCAACTTGTACGCAAAGGAAAACCAGTTTACAGAATTATTATTTTTCTTGTTCTATGGAGATAGTCTTCATGGCGCAATTGGTTAGACGCTTGCCTCTCACCGCTGGGGTCTCCAGATTGAGCCTCGGCCACTACGTATGGGTTTCGTAGTGGAAGAAACAGTGTCTGGGCTGGTTATTCTCGGGGGTTTCTCCCATTTTCCCCTGCCACAAATTCCATTCCTCCATGAGTGTGGAATTATCTCTTTAATTCGTTTTGTTTGATTATCTAGCCCTGTGATGGTACGACAGGCACAGTTCGCCGGCACCGTTGTTATTCATGGACCTCCAATTGTAAATTGTTTCATCGCATTTCATCTCTCAGCGCAGCTCTGAGTCGGACACGAGTTGAGGAGTTATATAGGGAAGTAGTAATCAAGGGAAATTTGGAAATAAAGTATGAAATTTGCGCCATAAATAATGTAAGAACTCAGTTAAAATTATGAAATGTTGGGACGAAATTACAGTACTATAAGTCACATTTCTCAGATCTACAATACATAAAATTGTAATAAATCCGGAAACGAAAACATAGTATTGCTATTTTATGATGTGGCGAGTCGTAATAACGATGTTTAAATTTCGTGGGCAAAGGCAATAATTGTGGTCTCGCATTGGTCAAAATAGATTCGCGAGACCAGAGCAGATTATCGAAACGTGTGGGCTGTCATTGCAGACATATATACGAACATCTCTTTTCCCTTTTAGGAAAAATAGGTGGCCAGTTCCTTCTATGTTCCGAAGTGTCTCGAACTTAAGTTTAGAACGTTCCTCCCTGCCTATATATTGTGTGAAAGGGACGGGGGGTCAGTCAATCGTGTTTTTTGACAGCGAGGGGGGGAGAGAGAGATAGAGAGAAAGATATAGAGAAAGACAGAGAGAAAGAGAGAGAGAAAGAGAGAGAGAGAGACAGAGAGAGAAAGATAGAGAGACAGAGAGAGAAAGAGAGAGAGAGAAAGAGATAGAGAGAGAAAGAGAGAGAGAGAAAGAGAGAGAGAGAAAGAGAGAGAGAGAAAGAGAGAGAGAGAAAGAGAGAGAGGAAAGAGAGAGAGAGAAAGAGAGAGAGAAAGAGAGAGAGAAAGAGAGAGAGAGAAAGAGAGATAGAGAAAGAGAGATAGAGAAAGAGAGATAGAGAAAGAGAGATAGGGAAAGAGAGATAGGGAAAGAGAGATAGGGAAAGAGAGATAGGGAAAGAGAGATAGGGAAAGAGAGATAGGGAAAGAGAGATAGGGAAAGAGAGATAGGGAAAGAGAGATAGGGAAAGAGAGATAGGGAAAGAGAGATAGGGAAAGAGAGATAGGGAAAGAGAGATAGGGAAAGAGAGATAGGGAAAGAGAGATAGGGAAAGAGAGATAGGGAAAGAGAGATAGGGAAAGAGAGATAGGGAAAGAGAGATAGGGGAAGAGAGAGATAGGGAAAGAGAGATAGGAAAGAGAGATAGGGAAAGAGAGATAGGGAAAGAGAGATAGGGAAAGAGAGATAGAGGAAGAGAGATAGAGGAAGAGAGATAGAGAAAGAGAGATAGAGAAAGAGAGATAGAGAAAGAGAGATAGAGAAAGAGAGATAGAGAAAGAGAGATAGAGAAAGAGAGATAGAGAAAGAGAGATAGAGAAAGAGAGATAGAGAAAGAGAGATAGAGAAAGAGAGATAGAGAAAGAGAGATAGAGAAAGAGAGATAGAGAAAGAGAGGGAGAGAGAGAAAGAGAGAAAGGGACAGACAGAGAGAAAGAGAGATGAGGAGAGGGAGAAAGGGGGAGAGAGAAAGAGAGAGGGAGAAATGGGGAGAGAGAAAGAGAGAGGGAGGAAGAGAGAGGGAGAAAGAGAGAGGGAGAAAGACAGAGAGAAAGGGAGGGAGAGAGAAAGAGAGAATAGGATAGAAAGAGAGAAAGAAAGAGAGAATATATATATATATATATATATATATATATATATATACAGTGAGTGAAGGGATATGAAATTGTGAAATAGTTGTGAAACAGATAAAGTTCGAAACAAGATTAATCGTGAGTAGAAATTGTGATTTATTTACTGCTGAAAATTTGTGAAAGTAAATAAAATGATTTGTTAGATTTGACTCGACATCTGTATCTGATTATTTACGAAGTAAACTACGTGATGACTACAATAATTTTAATGGTATTATCTGAATCCAATTTTAACATAGATGCTTCAATATTGAATTGGATGGTTTCAATGGTTGAATTTTACTTCTTACTAAAATTACTTTCATCATTGTAATTAGATTAGATTAGTAGAGATGGATTCGTTCTTTAAGACTTAACTCAGCAACCTTCTATAGTTTCGTTTTATTACCCAACTTTACCTTATGGAATGAATGAGATGAAATCTATTCTACGATGATATGTAGTCTGTTATGATGTTTCTGATCCGACACAAATCAAGCATTCACACATATGACGTATACTGCCATATTTGGGATGGGCCCAAGGCATCGAAGAGTGACCACATCCCTTCTGTTGGCCCCATTCTGCTTTAAATTAACAATAAGTTATAAGGAAATACACGAGCGTGTCCAAAAATATCAAGAAAACTGTTTCAAAATACAATTCGCAATTGAAATATATTAAATATATACAATTAAATGAAGTGAATGAACTATTCCAAAATGCAACTCATTATTACAATTTATTAAATAAATGTATAAAAGTAAATACAATGAAAGTACATTAGATCACCACAGTCACACCTGCGGTTTGATAAAGATATTAAGTTTTACCTATAACAGGATATGAGGTGAATGACAGAAGTTTACTCGAATAATAAAAGTGGTTTCTACGATACGTCCAGTAATAAAATATTCTGTGAGTAAGTTACTGGCGTTTTGCTGAGTAAGATGAGATTACTCTCTTAAGGCTAATCGCCATAGATTCCAATTGAAATAACGCTATTAAAGGGTTATCTAATCCGCTCTTAGAGACCGTTAAGGACTTTCTCCTTGTTAGCTGGAGATGGGTCTCAAAATTTGTCCCTTAGAGAATGGATATGTACTGTGCACATCTGTTGAGATCATTGCACGTAACCCTGCACAGACACTTTGATCAGGTACTATACACCAGTCAGTGTAACTTAAAAGTCACGAGGGAATGGAGGCTAAATCTATATTAGAGATACAATTAAATTACATAGAAAGGAACTAACATTATCTAACTTCAAATTACATTTCTTACTATTTAAATTAAATAATATAAAATTAAGTAGAGTGAAAATACAATAAATTCCAATGCTAGCAGCGTAGCTAATGTTTTCCAATTGAAGAAAATGGTGTGACTGCCTCAAAGAGGGGTTTCACCCGTTATCTGGGATTGTTAAATATTTTAAAACCCTCCCTCTCTCTTTATTTTATACCATCTTCACCCCTTATAGATACTTTTTACATGTCCCACGCCACTCGGACCTTACAGTAACACGATATGTCGGGAGAGGATTTTTTAACTGTGGATCGCACATGCTTATTTTCAACCACATAAGGATAGGGAAGTCCTTCTTGGATGAGTAAGCATTTCAATGCCAGAGCCACTTCCGCGGTAACAGCAACATGTTAAGAAAATATACCCATTCATTCACTAAACAAAGCGAATATAATAAAATATGGTGATGATTTTGATAGCCAGATGAAGTTCGGAAACCATATGGACCTTAAAGTTTCCCGATATTTGTCCTATAGGTGAGGTAAAATCCGAAAATATCTCACCCAATAAAACTTGTCCCGAGGCTACTGGTTACGGAGGCAATGACATTATCCCGAAATTAAAGCGATGTACTATTTTAAAACTAATGATTATAATAGAGTAATACAGGAACAATTGAAGGGAGTTTGTTAAGGGAACGAAAACAGACAAAATAGCAAAATTATATTAGATTATAGACCATAAGAAATGTCGGTAGGCCGAAGAAGAGATGTATTTAACTTTTCAATTGAAATATATGGGGCTGGAACGAGCTTTCAAAGTTTTAACCAGTGGGGTGTTGATAAGGTTAATTACAGTAGGTAGAAGAAACAATAAAGGAGAAGACAGCCTGACAATTGTATCAGCTGTTTGAGAAGACACGTGATACCGAAAACGATGACAGGAGGCAAATACGATGGCGAGAGAAATCGGTAGGATTATTCTAGTGTTGTTTTAAAATTTTGATGTTGATATATTTTTTTCATGTATTCATATTCATGTATTATTGACAGGAGTGTTATTTCAATTCATGTTTAGGAAGGGATACTATTTTTTTCTGTCATTCAGCCATGTTGTTTGTAACTCATAAAATCAAAACACTCCCTCAAAATATTTTTGAATGCTGCAGGTCTGCAATATACACCCACGAGTTTTGTTCATTGTATGTGGTTTTAATTTTTATTGTATGTATTTTTGTATTTGTAAGCCTATGTTTTCCCTTTACAGAGATTTAGGCGCTCTCCCCCTACAGGGAAGAATTTGAACCATACTAATTTAGTTACACTTGTTTTCGTACAGATGTCATTTTGAGTGGTACGTGGTCAGCGTTCCGCCTCATACTGACATCTAGGAAACCAAGGTAGTACTAGGACGGGAAAATTCGGTAAATTTTACTTAGAGGCCTTTTCATTCCGGCTTAAGGATTTTTTACGAGCCTGAAAATTTTCAGACTCGGGACCCACGGCTTAAAGTCCCTCCCGGAGGACTTGCTCCTTGGATTTTTTCGTCCGAAAAAATCCATCGACCCCGGCCGGGTTTGAACCCGCGACCCTTGGGACCTTGTATGTGTTAGTGTAAAATAGTTCGAAAGTGTGTCTGTTGTAATAAATATTGTTAAGAGTTCAACCTCTTTTACTATTAATGACACTATATTACCATGCATCAATTGCGAAATCTGCCGAGCTCGGGTTACCGCATCATCAGACTCATCTCTCCGTGTATGAGCGATAACATTATACCCGTCCTCCAGACTCCAATTGTAGCTGTCAGAGGCCCAACGATCGTCAATTCCATTATACTTTTTTCTATATAGGCCCTACGAGTATATATTAACACGGGCTCAGTTACAATGTTTTAGGAATATAATGTGTCTGTGCTCATAGAGTAAGTTTTATTATTTCACTGTACATTTGGAAAATGTATGTTGCGTGTTTATTCTATTCTTATTTACAAACGCCAAGAAGGGTCCTGTCGTGTCTGGGAACTATAATTGTGTATCTATGCTTCTCCTATCCTAGAAGTATGGCTATAAGTATTCATCCTAAATGATTAATTGATGAATAAGTAAGTGTGTCGTGTGTTTCGTGAACATTAATTGCTTAATTAATATGTTACAATACTATGAGTTCACCGCTGTGGTCTCGAGGTAGCGTGCTGCCTTGTCACGCAGCGGGCCCGGGTCCAATCCCCAGTCGGGGCAGTTTTTCTGGATGAGGTTTTCATCGGGGTTTTTCCTCACCTGTAAGAAAAATGTCAGAAAAACTTTAAGGCCCATACGGTTCCCGAAATCATATGATCATAACCATCGTCCTTATCATTATCATCATGCTTTATCGGTGTGGAAAGCAACGGGAAGCTACCACACCTAGAATTCCGTAGTACAGCTGCAAAGGATAGCATGGAAATGCTATGATTACAGTGAAAGACCTGCCCTCCGGCAGAATTAATCTGGATGGACAGTACTATGAAATGGTAAAAATGAAGAAGTGGGTCCTTGTAAATAAATTTCAACCAAATATTTGCTTTTACGATTAATCAAACACATGAACGATCATCAGGTTGGTCAGCAGAAAATTCGAAGTTGAAGTCTCTTGGATACGAGAATCAAACAATAGACCTACCGCTTGAGCCAACTGCCCTGTAGTGTGACTTTTTTGATACCGTTATCATTATAACTATTATCATAAGTAATGCTACGAGTGATTTCCAAATTCGTGAGGAGTGAATTTATGTAGAGAATTTGGAAATCAAGAGTGGCATTTGTTTGGACTATTTAACGGATAGAATTAAGCTGTTTACTCACAAATCATTATTTAACTATAGTTATTTTAAAATATTTATATATTTAATGTAAACGGCGATGTTCGAAAACAAATGAGAAACTATAGGTACGCTTTATCTGCTTCTTTTGTTTATCACTGCAATCAGATCATACTATTTATTGCCAATGGAACGCAATATTGTAAGAATGCTCTCTAGTGGAGAAAAAATGAAACACATCAAACTGTATATTAATTCATTTCTGATGTCGTATGATGTAAATATGACAATTATATTTTTCTCGATTGTTACCTGGGAAAAAATACATTTAAGAAAGTGCAAACAGTGGTTTCCTTTTTTTGGTGGTATAATCAATTGCTACAAATGTTTTTATATTAACTCCCGCATGCGGCATGTGTTGACATTCATGCACTATATATACAATCTGGTAGCCGTATTTCTCACGGGCCCAGTCACTGCAAAATAATGGTCAGACCTGTTCAGAATATTAAAAAGGAGGAGCTTTCTTTATATGGTAATTATAACACTGATAAATATTTCGTGAAACACGACTCTGATTGGTTGTAAAACAGAAATCATTGAAACGTGATTGATCATTGACTCCCATTTGGGGCATGAGTTAAATAGTCACTTCCAATATAAATAGGCTACATTTGTTTCGATTGTTTCGTTATTTATGATATTTTTATCAAAATATCCCTTCGGTCATCTACACTCTTCTAACAACGGAACTTTCAACAATTGTAGGCTGAAACTTCGTTTGAAATTTGTTGCAGAGAAGCGTTAGGTATTATGTACCTAGGCTGTGTCCAAAAATTAACTGCAGCTTTTAACTGCAAGGCACAGAAATCCAAGCAAAAATTCAGCAATCACAACCCATTGTGCGAAGCAGATGATCGTCTCTGCTTGATTAGAGCGGAGGTGGTGGCGGAGCGGACTGCAGATTGTGAGAGTTATCTAATCCATTAAGTCAGGAGTTCTATTACTTCTCTGAAGTTTAAATGAGAGATTTGGCGCTGGATTGTATTGCCTTTTAGTTAAAAGCGGTAAGTAGTTTCTTTGGTCACGGCCATATCGCTTCTCCGGGAGGAATATCAATGTAGGTTCCCTCATGCAATAGTTAACAATTTCCTTGTAACATTTATGAATATGAAATCAACGTTGATTGATGGAGGAGTAAAATTTACAACGAGACGTAGTAACATTCTTGTATTGTAGAGAAATTCCTAAAAAAGAATATTATTATTATTGTTATTATTATTTTTTTCAAACGCCCCAGGTATGTCTTTCGACATTCCTAGTTTCTCTCCTGGCATGGCGTACTTGTAACCCACTTCTGAGGTTGGGGCGCCTGGAAGGCGGGGTTACGTTGCCCCGATGATATGGTGGGTGATTGATGATGATAATGGTGCGCCAGGAGAGTCCCTAATCCTAAGCTTAACCTAAGATGAATGTGAATGATGATGATTACGATGGCCATATGATTTCGGGGACCGTTTGGGCCTTAAAGTTTTCCTGACATTTGTCTTACAGGTGAAGAAAAACCCCGATAAAAACCTCACCCAGAAAAACTGTCCCGGCCGGGGATCGAACCCGGGCCCGCTGCGTGACAAGGCAGCACGCTACCCCCGAGACCACAGCGGTGGACTTATTATTATTATTATTATTATCATTATCATTATTATTATTATTATTATTATTATTATTATTATTATTATTATTATTATTATTATTATTATTATTATTATTATTATTATTATTAGGTTTTTAAGCATTGTATTTTTTCTGATGGAAGGGAATTGACCTACCGCATCAACCCCCAAACTGGAGGACAAGGGTTTTTTTTTTTCAGGTGTCCATCCTTAGATCAGTTGCTTTCACTACAGCTATGAGCCTGTTCTGTTCTTAATAAGGAAGAATTTTACTGAAACGGAAGACCTAAAACCTCCTGGAATCAAGGAATATATTTATACATGAAGGAGAAACATCTACAACCAGGAGATTGGATTGACCGACAAAATTGGTTATTAGGTATCGTACGTTGACAAAGACATTAATCAACCAATGATAGATCTCTATCTATCTATCTATCTATCTACCTATCTATCTATCTATCTATCTATCTATCTATCTATCTGTCTATCTGTCTATCTGTCTATCTGTCTATCTGTCTATCTGTCTATCTGTCTATCTGTCTATCTGTCTATCTGTCTATCTGTCTATCTGTCTATCTGTCTATCTGTCTATCTGTCTATCTGTCTATCTGTCTATCTGTCTATCTGTCTGTCTGTCTGTCTGTCTGTCTGTCTGTCTGTCTGTCTGTCTGTCTGTCTGTCTGTCTGTCTGTCTGTCTGTCTGTCTGTCTGTCTGTCTGTCTGTCTGTCTGTCTGTCTGTCTGTCTGTCTGTCTGTCTGTCTGTCTGTCTGTCTGTCTGTCTGTCTGTCTGTCTGTCTGTCTGTCTGTCTGTCTGTCTGTCTGTCTCTCCGTCCGTCCGTCCGTCCGTCCATCATCATCATCATCTCAACATCATCATCATCTCAACATCATCTCATCATCATCAAGAAATTAGTTTTAGGCCATGTAGCTTGTAGGGTAAACCTAGCGAAGATGGTCTTGATGTTTCCACCGATGTTTTGGTCTTCCTTGGTCCCTATGTCCAGTTGGGGTATATTGGATATTATTATTATTATTATTATTATTATTATTAACGTGATTTTCTATGTATGTGAAAAAGTCCTTAGTCACGCTTAGCCCACATGCAGTGACGTATCAGTTTGCCAGGTTGACGATTAAGTTGCTACAGATACCACCTTAACCTTGATGGTATGTGTTTTACCTATATTCTACCGTCATAAGTTACATGAAAGCAGAGCAATGTTTGGACCCGTCCATGTCTATTTTGAGAAATAATGAAGCGCAGACTGGATGACCCGGCCGCATGTCTACCTCACACATTAACTCAATTTTGCGGTAATAACATTTGTATATCATATATCGATCAGTTTCAACACAGTCTACGTTACTGTTCTGAACACGCTTCCGCAACAGTAATTAATAGTGCTATGATAACTGCATATTATATCGCTTATTTCAGTAGTAAATTATAAATCGAAATGATTAGCCTAAATGTTCCATAGCCTCCTCAAATTGAATTAATTCTGCACATGCCATATGCCGAGTTACACCAGTAAGAGGTACTGGCTGTTTGATTTTGTTTCGCCTTTTGCACTATTTTATTTTGTCCACTTAATTAGTTATAACTGGAGTCCGGATTTGTATGAAATATTAATCTCCAAATATGTATACATAAATATACAGTAAAAATAGTTAAAATATGTAATTATTATACAGTATCAGAATTAATGTTTTAATAAAATACTCGTTATTTCTTTCTCTCAGCTTTGTTCTTTATAATGATATATTTGACTCTTAAATGTATTAATTACACAAAACACGGACTCTTACTTTAAGGGAGGAAAGAAGATTACGAGTATTTGAGAATAAAGTTCTTAGGAACATTTTTGGTCCAAAGAGAGATGATCAGACAGGTGAATGGAGAAGACTTACATAACAGTGAACTATATGCTCTTTATAAGAAGCCAGATATAATAAGAACAGTTAAGTCTCTTAGACTGCGACGAGCAAGACATGTGGCACGAATGGGAGATGAAAGTAGTGCATGGAAGCTTCTTGTAGGAAAACTGAGGAAAAACGCCCAGTTGGTAGATTATGAGGTGGAAGAATAACATTAAGTATGATTTGAGGGAAGTAGATTATATAGGGAATGATTGAAAAACATTAGCTCAGAGTAGGCATGTTTGGAGAGCTTATATCCGCACGGCCATGAACCTACGGGTTCGATAGTGTCAGTGAGTTAGTTAGTATAAGAAGTTGAAGGTTAATGTATTTATCTCTCTATCTATCTTCGGATTTTTACAGCTGCTGCCGTCTTCCCGTGCCAAACCTCCAAAGCCTACGGTCTTGGGCATCTTCGATGCTTAGCCCTCTAGCTTGCATTACTGTCTTCATGTTTTCCTTCCATGTTAACCTTGGTCTTCCTCTATTCTTCTTTCTGTTCGGATGCCATTCATATACTAGCTTCGGCCATCGCTCATCTTCCATTCTTAAAACATGTCCTAACCACTTTAATTCCTTCTCCTCAATTCTTTCAATTATGCTTTCTTCTGCTTCCATTATGTTTCTAATTTCCTTATTTGTGACATGTTCTAATTTAGACTTTCTGGCACTTCTTCGTAAATAATCCATTTCTAGAGCTATTAGTCTATTCTTGTATTGTAATGTATTTATACCACCAATAATAAAGTTTAACAAGAACTGATTAATGTTATTGTCCAAGAACGTCCGCAATATATTCGATCTTGTATTTTGGTATAGAATTGACACTATAAGTAAATCTTTGTAGCAAGATGAGTACGGGATACAATCTTTTTCAAGATGCGAAATATGCAAGTCATAGTTTAACGGTTTCCCAGCACAAATTATGTTTAAATCAACAAACCAGACCCATGTTTAAAGATGTAGTGCTTTATTTTTCAGCATTCGTGGAAACCTGGGTACTTTACACGTTCATGTTGAATGTTTATTGGTTCACTGCCTCTTGTGTTCCAGCACGTTATTAACTAGAGAGATATTTCAATTTGTCAGCAGATGGTTTTGTCACATGTCACGATGAACACACAAATTACGTATAATCCCTTCGCAATAATGCGAACTAGAATACTCATACTCTATTCTAATTTTTTAAAAAATGTATGAAATATCACTGTTTCTGTTTTATCCTCTTTTGCATCATTAAAAACACTGATAAACAAAAAATAAACTTGCTTCTGTCTGAGAAAGCAAATATATGGTTCTGATAGAATCGACATACTGTATTCTCCTGAATTCTAATATGATATGGGTTTTCTCCCATCATGCAAGGTTTCCAAGAGACTGGCATTTAAAATTTCAAACATTTCAATATATTATCAATTCTTTACTACATAATATTCAAACATTCTGACTCGTCTAGAAAGTAATAAATACGATTTTCTGCTGTATTTCCCCTCTTGACGGTCCAAAAATAATCGGCCAGCATATTGAGAATCCATAGTGAAATCTGATGAAAATGTTTCCCCTGCTCATCGCTCACTGCGCCAAGATTTACCGGGAAGAAATCTAGTTGCGAGTCCAGGTAGCGTAGTTCTAAGGACATGTTACAACCCAAATTTTTATAAGAAGTTATAAGATCGTTGATGATATTACGATCATTTTTCGCCTTTCAATTTCCAAAAAACCTGTAACTTTTTTGAATGCTAGCCAGTCTCCTTTCTCCAGTGCAGTGGATTTTTGCTTCACAAATATTAGAAACTTCAGTTTTAGATAATGAAACAAGGAGTATTGTCCATGACTTTTGATAAAATTCTTCATTAATCCCAATGTGATATGTAACTGAGATAGATACATATTTTTAGGTTTACACAACGCGTCATGTTTCACAGATGTTTGTCCAGGAATGAATGATTCGCGTTTAGGCCATTATTTTCTAATATAATGGTTTTTTGTTCTGTCCCTGCTATCCCACTGACAAAAGAAAACAGTACTTTGTGTAACCAAGCTGCAGACCAAGAACAAGCACAATTACCTTGAAATATCACAAATATTCCATTCATGTCACTGCATATTGAAGATTTTATAATATAGTTTTGAAGTTTTAGTATGTTTCTTTCGTTCTAGCTGAGAGATAAATGGTTGAAGAAAAAAATTAATTAAAAAAATTAAAAATGAAATAAAAAACTGTGGGGGATGGAGAAATGTCAAGTACATATTTGAAAACATGATAAAGAAAACTGATTTAGGTACAATAAATAATAATAATAATAATAATAATAATAATAATAGCTTTATTTTAATAATAATAGCTATATTTTACCTGGCAGAGTTAAGGCCTTAAGGCCTTGTCTGCCTCTCAACCAGGTGTAATTGGTACTCGTGAAACAAAATTCATGTTGACCAGTGAAACAGAAATTCCATCCTAGATCATACAACCGGAGAGAAAAATGTTCCATGTTAATAAAGGTAGTACTTATGTCTAACGTTTGGAATAATTCTATTATTTAACGACGTTCTTTAAGATTATTAGCGTCGTAATTAGATTCTGGGCGTGCAAGGGCAGACAAATTCTGCTCATAGCCATTTATTGGAGACTTGAGGTTTCTTACGTTCCGTAAATATAAGACACGGAGCATATGACTTTAGTTCATTTCCGAAGAAACTCTTGCTCTGGAATTTTAGACGCTTAAAATTCTTGGACCCTGGGCCGTGTTGAAGCCCGCGAATCAATATCGAGCATGATAAGTTGATAGTCACCGGTTTGCCAGGATACACTTGCGGGTTCGAAGACACGATTTAAAATCTTGTGCCCAATCATTAATGTTTGTATTTTATTTTGTTTTCTATCGGATGAGAAAATCCCATGGAGTCACAGACTTAGGATACTCTTGATCTTACCAACCCTATTAATCCAGCCAGTATAGGTGTAACATGTGGTCAACATGTCGGATCTCCAAGTGGTTACAGCTGTATTTTTTTTAACCTGGAACCATTAGACTAATTACATTGGACTATTTAACTCAAGTCGCAAATGGTAGTCAATGACCAATCACATTTCAATGAATTCTGTTTTACACCAATGACAGTCGTGTTTCACCTAGCTCTTTATCTATTTCTCTTTATCAGCTCCTGCGTTTGTGATAAAGAAAGCTCCTCCTTTTTTAATATTCTGAACAGGTTAGACCATTATTTTCCTCCAACAAATACATTTTTACTGAGTTATTTATTCAAAATATAAATGATTAACCTATAATGTTGATTATAATAGTTTGATGTGTTTCATTATTTCTCCACTAGAGTGCATTCTTACAATATTGCGATCCTATTTGGCAATAAATAATATGATCTAGTTGCAGTGAATATACATAACCTCACATTTCTAATTTGTTTTCAAATATCGCCGTTTACATTAGGTATATAAATATTTTAAAACACCGGTAACTATATTCAAATAATTATTTTTTAGTAAAGAGCTTAATTTTATTCGTTAAATAGTCCTAACATCACTCGTGGCATTACTTATGATAACAAATTTTAACTTTTTGTCAGTTACGGAATTGAAATGACCAGATTTCGTTGTATTTTTTATGCTGAACACTAATATGACAATTAAATTATCAGCAGTGTTCTAGTTGTTTTTTCACAATTTTGAAAAATATATTTGAGTAAAAAATTTTCCCTCCTTAAATCTCTTCAATATTAAGACTAGCTTACCTCGGTTAAGGGCGTTTCCTTTTATCTTGTCTGCTGTAATGAACCTCGGGGGCATCTCTCAGCACTGACCAACAATAGTCAGCTAGCATAGATGTATTCCATTTGCCTTGGTATCGTCATTGAAATGATGAGACATAAGGTGAAAATGTTTTTCATGATTCATCAGAAACTGCACCACAGTTTTCCGAGAAAAAGTCCAAATGAGAGTGAAAAAAATGGATTAAAGACACATGCGTTCTTTTTTATTGAGATGGAAGTACATGAGAGTCGACAATTTTTTTTTCCAAAAAATTAAAAATAAGCAGTATCCTCCTTTATTATTTCTTTTTTGCATAGCATATATGTTTAGTGGAATCATAAAGACTCAGAATCTCATTTCATTAATCTAATTTGATGAGTGAATATTTAAAAATGCATCGTGAGGAGCATTTTTAGAAAATGTTAAAAAAGGTTTTAAAAAATTCATAATTCTGAAACTGTTCTACTTATAAAGACCAAACCTCACAGAAACACTTCTATAAGCACATAATGTATGTGATAAAACGTTCAAAACAATCAGATGAAAATTAAATTCAAATTCACCAGTCGGTCGCCTTAAAGGAAGAAATGCGTAAACTGAGCGGATTCCTCAGAAAATCTAAATTATAATTCGATTTTGCTGAAATACTGAATATATTTTTCTTTTGTTTAATTGGACAAACATAACTTCTTAGTCTAACTTATTTAAGCGCATAGAAAATTTCAAAAACATTTTCACAAATACAACATTTCTTTGGCACCAATAAATAAATGTAGTCTGGGTAATCTTCTAAGTACCAATAAAAAAGTCAATGTCCCAGACAGTAAGAAATCTGGAATTTATCAAATAAATTGTGAAGATTGCAATACAGTTTATATAGGAAAAACAAAAAGGAATTTGGAAATTGGGACAAAAGAACATTTCAGAAATATTAAAAATTGTGAAATTGAAAAATCTGCAATTGCTGCACATAGTTTAATAGAACATCATAAAATTGGAAGAGAAGCTAAACTTTTAAAACAAGTAGAGAAACCTTTGGAATTGACAGTTTGGGAAAAAATATACATTCAGAAAAACAAAAATAGATCAATGAATTTTGATATCCCTAACGAAATTACATTGATTTCGAAGTTCATAAATTCAACCATAGATGGCAGCACTGAAGATGGCGACAATAGAATAGTTGACGGCCGAAGAATTTCGTCCGTCGGAGTTATGGCTGAAGATGAACATGACTGTGTTTGAAATCGCGATATCATGGAAGCATGAATCCTATGAGGTGAGTTGTTTAAACAATATGTTCTCCGATGAATTTAATTATTTAAACGTGTTGGACTGAATAGAAAACAAACCTGTAACAAATTAAAATTTTTACCTCTTGAATTGTATAACTTTACATATATTAAAAATCTATTGATTAATTTAATATTCCTTTATTAAAAGAAACATCAAAATACTTAAACTAATGTATTTATAGAATATATTGGAATGTTGTTTATTTGTATATATCGATACATTGCGACGAAGCAAACATGGCGGATGATAGAGCGATTTTTAAAATTTCGAATTTCAGGCAAACCCCACTTCTGATGGTCGAATTTCGCCTATTTATTGGAGAGGGGTTATTGTTGGGCAAAGAGGTAAAGATTGGATTTAGTGACACTAGGAATACTGAAGGAGTTCTCCATGTGTGAGAACTTAGGTTGCTCGGTTGGTATTCGGTAGAGTTGAGGTTCTTATCTCGGGATTCCACGAGGACTTCGTCGGGCAGAATTAATGTGCAAAGAAGTTCTGGTAAATGTAGTTTATTCTTAACTTTTATACACTGCAAGTGATCGTCTATACGAAGTGAATTTATTTAACTGTTTCGACGAAGTGTTTTTTTGTGACTTGATGAAATCGTACACGAGAAGTAAGTGACGAGGAGAAGCCTCTCTCGCCTATAGGTAAATTAGTTATCTACTCCCACTACCTCGATCACGTGGACCTAAGGTCTGTGCTTAGGCACATATAACGAAACATATAATTGGTTAATGCGCCCTCCTATTTTGATTCCGGGGGTGTTACAAATTTATTATTGGCGATTTACGCCTTCAGAGGTTGGACCTTTTTTTCCCCGTGCTGGCTTCACGTACAGTCTAGTCACAAACATTAGCTAGGCTTGGGTTTTTCTTATTAGGCTTGGGTTTTTTCCTAGGCTTCCGACGCTAGAAACTTGCCAAGTTCCCACACTTTTTGCTAACGATGTTTGTGTCAGGGTAAAACCCCCGCTTGTACATTAGCTAATGGGTTATGGTTATCACGCTAAATCAGTTAACTGGAGGCTTAGAAGATATCTCTACTCAATCTGTCGAGCAAAGGATTATTGTCATTAGTAAGTTATTACGCTGTGTCAGCCACTTCCGTCTTAACAAAAGAAAGGGTTACATTACCTGAGTTGTCAATCCTCTCTAATAACTAATAATTTAATTACATTGATGCTGACTTCTTTGGATCATTTTATACGGCCTTTGCTCCTACATAATCAGGTTCCACTCTCTTCCCTGATCAATTTGAATATAAATATGACCTAAGTCCAGTAACTGCTTCATTTAATGATGTTATAATATCATCTGATTATTATTGCCGATAGGGATTTATTTAGATTTACACAGGAGGCTGTATGAATGAATTGCCACATTATGGAAAATACGTACCTTCCTAGTTTAATATCAACAGGATGTATTGAAATTCGTTGAGAACATAGAATACTGCGACGGCTAGAGCGATTTCTAAATTTTCTTTCCAGGTGAACTCCTACACCTAATAGTTCGATTTTTCTGATAAGAAACTTGACCTTACATTTCCAATAAACTGCAATATGCCAAGTTTGGTTTCGATGAAACAAAAATTGCTCCGCTAGAGCGTTAACGGACACACATACACACACCCATATATATATATATATATATAGGTATGTGTGTGTGTTTTTGTTGGTCATGCTCATCTTCAGTGTCTGTTAGATAGAATCGGTGATGATGTATAAAAAGATTTCAAAATTCTTTTCACGAAAGAACAACCTAAATACCTTAATTCCTTCAGAATTAGCTTAGTGGTAGCAATCTAACATTTTGACATTTGGAACTCCTGGATCTAGCAGTTAATTCAAGGAACATTTTTCGTTATTCCTACAATGTCATCTATGAGTAAAATTGATTTAATTTTATGTGGATTGAAATTTTCTCCATTACTAGCTATTTAAAGCTAATAAACATGAAATTAGATTAAATGGGAATATAGTACATATCAATTCGCATAAAAACAATTTACATTTTTATGTCTTGTAAAAGATGATGTGCACATTAAAAAAACATTATTTTTACATTTCGTATATCTAATATTGATAATTCCACATTTAACTTTTAGTCTAAGATTTGAAGAGAGGAGTCTAAGATTTGAAGAGAGGTCGACCTTTACCCCATCTGCTTACCGGATGAAACATATTTTTTATTAAATATCGAATATAGACGAATAAATTCAGAAATACTTGCCTATTAAAATATGTTCATGGCTACTTTAATTTAAATTATTTTAATTAGCTCTGTTTCGGATTTTTCACCCACTTGTTTACCGAACAAATATTATTTGAAGCGAGAGTTTGTAACATAAAGAATATGCCTGGGTAGCATTGCCTACTCGTTTCTGGTCATGTCTACCTGGCAAGAGGTATAAACAGGTAAGTTAATATAGGTGACTGTATGACTGTACTGATCTGTTTACCAATCGAAATACATATAAAAATAAAGATAATTTAATTACAAACACGATTATTGCCTGCAATAAACCGGTCATGAAATAGTATTGACAGGCTTCAAAGTTTAAAAATCGGAGTGAGCAAAGATGCATGAGAGAGAAAGTTGAACATCCGATTTAGTGCAATAGAGGACATAACATACAGTAGTAGCTGCGCATCACGTGTCTGTTGAATGAAAGAAAGTGCGCATGATATTTGTACATGCGATTGAGAAGAAAAGCTCTTTTCTTCATCCCCCCCTTTTTTTTTTGATGACGCGGTTCGGTAGATGCTTCGATCGTTATACTGTCACCAAATTTTTTTCAAAAATTAATTTTCCAGCATTTCGGCTCAATAATCTTCTATGTCAATAAGTTCCATTGAATCCTTTCCAAATTCTAATAATAAAGCTTGATATCTTATAAATAATTGCGGTAAACGAGTGAGTGAAGACTAGAAAAAAAAAATTAATTAAAGATAGCCATGAATATATTTTAATAGGCAAGTGTTTCTGGATATATTCGTCTATATTCGAGATTTAATAAACAATATGTTACATCCGGTAAGCAGATGGGATCCTGTACTATTAGGGAAGTCTGATTCTATAATGCTATTGATAGTATAAGTGAACTTGTTGATTTTCAGAGGCTGACTTTGGATCGTACCAAATATGTACAGCAATTGATGAGCCTAACCGTCTCGTCGCCTGTAGTCTGAAAGGTTTCATTAAGCGTTCAGTAACGGTCACAGGTCAAACAAGTTATTTCATTCCGGGGAGCAATTTAACTCCTACGGAAGGATGCATTTCCCTTTATGAGGCGGAAAAAAATGTCATTAAAATTTCATAATTCACTTTACCCTTTAAGTGCAAAATTATGAATTACGGTGTAGAAAATGTTATGAATATGTTCATATTAATACAATGTACTAAAAAAACACATATAAAGATATTTAATATTTTATTTTTTGTTTAATTCGTTTACATCATATTGTCTTGAACATCAGAAGTGAATACCTTCACAATCTTATGGTAAAACTCGATGCTATAAGCTTGTTTCTTAGCAACAAAATCGGTATATTAATTGTGCGACATCTTAGAAAGTGGTTGATAGCGTGTGGGAGACTTGCATGTGAAACGGTTCGCCTTTTGACATATGATTTCGGGGATCCATAGACCTATGTTGACACAATTCCTGTGTTGTGATTGCAGCCTATAATATGTGAATCGCAGACTTGTATATTAATCATAACAAATGAAGGCGATCAAACTCTGTCTTACTCCCGCTCGCTCTCGTAAGTGAGAGCGGCCTAAAAGTAAAGCGGCCACGAGAGTCTCGTGTACCGGTAACAAGAGTCGAGGATGAGAATTCTTGGGATTCTCGCAGTGAGTACGAAGGATGAAGTCATGCAGAGTTCGTGCTGCATAAGAATTGTTTATTGCAGATACGAAGTCATACATTTCTCAGAACCAAAGAAATTCCTTTTTTTACGACTGAAGGGTTATTAAGATATTAAATGTAAAATTGGTAACTGGTAAGTTATTACACTTCATCAAGTCTTTTCCAATATGGAGGCCTTTCAAAAACAATGTTTCATCTTCTGCATTTTAACTAGTAGGGTCTAGTGATGAATTTTAAATTGTTGATAAACAGTTATTATTATTATCATTATGATATTATTGTCCACCGCTGTGGTCTCGAGGTAGCGTGCTGCCTTGTCACGCAGCGAGCCCGGGTTCGACCCCGGTCGGGGCAGTTTTTCTGGGTGAGGTTTTTATCGGGGTTTTTCCTCACCTGTAAGACAAATGTCAGGAAAACTTTAAGGCCCAAACGGTCCCCGAAATCATATGGCCATCATCCTTATCATTATCATTATCATAATCATCCTTCACCGGTGTGGAAAGCAACGGGAAGCTACCACACCTACACAATTCCCTAGTAAAGCTGCAGGCATAGCATGAAAATGTTATGATTGCAGTGAAGGACCTGCCTTCGGGCAGAATTACTATGGATGGATGATATTATTAGAAGAATACCAGAATGGGCGTCACTAGGCAGAAGAAGAACAGGACGGCCAAAAATAACGTGGATTTATTGTGTTTTGAGTAACTTCAGGGAAAAAAGATTGGACAATGGAGATTGGAATAACAGAGAGATGTGTAACAGAATGAAAGTAGATTAATTGGGTGCAGGAAGATGTTGTGAAACCTGCTAAATAAATAATTACTAAAATATAAATCTATAAAATAATTAAAAGTCATTCCAGATGAAATTGGAAAAAAAAAAGAAAACTGAACTCGGATCTTCAAAAGTTAAAATTTTTGTATATACCTTACGCTATTGATGCACTGAATATCACAACTGAATTTTAGATCTCTGTTTGAAATGCCGTAATAAAATAATAATAGATCTATAGATCTGTCAAATTATCTAATTTTTAAAAATAAGTCGTTTGTTTGAAATATATTTCTCAAAGTGTTACAACTCCCTGAACTTGAAAAGGTACATATATTTATACACTATCGCTTAAAAATTTCTACGCTGGTATTTAAATGTATCTAAAGGGCGTAAATTCAATAAATATAAAACTAAAATGTTCAATTTTAACATTTTATATAAATAAATACGTATTCCCTACTGACCAACAATTATCTGATATTTTTATTTATTGCTGGATAAAAGAAAACCTCGTCATATATACATTTTTTTTAAATTTCGCGTGGAGTTAAACTGATATGAGTTCTAAACACACGTTTAGTGCTGTCGGAATATGTTTTATTTACGTTATTACGATCAGATATAATTAATTTTTCATATGTAATATACGGTCTTATATTCAAAGCGTAAGGTATGAAGAAATTAGGTTCCAACAGATAATTTAGCTAATACCCAGCGTGCGCTGCTACGCCTAAATAAATGATAATGTGTTTTTGCATTTAGTTGAATAAGTAAAAGGAAAAATAAATATAAATTTATATCATTATTATTTTTAGATATCCCGTGCTGGCTACTCGGCGTTGCCCGGGAATCTACGCATCCCGATATACTTGGCATAAATGAGCTGAAAGACAAAATTCGTTATTTTGAGTTATCCATAAAAGAATATTAGCCGTGCGCTGCTATGCGTGGCCGGGAATCTACTTATCCCGATCTTCTTGGCATCAGTGAAAGACAAAAATGGTTATTGTGAGTTATCCTTAAAAGATAAACATATGCTGTCGCGGACTTAACAGTAGAGTTTTTTTTTTGAGATATTCAATTCTGTGTACAATAATTTTATGCATTTCTTATGGTTTAGGCAGCGTAAGCCATTTAAGCTTACAAAAAGCGACATGTTTTCACTTTTTTCCACTACAGAAGGTGATTTTTAAGGACGAAGGGCTTGAGCATTAAAATTCTCTTATTACCTATAACCTTCCCGGGTAAATCCTGAACATTTTGCAAAAAGCCCCATGGCAATCGGATGAATGGTATGGCAGCACATGCCTGCCCGGGAATCTACTTATCCCGATCTCCTTGGCATCAATGAAAGACAAAACTGGCTATTGTGTGTTATCTGTAAAAGATAAACATATGCTGTCGTGGACTTTTTTGTACAGTTTTTTTTTTTTCGAGATATACAATTCTCTGTATATTAATTTTGTGTATATGTTATGGTTTAGGCAGCATAAGCCATTTAAGGGTAAAAAAGGAACTTTTTCACGTTTTTTACTACAAAGGATGTTTTTTAAGGGTATAGGTGTTGAGTAGGCCTATCTCAACTCTAGTATAGCCTATGTTCATCCCGGGAATCTCCTGAACATTTTGCAAAAAAACCCATCACAATCGGATCAACGGTATGGCCGTGCATAAAGCACGAACAAACGAACTAACTAACATACAAACAAACAAACAAACAAACATTAATTTTTATGTATTACATATTCTCTTTAGCTTTCGCAGTCATTTTACAGATTATTTAGCTTACGAAGGCTGTTGGAAAATTTGATCCAACTGGAGTCCCGATCGCTCTCGTTTGCATTCTACTCCCGCGCTTGCGTTTGAAATTCGCCTCCCATTCCCCTGAAGACGCCAAGTACCTCCGTAGAAGCAACGAGACTGGGAAGTTCTGGGAGCAAAATTCGAGCAGAAATGATAAGTACTTGACCGGTTCTAATAAAATTTTTAATTCATATTAAGTTACCTGTATCAAAATACCATTAGAGTAGCGAATATACGATCAACGTATGACCAATATTGAAAAAGAAAATATTTGTGTGTAGCGCTATTGGAGATCGACAACGAGTGAGAGGACTTTGATATTCGCGTCAGCTGATAGCAGAAACATCTATCATAAAGTAAGATTTCACGTATTGCATCAGCTTTGAATATGTTCATTTAGTTAGACTCTTTAACTCAGAGACCGATAACCTTGTATCTTCCTCTTGCTAATCTTGCATCTTCCTGTTGATAATTTTTGACTGTTCCTATTCGTAGTGAGAGGTATCTCCGCAAATTAACTTCTTTGACAAGGATATCGTTTCAACATGTACACCCTTAGACAAAAAAATGAGTTATCTCTTGATTCTATCAACCGATCGGGGAACTTCGTGAGCACTCGCAGAAGCCTTATTCACATTAATACGTTTTCAGTAATTGTACTGTGTTGTTTGCTAGTTAACGCAGTGCACACTCAAGTAACATAAAAGAGAGAGCTTGCCTTTGTGTGTTTCCGTGGTCGAGAGGTTTAACACACAATATCTGCGTTCGTAACCTCACGGGTTCGATTCCCGTTCTACTTTTTATTTTTTACTGAATGTTAGGATAGCATTTTGCCTGTAATATAGTTTCATATTTAATTTTGTATTTGAGTTTTGTGGCTTTAATGCACACACAAAACACACAAATGAAAACTTTGTAATAATTAAATGAAGAATGAAAATAATATCTTCTAAAATGAAAACTTTAACGAACTTAATATCGAGTGTATGAACCCTCAATCTGCGGGGCATTGATGCAATCAAATTTCTACAGTCACGTGGACTTTCGGCTAGAGCATCCAGACGTCCTGAATTTGTGCCCATAAGTCATCTTTCGTCTTTCGTGCATCTGCAGGACAATGAGAGTTAATTATAAACAAACTTGTTAGAGGCTGTTGCTTTTGCGCAGAATGTGTGCGCATCAGTCTATTAAAATCAATACATTGACATCACCTAGAATAAACCCTGAATGTGGTAAATTGATTGTTACAATAACGCCATTAACATTGATTTAGTTCAATTGTCAAAATAAAATGTATTTAATTCATGAAACATTTTAATACAAATATCACGAAAAAGAAACTACATAATTGAGGACGCGAACCTGCGACCTTCATTAACAGAAACAGTGACTGCATGCTTTACCGCTGACCTAACAGGGCACGTAGGAGTATCTTCACTCAGTTCATGTCACATAACGCAGTAGCTCAGGGCCTGCACAATTATGACTAGTTTGTTAGTGTGAACCCAGCGCTGGGTCGAGTGGGACTTAGAAGAAATGTGCGTTCGAGAGATGACTAATGTTTTTGTCTAAGGCTGTACGATCAATATAGTACAGCAAGAAATGACAAAAGAAAACTTTACAAATTTAAAAAAAATTATGTTGCTCTAAAAAAATACTTAATCTTGCATAATGAATCTGCTTTATTGTTAATTGTTTTTTCTCATAGAATCATCCGTTATTGATTTTTCCGAAGCACAAAGGGATTTAACAGTAAAGATAAGTTATTTATAACTATACAGCCGGCTTACAAATCGCCCGGAAGTGTGTTCGGAATACATAACCTCACATTTGCTAAATGATAAACATTATAATTATTTTTAGCTTCTGACATATTATTCGCTACAAAATCACTCCAAATCCAACACGAGGTTTAGTTTTTCATTAGACAAAATCACACCTCTTGTTAGATTACTGTTGATAATTTCATTCATGACATATTGTTTGGGGAATACAATGGAAATGAAAGTGTTGATAGAGTGAAACATGATTTTCTCATATAAGTTGTATGCGCGTGTGTGTATGTGTGTTTGTTACAATGTATGTTGTGTGATGGAGGAGGAGAAACCTATTGCCGGGAAGTAGTCTGCCCTATCGAAGTATACAAATATGCAACCTGTAATGTGATGCCCTTTTTTCTAAATCTGATTTGGCTCCATAAAACACGAAAACCCACAAAATATCACAAAAATGATAAAAATGTTACTGTAAACCCATTTTCAGCAGTTTATCTCCCCACTAGCTCAAATACTCGTAGATGTCTTTGGGCCATTTGTTTATTATAAATACCCATGAATTGTCGGGATTCATACAATCTCATTTTGTGTATTAGAGTAACAAACTTGAATATTTGTTTATTCTTGAACTATTTTCATTGATCTATATATAAAAATGTAGGGAAACATATATTTATAAGTATGTTAGCTGTTTAATTCACAGACAGTATCGAACACGGAGGTTAATGGGTGCTCGAACATAAGCTCTTCATACATCCCTAATCTGAGCTAATGTCATCCGGTCATTCCCTGTAAAATTCATCTCCCTCAAATCATGATTAATTTTATTCCCCAATATCATTCTAGGTAATACCTGCAGGGCACTTTTCCCTTTGTTTCTCTACAAGGCTTCCATGTCCCTCTTTCTTTCCCCATTCCTGCCACATGTCCTCTCCCTCAAATGTCCTCTCCATCACAGCTTAAGAGACTTAATTGTTCTTATTGCCCATAAAATCATGTAGTACAACTGTTATGTAGTTTTCTCCTTACACCTTTTTCTTCATATCTCTAAGAATTTATTTAAAAAAAAAACTCCTGAATATGTTACCTAGAAAAAATGTAAGGGAAACTTGATGGTTTCCTTTGCGGAGAGCGGAGCACAAAATACAGACTCTAGTAATTTCTGTTCGGAATCTAAATAGTCCTATAGTATTGATGTGATACTAGATTGTCATAATTTCTTTTTTAAAGTCAGGAAACTCCAGAACATTTCTGTTATGAATGAAATATAGATAAGGTTGTTGACTTCATGACGATGATATATTTTATAAATCAATATTGTTATGCGAGGGAACCTGTGATCGTGCAGAATAATTAACGTTAAATATCGAGTGAAATTCATCAGGTGGTAGCGATATATAATAGCATTGTACCTGTGTCAATGACCTATTGCAATTTACCTAATAAAAATAATCACCTATTATACATATTTTAATCTTTCTAAACGTGTAATTATGGTTATTTTTTTATAATACAAGGGCTGTTAAATAAAAAATGATAATATTTTACAGTCATAATTTAACATGCAAAAATTTACTTTACAATATTTGTTAGCTTAATGCGTCATATACAAGTGGTGAAAGTTTGAAGGTTATTTCCTCCTGTTCCTTTCTGTGGGACGTATTTAAGTCGAGAAATGTTCATTACCGCCTTGGCTACAATGAAGGTGAACACTCTGCTGCTCCAAAATATTCTTCTTTCTTCTCAACAAATCTTCATCTGAGGCCTATGAAATGTTACAGGAGACCTATGGGGAATTTATCCTTCTCTACGACATAGCTCGAAGATGGTATAAATTAATTTCAAAACAAGGTGGACCACGGTCCAGTTACTGATCGTCTGGAAAAAACACATCACTGCTGCTGTCTTAATGAGAGAGAATCGACTAAAATCTTAAGATCAATTTATGAAATCTTGAAAATTTCATTGGGTGCCACATACACATTCATGTTAGAAAACTAGATGGATAATGCGAAACCGCATATCACAAGTGTCCTTGCTAAATATCTTGCAAACTCCACAGAGAAGTGTCCGGATTTTACTCCCTGAAACTTTTTTCTTTTCTAAAACTTGAAGAAATACCTTCAGGAGAGCAATTTTCAATCTTTAGAAACAATAATGAAGGCTGCAGAGGCATTTTTGAAAGACGTGCCAAAAATTAGTTTTCAGCATGTCTTTGGAGACTGGTAGAAACGCTGGGTTACTTTCATTGCAAATATACGGATTAATTTAAGAAGGACCTTCAAAATTCTGATGAAGAGTACTCCGTAAAGTTTTGTTGTCAAAAAATGAGTAAAGTCTTGTTGTAAAAAAAAATGAACACATTGTGAATGTAGGCCCAATTTGTTTCACAGATATTTTTAATTCCTGTTTCGTCTTTTGTGTAATTTTGTAATTATTTTTTTATTCTTATTCATAGACGCTTTAACATGTAGGTTACATGTTATCTAGGATCTTTAAGCGTAGGCAGTACGTATCTATTGTTGTATTTGCCGTGAAATGGTCATTGATTTGCTAATGTGAAATGCTGAATATGATGAAATGGGTGTTGGTAATGAAATTTCAACCAGCTATTACCTTGATTGAGGAAAATCAGGATAATACTATAATTAGATTAGATGACGTCGGTATTTAAATTCAGGACCTTCCGAATACGAGTTTGAAACGAGCCAACTCACATTTAAATTTTGTCGATTAAATTAACGTTAAGCTAATGTTTTAAAAATAAATTTAAATATAAATTCTAATCTTATAAAAATTCATGTTGCTAAATTAATCATTTCCACTAGTCTCATGTTCTTTAGGTCAGAGCTTCTGACTTTAGTTCATTAGGTCCTCGGTTTGATTCCTACTGAGACTACAGGGATTTGTTCTTCAAGATAATTATTCTTGTCATCGTCCAATATCTGGAATTAGTAAAATTTATGTTTAAGGACACTCCGAAAGCTTCATTACCATTTATCACCTATCATATCGTGACGTCTTTTGAATTTCGCGGATGACGGAAAGACTTATAATACATAAACGATTCGGATTTGGATCATGAGTCACATATATAACTCGTAAGCGATCTCTCCAGACGTGTTTTCTAGAAAGATTACTTTCCAGATGCGCCTATACATCGATTTATAGAAGGATCGGCCTCTAGGTTTCCATTAGAGAGAGATCAACACTGGAATTACAGAGAATTCCGATCCTCGCATATAAAAGGGATGCGAGTCGGTTGATAACCAGTTGACCCCTAGAAATTTTATCTGAACGTGATTTGAAGGGCGACAAGGAAAAAAGTGTTGGGAAGTTGTGCTGCCGCGACTGTGAATAGATGAGCTAGAAGTTAATTGTGTTTCTAAAATTATTATAGCAGAATAATTATATGTACATGTACAGTGAAAAATTGTGAAAGAAATATACAAGATTGGGGAGTTTTTATGTAAACAGATGTGAAGTTAAAGAAATTTGACCTGTTCCAACCAACTATAACGGCTGGAGGACTCGACATGCTAACCACATGTCACCCCTACATTGGCTGTTGATCATCTACCTCTGTGATTGACACATGTGGATGTGAAGGGCCAGCAGCCGGCTGGTAAAAGGGCAACCGCTGAAAAGTGGAAAGACCCTCAATCGGATCGGACCTCTTCCCACGCTACAGTTCCCCGCGAGTGTCTCATCATAAGAAATGCCACGAGTGATTTTCAAATTATCGATAAATTCACGACTCACGAAGTGAGGAGTGAATTTATGTAGAGAATTTGGAAATCAAGAGTGGCATTTGTTAGGACTATTTAACGAATAAAATTAAGCTGTTTACTCACAAATCATTATTTAACTGTAGTTATTTTAAAATATTTATATATTTAATGTAAACGGCGATGTTTGAAAACAAATGAGAAACGATAGGTACGCTTCATCTGCTTCTTTTGTTTATCACTGCAACTAGATCATACTATTTCAGAATATTCAAAAGGAGGAGCTTTCTTTAATTTGGTAATTATAACACTGATAAATATTTCGTGAAACACGACTCTGATTGGTTGTAAAACATAAATCATTGAAACGTGATTGGTCATTGACTCCCATTTGGGGCATGAGTTAAATAGTCCAAGTAACGTAACTTCGCTTTCCATGCGCCTTCACCACAAAAGAGGTTTACAGCTCCGCTAATGCCAGGAGAGAAAACCAGAAACTACTTAAAATAACCAGCTGGAATTGAACCTTTGTGTAGGATAATTTTTTTTTAAATTGGTCGATGAGATTCTGCACATCCTATAGAACGGAAATTTATATTAAACGGTAGAATAAATAAAACTTAATTTCGATTATACTAAATTGAATTCCTCGGAAATTAAAAAGTAGAAAAATAATTTATATTTATAACTAGAGTTCGGATTAGTATGTAATTACATATTTTTCCCTTGATATGTTCTTTCGTAATAACCAAAAATGTTGACGATTCTCACACATATTCAAGTTTTATGACACATTTTTACATATTTTAATCACAACTACGTAAGTATTAGAATATTACATATTTTTACACGCTTTATATTAGCTTGACCTGTATCTATCTATCTATCTATGTAACGAAATCTTTCAACGCGATTTTCACCCACATAAAATCATCGGATCGACTTGAAACTTTGTATACTTGTAGAGGATCCGTGACAATACACTAATGTCATACTTATTTTCTAAACTCCTGGCCATAATCATCAGAAAATCAAAAAACGTGTTTTTGTATCAATGTAACGGAATCTTTCAACGCGATTTTCACCCACTTAGAAACATTGGATCGACTTGAAACTTTGTATACTTGTAGAGGACCCGTGACAATACAATAATTGCATATTTATTTTCTAAAATCCTGACCATAATCATCAGAAAATCAAAAAAATGAAAACTGGTATAATAGGTTGCGGACTTGTCGACTTTTTAGTCAATCGTTGTAAGAGCTCAGTTTGTAGAGCAGTGAACTTTTAGTGGTAAATAATTTCAGTAATCCATACGTCGCTGGTTCAAATCCGGCTGGGAGGGTTTTTTATAGAAGAGTATTACTTTTAGCTCATACTACAATATTATCGAATTTAAAGATATTTACATTTTTATCTTATTCTGTAAAATATTAAAACTAAAAAATAAAAAATAAAAAATAAATAATAGTTTTAAAAATCTAAAAGAACACGCTTTATTAGAAAACTAAAAAAATGAAAAATAATTTTAATTTCCAATACGCTTGGGATAAAATAAAGTGGTCAACAAAAAAATAATCTCCAACACATATAGAATAAAGTTAGAGTTATCAAGAAAAATAAAATAATTTTACCATCAAAAGCGTGGGGTGCTTTTTATGATTTTTACATTTTCTTCTTTGAGAGCTTACTTTTACCAATATCTGTTTATTATCAAATATATTAATTGATATACAGCACCCCACGCTTTTCATGGTAAAATTATTTTATTTTTCTTGATAACTCTAATTTTATTCTATATGTGTTGGAGATGATTTTTTTGTTGACCACTTGATATTATCCCAAGCGTATTGGAAATTAAAATTATTTTTCATTTTTTAGTTTTCTAATAAAGCGTGTTCTTTTAGTTTTTTAAAACTATTATTTATTTTACATAAAATTGTCTTCAAATGTAAGTTCACAAAAAATTGTGTACAGAGCTAGTAAACACGTAAAATGTCTATATGATTTGTTCTCTGTTTGGACGCTGATATGATTAACCGGTCATAGGCGTATCACTTACACTTTGTCTTGCTGAAACCGACTACCTCACATTGAAACACAATACATGCTCTATATAGCTTCCTAGGAAGAAATAACATGGACTATCACACAACTAACCAAAATGCATACCTTCATAAAGTTTTATAGTTTTCTTGGAAAGCATTAGCCTCGGTTATTTGTCATCTTCTTCTTCTTCTTCACGGTTTAGGCTTATTTACTAGCCTCTACTGTACATCAACTATATGTAGACTTCAAAAAAGCATATGATTCAATTAAGAGGGAGAAGTTATATAGTATCCTGCTGGAGTTCGGAATTCCTAAAAAGTTAATTAGACTTATACGAATGTATGTAAATGGCTCAAAGAGTAGGGTGCGTGTAGGCAAACAGTTTTCGGACACTTTTGAAATCCAGAATGGGTTGAAGCAAGGAGATGCACTATCTCCTCTACTGTTTAATTTTGTACTAGAGCATGCCATTAAATCTTTAGAGAATGAGGAAGGATTACAACTCAATGGTATTAATAAGCTGTTAGTTTATGCTGATGATGTAGTACTACTGGCCGATAGCGAGGAGATACTAAAGGCCAACACGCACACACTATTGAGCAACACTAAGAAATTAGGACTGGAAGTAAATATCAATAAAACTAAATATATGGTCACACATAGAAATTCTTTATATAATGGAAATGGACAGCCAATGAGAAATGAGGGAAATTTTGAGGAAGTGGCTGAATTCAAATACCTAGGAACAATAATCACAAATAGGAATGAGATGCACAAAGAAATTAAACATAGGCTCAATTCTGGAAATGCGTGCTATTATTCATTACAGAGACTCTTGATGTCCCAACTCTTTTCAAAAACGTTAAACTGAAAATATATAAAACTATTATTCTACCAGTTATATTATATGGGTGTGAAACATGGACTCTTACTTTAAGGGAGGAAAGGAGATTACAAGTATTTGAGAACAAAGTACTTAGGAAAATTTTTGGACCAAAGAGAGATGAACAGACGGGTTAATGGAGAAGACTACATAACAATGAACTACGTGGTCTTTATAGGAAGCCAGATATAATAAGAAAAGTTAAGTCTCATAGACTGCGATAGGCAGGACATGTGTCACGCATGGGGAATGAAAGACGTGCATGGAAGCTTCTTGTGGGAAAACCAGAGGGAAAACGCCCAGTTGGTAGACCAAGAATGAGGTGGGAGAATAACATTAACTAAGATTTGAGGGAAGTAGATTATATAGGGAATGATTGAAAAGCATTAGCTCAGGATAGAGATGTATGGAGAGCTTATGTCCGCGCGGCCATGAACCTACGGGTTCGATAGTGCCAGTGAGTAAGTAAGTAAGTTCCGACTCCAAATTGCTGCTCTTTCCATCTTTACCTTGATCTTCCCAAGATTCTTCTTCCTCGTGGTGAATAGTTGTATGCTGCTTTTGGTATTCTATTCTCAGTCATCCTTGCCAAGTGTTCTTTCCAGTTTGTCCTGTATTTCTCTATTGTTGAGTTTAATTCCTCTATTTTTAGTAGTCTTATTTCTGTGTTATGTTTTTTGTCTGTTCTTTGATATCCTGTTATTGGTCTGAGGAATCTCATTTCAGCAGCTTGTATCCTGGCAGATTGTTGTGTTGTCACTGTCCATGTTTCGGATCCATAAGTAATAATAGGCACTCCCATTGTCTTGTATAATTTCATTATAGAGTCTTTCCTGGCTTTATTTTTCAAAGTTCTTTTTAGTGTTCCTGTTATGTAATTAAACTTATTTATTTTGTTATTTATATCTGTTTCTGCTCTGTATGATGTTTCGCAACCTAGGAAGTTATATGTTACTACTTGTTATATTGGTTTATTTTCTAATATTATCTTTGTCCGAACTGGATGAGCACCCTTGCAGGTCATTGTTTTTTATTTTTGTGAGCATATTTCCATGTATTTTTTTGATATTTCATTTAGTTTATATAGCATTCTTTGGGTTATTTTTCATATACTTCAAAATCGATTCAAATGTTAAAAACATAGCGTCCTCTCCCATCACCATGAGGGGTTAGTATGAGTGTGTGTAAGAGGCTGAATAGTTTCTACCAGGATAATCCAAACAAAGTGCTCCGTTACACGTTGATGTTGTTAAATATTATTTTTTAAAATATTGAATACACTTTAAGAATACAAACCAATATTTTCTACTGATTTGTTATACTGGGGTGAGATGAGAAATATCAGGATTGATTACAGATATGGTGCACGAAATTAAGTGTGGAATATTTTCATTTCGTCTGACCATTTTCATTTTTTATAAGTTTTGACTTAGTAGAGTAACACTAGAAAATTGGGACTGGAAGTAAATATTAATAAAACTAAATATATGGTCACACGTAGAAATTCAGTATATAATGGAAATGGACAGCTAATGACAAATGAGAGAAATTTTGAGGAAGTGGCTGAATTCAAATACCTAGGAGCAATAATCAGAAACAGGAATGAGATGCACAAGCAAATTAAACATACGCTCAATTCTGGAAATGCGTGCTATTCTGCATTAAAGAAACTCTTGACTTCCCAACTCCTTTCAAACAAACATTAAACTGAAAATATGTAAAGCTATTATTCTACCAGTTATATTAAATGGATGCGAAACATGGACTCTTATTTTAAGGGAGGAAAGGAGATTACGAGTATTAGAGAATAAAGTTCTTAGGAAAATGTTTTGACCAATGAGAGATGAACAGACAGGTTTATGCAGAAGACTGCATAACAATGAATTATATGGTATTTATAGGAAGCCAGATATAATGAGAACAGTCAAGTCTCGTAGACTGCGATGGGCAGGACATATGGCACGAATGGGGAATGAAAGACGTACTTGGAAGCTTCTTGTAGGAAAAGCAGAGGGAAAACACCGAGATGGTAGACCAAGAATGAGGTGGGAGAATAACATTAACTATGATTTGAGGGATGTAGCGCCGTAGCGTAGTGGTTAAGGCACTGAGCTACAAGCCGGAGGGTCGAAGGTTCAAGTCCTGTTGGGGTCAGGATTTTTAAACTGACCCAAACCCTCTGGCGGCACTATGGCCCTGGGGTCGACTCAGCCTCTAACGGAAATGAGTACCAGATGCTTGTTCTGGGGGTAAAGGCGGCCGTCACGCAGGGCTGACAACCCGGCTGACATAAAGTGTCGATTGTCTAGAAAAAAGTGGGAGCCTTAACCTCCTAGTACCCCAAGGGCCCCCGGGCCTGTTATGGGATCACTTTACTTTACTCACTAGATTATACAGGGGATGATTGGAAAACATTGGCTCAGTATAGGGATGTATGGAGAGCTTATGTCTGCGCGGCCATGAACCTATGGGTTCGATAGTGCCAGTGAGTTAGTTAGGCATATATATATTGCTGTGATTGAATGTCAGAGAACCCATATGATAATGACTTCGACTGCCTCATCGTTATCTGTAAAAAAAAAAATCGGTCGTGGATAACTATCGATGACACATTTTACCATTGAGGCCTATACATCTTGTGGTACACTATGCAACAAGTAATTGGTGAAGTGTATGAAAACGTACTGTATTTTGAGAGCTGTAGACCTACATAAATAATTTAAGCAGATAAATAATAAGTAAATTTATGTAAAAATATTTGTAAGGTTTTATGTTCCGCTCTGGTTTAATGTCTTTTGGTTATTGTTAGTAATATTAAGCTCTATATATCTAAATATCGGTTCAGAACCTGTGTCTAAAATACATTCATTATAACCTTTTCCTCGAAAATGCTTCTGGTTTGTTTGTTACTTTATCATTCGTAGCATAAATACATTAACCTCAACATTCTTATAAAATTAGTACATTTTAAGAGACAAATATCTCATAATAACAAAACTAATATTGGACAAAGAAATAATACAGTATTTTATTAAAACAAAAATTTCGATAATTTATAATAACAATATATTATTACATATTTTGACTTACTTACTCACTGGCACCATCGAACCCGTAGGTTCATGGCCGCGCGGACACAAGCCCTCCATACATCCCTATCCTGAGCTAATACTTTCCAATCATTCCCTGTATAATCTAGTTCCCTCAAATCATAGTTAATGTTATTCTTCCACATCATTCTTGATCTACCAACTGGACATTTTCCCTCTGGCTTTCCTACAAGAAGCTTCCATGCACGTCTTTCATTTCCCATACGTGCAACATGTCCTGCCCAACGCAGTCTACGAGACTTAACTGTTCTTATTATATCTGGCTTCCTATAAAGACCATGTAGTTCATTGTTATGTAGTCATCTCAATTCACCTGTCTCTTCGTCTCTCTTTGGTCCAAAAATTTTCCTAAGTACTTTATTCTCAAATACTTATAATCTCCTTTCCTCCCTTAAAATAAGAGTCCATGTTTCGCTCCCATATAATATAACTAGTAGAATAATAGTTTTATATATTTTCAGTTTAACGTTTTTTGAAAGGAGTTGGGACATCAAGAGTCTCTGCAATGCATAATAGCACGCATTTCCAGAATTGAGCGAATGTTTAATTTCTTTGTGCATCTCATTCCTATTTGTGATTATTGTTCCCACGTATTTGAATTCAGCCACTTCCTCAAAATTTCCCTCATTTGTCATTAGCCGTCCATTTCCGTTACGTAATGAATTTCTACGTGTGACCATATATTTAGTTTTATTGATATTTACTTCCAGTCCTAATTTCTTAGTGTTACTCAATAGTGTGTGCGTGTTGTCCTTTAGTATCTCCTCGCTATCGGCCAATAATACTACATCATCTGCATAAACTAACAGCTTATTAATACCATTGAGTTGTAAGCCTTCCTCATTCTCTAAAGATTTGATGGCATGCTCTAGTACAAAATTAAATAGTAGAGGAGATAGTGCATCTCCTTGCTTCAATCCATTCTGGATTTCAAAAGTGTCCGAAAACTGTTTGCCTACACGCACCCTACACTTTGTGCCATTTAGACTACTGCTACTATATTTTATGTACGTATTTGGAGATTAATATTATATAAAACCTACTCATAACACAATACCGTTATAGCTGTAACCCTGAATATATACAATTGAAGCATTGATTATATATTTCTGTTATTTCCTAATTTATATTTAAATTTTCTAAACTTTTAATTATCATTAAAACATTTTCCGGGATTTTTTTTGTTGATCCAATATTGTATTTCTCTTATACGTCTCCCGGTTTATTCATTTAATACTTGGAAATTTTGTTTTCATGATAGGATGGCACCCACATTTTCTTACGAAAATGCTACTTATTTATTGAAAGCACTTCATATTTCTGTGCACATTAGTAGTAATTACAGGTTGCAATATATTATTGAGTGGAAATAGACATTTAACATAAAATGAGGAAAATTCTGACGTAGAGGAATTCAAACACGAGGAATAATAGTAACAAGTTAGACATACGCTCAACTCTTGAAATGTTTTCTTTTATTGCATTACGTGCAATCTTGTCGCCCCCAAGTTCTTCGAAAAAATAACAGCGATACTCCGAATTATATGTATTTATTCATAGTCTAATGACATACATACATATTAAATACGAGGGCGGATCGGAAAGTAACGGACAATAATTTTTTCGGCCTTGGTATTGCAGCTAGAATGTTGAAATTTCACAGAGATTAGTTTGAAGTTTTCACTACAGATGGTATTTTTTTCTCAGGTGCACCTCTTGCGAGAGAAGCTTGAACTATGCAACAAAGATGGCGCGCATGCTACAGTCGTCCACAGGGCGGATCGGAAAGTAACGCACAATAATTTTTTTTAAAAGTTTAATAGTAAAAAAAAGGAAAAAAATCACAAATGAACTTACATTTTTTACCTACTTTTCGACGTAGTCACCAACTTTCTCAACACATTTTTCCCATCGTGTTACCAGTTTCAATATGTCCTGTTCGTAGAAGTCCGTTTGGTTGGAGTGTAGCCATCTGCGCACTGCTGATTTCACTTCCACATCTGTCTCAAAGCGTTTGCCGGCCAGGAATCACTAAGGCGAATCACGTGGCGAAACACTAAGGTTCATGCGTCCCTCTTGGAAGAATGTGCACCACCTGGAGACATTGCTACGGTCCATAGAATCATCCCCATACACGCCACGCATGTCCCTGTGAATTTCACTGGGTTTATGCCCTTTGGCCCACAAAAATCGAACAACACTTCTCTGTTCCTCACAGGTGGACGACTGTAGCATGCGCGCCATCTTTGTTGCATAGTTGAAGCTTCTCTCGTAAGAGGTGCACCTGAGAAAAAAATACCATCTGCAGTGAAAACTTCAAACTATATCTCTGTGAAATTTCAACATTCTAGCTGTAATACCAAGGCAGAAAAAAGTATTCTGCGTTACTTTCCGATCCGCCCTCGTATATAAGAATGACCAGTAGCCCATACCATGTGGATTCGAAACACGATGTTACTTAATAAATAAGAGTTTAAAAAAACTAAAACAATACGCTTTATTAGAAAACCGAACTAAAAAATGAAAAATAATTTTAATTTCAAACACGCTTGGGATAAAATTAAAGTGGCCAGCAAAAAAATAATCTCCAACACATCTAGAATAAAACTAGAGTTATCTACAAAAAAATAATTTTACCATCAAAAGCGTGAGGTGCTTTTTATAGTTTTTACGTTTTATTCTAAGAGACTTTACTTTTAACAATATCTGTTTATTATCAAATATATTAATTGATATAAAGCACCCCACGCTTTTGATGGTAAAATTATTTTTTGTAGATAATTCTAGTTTTATTCTAGATGTGCCGGAGATTATTTTTTTTTGTTAACCACTTTAATTTTTTCCCAAGCGTGTTGGAGATTAAAATTATTTTTCATTTTTTAGTTCGGTTTTCTAATAAAGCGTGTTGTTTTAATTTTTTAAACTATTATTTATTTTTTATTTTTGAGTTCTTACTTCTTACCTGAGGAGATTCAATAATAGGGTAAGTTTTCATGTTCTTGAAACTAGAGTTCTAATCAGGCACAGATCATTCAGATTAATTTTCTTCGCACATTTTTTAACAGTGCAGGTGAATACAGAGTCCAATATTTATTCGAGGACCCTGATTTGCATATAATTTTTTTTAATTTCATTTCCTTATATGACAGAGCTCAGTGATCACTTAATATGATCTCCGTCCCACGCTTTCCTACCTACTGGAAAAGCGAATTTGGCAAAACCAAATAGTGAAGCCATCAGGGAATTGTGAAATTATTATTTCCGTAAACGCTAATCCCTTTTCCACTTTCTCTATGTTTTGAAATCTCTCATCTCGCCCCATTCACTCATATTTTAGCTGGCACTTGAATTGTTCCAGTTTTATTGACGATTTAATACTGAAGTCCTTCTTCGCTCTGTATTTAACTGTAGAAGATTCTAGAACAGAGTGTTTGTCCATGTTGAGAGGTGTTCCAATTCTATGAAAATATTCATTATATTTTCATATGCTCTTTGACCTATATGTATTTAAGAATTATAAATAGTCGATTCATTCCATTCACAAAATTAGATACTAACTTAGTTTTTTAGGATGGTAAAAGGTGGAAATTTAAAAAGCAATGGAATATAAAAATGTATCCCTGTTATAAAAAGAGTTTGATTGATTTTTCTACGCTCTAATATCCCTCCTTTCTAAGAGCCGACACAATGTGTAAGTTGTTGACAAACAAAGTTGCGAAGCGTGAACAACGCCCACTGACAACCAGTTCAGAACCTTTGTAATGAAGGGCACATAAAATAAACCGTGCAGTCTGAGTTTAAAACGTAATGACCTGTAAGACAAACTTTTGAATTGAGGGCGTTAAATAGATAAAAGGAAAGGAATATAAACTTGTCAGGTATATTTTTGGATAATAAAACAATTTACATTACTAAATTTTTATATAAAAATTCGGAATTTTGATTAAACTATATTTGTGTTATCAGGACATTTCATGACCAACCCTGGTTCAATCTTCATTTGTGTTATCAGGACGTTTCATGACCAACCTTGGTTCAATCTTCATTTGTGTTATCAGGACGTTTCATGACCAACCCTGGTTCAATCTTCATTTGTGTTATCAGGACGTTTCATGACCAACCCTGGTTCAATCTTCATTTGTGTTATCAGGACGTTTCATGACCAACCCTGGTTCAATCTTCATTTGTGTTATCAGGACGTTTCATGACCAACCCTGGTTCAATCTTCATTTGTGTTATCAGGACGTTTCATGACCAACCCTGGTTCAATCTTCATTTGTGTTATCAGGACGTTTCATGACCAACCCTGGTTCAATCTTCATTTGTGTTATCAGGACGTTTCATGACCAACCCTGGTTCAATCTTCATTTGTTCGTATCAATAATTTAATCTCCTCAAGTTTCTAACACCCATGGCTCTGGGTCCTTCGTAAGAAAATCCAACTACCTGGTTCTTGTTTGTCCAACATTCCTTCTGCCTTCAGGATTCTCTGCGAAGATGCGGTTTACTAAATTATTTTAGTCCATCCGGGCTATATGACCCGCTCACCTCAATCTGTTCATTTTCGTTTTTCGCACCAAATCAACCTCTTTATACATATCATAAATTTAACAGTTAAATTTCTTTCTCCACAACGTTTATCCTCTGTAGATAGAATATCTCCCTCAAACCGTTACGTTCAAAGGCGTTATTAGATTTTCATTACATCTATTAAGTGACCATTTTTCAGTTGCATAAGATACAATTGGTAATACTACTGCCAGAAATCTGAGTTTTTATATGTCGTGATAACAATTTAGTTATAAAAACTTTTGTATCCACAATATGTTCTATTCGCTAAAACAAGTCTCTTCACCTAGGGTATTGTTTTGTTATAAAATATCCTAGATATGCAAATTCAACAATCTCAATCTTAAATGTTTCCAATTGAATATTCTGTTCAAATCTTTCTCATCTGGTCTTAGAAGTTGTACCTATCATCAATATAGTCTTCTTTTGAGTTATTTTCAGGACAAGGAAAATTATTCCAACTTTTTTGGTGTTGAATAAACAATTCGATTCGAATATTTAAATAATATTGTAAATCGAATATATTTCCCATAAAACTATCATTTTGTCATTGTTTTTTTAGATAAGCATTTTTTAAAGCTGAGAACATGCACCATTCTTACAAGACACAAAGACAAACGCAAATTTAGAACTGATAAAGAATTACATTTCTGGCTTATCAACTTATTCACAGTGCGACGAAGGCTTGGGAGATATCGCAGTTCACTTAACCCAATTTGGTCACTTTTCGAAATAACGTATTCCCTGGGTACATATATTTCACCACTACAAAATTATTATTGTTATTTATTTATTCAACGATATATTAAATCATTTACTGGGGCAGAGAAAGTGTTTTACTAGAAACTGTATAAATGAGAAATCGCTTTCTTAAATGTAGGTTTACTAACACGATTTTTTTTTTAATTTTCAGGAGAGCTCAATTTCGTTTTGGTTACTATCCAACTCACATGTGTTGGGGAAAGGGATTTAAAACCACAAATGTTCAATTATAAATGTGGAATTCATAAAGGAGAAATGTTAGAACATCATAGATATAAAAAAATATTCTTTTATTTTAAAGTAAAGTTAGAACAACCTGTTATAAGTAGGGCTCGGACATGGTTAGATTAAGTGCACTCTTAGTATACATAATGTGCGGGCGCGCGCGGTGTGATAACCCAAACCACGCTCTGACTACCATTTGTGCGGGCGCGCGCGGTGATAACCCAAACCACGCTTCTGCTACCATTTGTGCGGGATACAACCACGCAGACTACCGCCATTTATCCGGGATCGGGTTTTGTTACTGCTGCCTCTATTAACGTGGATCTGCTTTCCTGCAAGGTTATCAATCACAAAGTTGCTTGCCTTGGGCCCATAGAAGGCAGCAATCGATTCATCTTTCTCTCTCAGATATATTGACATAAATAAATAATGATTCTCAAATACATAGAGTGAGTGAAAATGATGATAATAATTGTCATTCAAGAAAGCTAATCAGCAAAATAGCAAGGGAGCTGTAAATAATTTCCTACGTGAGTGAATTTCCGTATAGGATTGAAAACAACTACGTGCACATCAATGAAGTAGCAGATAAATTGTATAAAATATGACCTTTAATAGAAACAAGTTGTCTGAAGTAAAAACAAATTAACAAAGACATTTGGATCATTCAATTAAACAAAAATATAAACAAATAAATAACGATATTCTTACAATAGAAAAAAACACACCATACCTCACGCCACACTCATGCTAACGTCCGAACCAGGGGCCACTTCTTCCCTGGTCTGCCGGACCAACTAAACCACGCCGCTTCTCTGCTTCAGACGAGCTTGTCCATTAGAGCTTCAATCGCATCGGGGACTGGATGCTGATTCAAACTTTGAATCTGCTCAAAGAACTGAACGATGAATGCTTGAATGATTGAATGATAACTTTCTGCCAGTGCACCACGTATATGAAGGTTCTGAGGTAGAGGGGAGATGCGCCGTAGACATTGCGCAGCGGGAAGGGTAAAGAGTAGAGAGAGGGGGTAAATACAAGGAGAAAGGGATATTGGCATAGTTCATAAATATTCCAGTCTAGGGAGGAGAACGACGTTACAATAATGAGCCGAAAAACACACTTTCGGTTCAATAATATTGCTTGATGAGAGAGTGGTACGGGATGTAGTAGCACCAGTCTGGCTAGTATGGCATTTGTGCTGTATTGTTTATAGGAAGTATAGGCGGGTAATGAAATAAGTAGCTAATTGTGGATTACAAGTTTATTTTGTTGCGTAAAATATTTTTTAACTTTTTAAATTAAACGCTACAGTACAACAAAAAGTTAAACAAATGTATAATTTCCGTACATTAATTCACTTTGTGCATCTATAAATACAATGCTGCATACATCATTACAAAAAATAACAAGTTCATTATTACTGCACAATTATTTTCTTCGTACAGTTAGAAATAAAAAGGTAACACAAAAAAAGTATGTGCACTGTACATCATATTTTTAAATCCCTGTTAGTTAAACTCGTTTCGCTTATGTAGAGCTGTTACAATGAATAACAATGTATTTCCGTAAAGTTTCAAAGAAAAACTTCTTCGGTGACTGTTCAAGCAAAGTTTATATTTATAAAAACTCCTTTCTACTTCACATGAGGTAACTGGTGCAAAACGAAAGTAGGGTATATCACAGGTATCTAACATGGAGACAGTACATGCGTTCTTGTTGTCCATTAGAAAATCCTTTATATTGCAAATAGCTGAGTATCAGGGGTTTTCAGCAATACACTTTGCAATTTCTGTTTTGCAATTTCAGATGCCAAAACTACCTCCTGTTTTATCAAAATGTCGCGATAAAATTTCTACCAGTTTTATGGAATCAATCAATGCTATATGTGAAGATTCCAGTTTTTTTATTATTAAAGGTATATCTTTGTAGACGTTGTTGATTACCAGCAACTTTTGATACAGTTGTCCTGACATCAGAGATTTCACAATTTTTATCACCGAACTTTTTTCAGCATTAAATGTATTAACTACTTTAACAATCACTTCATTATGCTGTAAGTAGTATGCAGCGGTCTGCAACCAAGTCCCCGATCGAGTTAAAACAGGTTGAGGTGACAAAGGGATTTGTGATGCAATTTCCTTACATTTCTGTTTCCTAGAAGGTGCCTTTTAAAAACTTTTTCTCATGTTTGATACAAAATGTCCAGATCAGAGAAATGCAACCTAATTCTTTCGGCTACTCGGTGAAGTCCTTGGGCCGAGCAAGTTAGATGTATCATATTCGGATATCGTTCTTTAATTCTGGAAGTTGCTTTCAACATATAAGGGGCTGCGTCTGTTACAAATAGAAAAAAACATTGTCTCTTTTCATTTCATTGGACCAAAAAGGTTGTCGATTTCTGAATGGTTGACTTTATTTAAGACCTCGGTAGTTAAAAATGTATCCCCGGGGTTTTCAGGTGATAATATCACATTTTCTACAGACCTTCTGGACGCATCCTGGGTTCGATCGGTTGACACCCATATTTTATGATCTGCCACAGTATTTTTAATGTATTTCAGAACGTATTCATAACAAGGAGATAAATAATATCTGCGTAAAGTTGTTTCACAAGGAATTTTTCTTCCCGTATATTTGTCAAAAAAAATTATAAGCTGGATTTTGCACTTTATTGAAAGGAATATTCGCGGAAACCATCGTTTCGCATAAATCCTTGTAAAATTAACGATGATTGCAAGTGTCTGAAACTCCTTGACTGTATTTCATCATCAAGCTTATATTTTACATTCCCAATGTGTGTTTTAGAGTTGCAATGGCTCTTGATAAAAATTCTTCTCTCCCCCTTCAACTCTACATTACACAATTTACAAAATATTTTATCTTCTTTTAGCCAAAAATACTCAGGAACGTACTCACGTACAATTGAATTCATCTTGTGTGTGTTTGGGTTTCGGCATGTTGTAATCATTCATCAGATCGTGGTGATCGGTATTATGACTTGACTGCATACTATACTTGTAGCAGCACAGCAAAGATGCCACTGACTGTGGCACTGCGCACGGGACAGGACTAACTATCTGTGTAGTCAACTGTTTGTAAGAGAAACGGTAATGAAAAGGCAAAGAAGTCCGAGATCTAGTTATAAGTGATAACAGATAAGTTAGCAGCTCTCACGTTTACTCATTAGCGGCTAAGCTTTAAGCGAAGTCAATTATTCTTCTTCTTATTCTTTGTCTCTTCCGTTCAAGGATTAGGTTTCTGCCTGTGTCGTCAAGCTACTTGTAAACTCTATTCCCCATCGGTTGGTAATTCAATATCTTCTTTTATAATTTGTTTTGTCACTCTGTCAATATGACCTTTCCATTTCGTTTCATTTTTATCTGTATTGCCATTAACTGAAAAAATTGTCTTATTATTTCATTCCTTATTTTACCAGCTTTAGTCAACCTCTTACATATCTCATACATTTCATCGCAGTATACGTGATCTTTCTTTTTCGTGTTAACCACGATTCGGATACTTACATAACAGTAGATACGGCCATAACCTATAGAATTTAATATGTCTAACGTTTCCAGTTTTCGTTATTAAATATCTTTTAATTCTTCCATAAATGGTTTTGAATCCAATAACATTCATTTAAATCTTCTCATCTAATTCAAAACAAATTCAGATCATAGATAATTGAAATACCGAATCTGCGGTGGACTAGTGGTTATGCTCCTTGCCTCTGGTCCCGAGGATCGCGGGTTCAAACGCGACCGGGGTCGATGGATTTTTTTAGGATGGAAAAATTCAAGGAGCAAGTCCTCCGGAAGGGACTTTAAGCCGTGGGTCCCGAGTCTGAAGATTTTCAGGCTCGTAAAAAATCCTTAAGCCTGAATGAAAAGGCCTCTAAGCAAAATTTACCGAATTTTCCCGTCCTACTACTACCTTGGTTTCCTAGATGTCAGTATGAGGCGGAACGCTGACCACGGACCACTCAAAATTACATCTATACGAAAACAAGTGTAAGTAAATTAGTATGGTTGAAATTCTTCCCTGTAGGGGGAGAGCGCCTAAATCTCTGTTAAGGGAAACATGGGCTTAAAAGAAAAATAAGAAGATAATTGAAATGAGATACTTCTAATATAATCGTATTTCCATTTATTGATATATTCGATATAACAGAATTATTCATATTAAATTTCACTATCATTGATTTGTTTTCTGTATTAGTCGAATGAAATCAAATTGCATATAATGTTTTCATATTATGACATTCTATGTTTTTAGAAAAGTTCGATGACCTTAATCATTGTGCAATTTAGACACATTCGAATAAATCTAAGAAACATGGCATATAAAATTCAATAATTAAAAGAAATATATATTTCTTAAACTAGCAAACTCGGACCATAAATTCGAGTTGCCAAGGAATTGATTTAGTTTGTCAATTCCCGCGTGACGGAATTCTATATTATTCATGTCTATGGCATTAAGATTTATTGTACGTGTTAACGCTGATAAGAGTATCAGTATGTTTTTAATCCCTTTTGCGATAACATAATCACTTTATCATATGGATACAGGAAAGTCATAAAAATAAGTTTATTGATTTTGAAATTGAAAAAAAAATGCTTCTAGATATATTTTGTAACAGTTCCGATTCCTTCTTTCCTATGAGTTATCGTTTATATTTTTCCTTGCCTTAAACATTATATCAGCAGTTTTTTTCGTATTTTTATCTGATTTAAGTAACTTATCTCTTCAGACATGTAATTTCATTTTTTTTCATCGGATGTTCGTCACTCAAATAAATATTAATTTTTAAAGTAAATTTGTACTTGGCCTCCAAATTTGAAAGTTCTTATGTGAGCCAAAAACGAGTTTTTAAAATGTATTAATTATTTATTTTGCCTGATGGAGTTAAGAACGTAAGATCTTCTCTTCCACTTCACCAGGATTAAATTATACATATATTTGTATGTATCTACCCCATATGTCCCTCGTGGAGAAATAGGTGCTCCCATAGTGGGAATTTCTTGATAAAGCTAATTTAGTTACGCTTATTTCCTTATAGATATGAGTGACATGTGGTCAGCACATCACCATAATGAGTATCTAATAGGCAACTAACGTATTACTTGGCTTGGGATGGTTGCTTAAATTTTTCGCAGATGCAATAATTTAGGCTTGAGTTTCATTTCTGAGCACGAAAATGTTCAGCACGGCTTAAAATCTCTCCCGGAGGACTTGTCCCTTGGATTTTGCTGTACTCAAAATTCCATTGATATCGACCGGGTTTGAATCTACGACCCTCGGGATTACAGCTAAGGAACGTAACAACTAGACCAATTAAGTGGACATGTTTTTGTTGTATGAATTATCATGTATCAAAGTTATTTACATTTAAAACTATATATATATATATATATATATATATATATATATATATATATATATATATATATATATATGTTATAATTAAATGTTTAACATTGAGCAATGCAAGCTTAATATGGTATGATAAGAAAAATAAATGCCTGGACGGGATTCGAACCCGGAAATCTGAGTCTGTACCTCAGCGTGTTATCCATTACACCACCAGGCGAATCCAATTCAAACACTTATTTTTCTTATATATGTATTATATTCTCCATTATTACTAGATGTCGCGAGAACTCGGTCTTCACTGCCATCTAGTAGCTGACTATAACAAGTAAGCAAATTAAAGAGAATAGTTCTCGCGACATCTAGTAATAATGGAGAATATAATATATATATATATATATATAAGAAAAATAAGTGTTTGAATTGGTTTCGCCTGGTGGTGAAATGGATAACATGCTGAGGTACAAACTCAGAGTTCCGGGTTAGAATCCCGTCCAGGCATTTATTTTTCTTATCATACCATATATATACACACATCATCATCTTCTTCTTCATTTCAAGGTTTAGGCAATTCGCGTGTTCCGAATTCACAATGATTCCTTCCATCTCTTCGTAGGTCTTTCTACAGCCCTTAATCCCAATTGGTTTATAATGATATTGGACAATCTTATTTCATCCATTCTCTGATCATGCTCTTCCCAGCCGACGCGGTGTTGTTGAATTCTATCATTTATTGAATATATTTCTAATTCACTTCTTATTACTTCATTTCTTATGTGGAGATAGCATATCATTATAAACCAAAGGGATTAAGGGATGTAGGAAGACCTAGGAAGAGATAGATAGAATCATTGTGAATTCGGAACAGCCGAATCGCCTAAACCTGGACGTGAAGAAGATGATATATATATATATATATATCTCATATCAAATCATATCAAATTTATATACGTACCTACAGTAAAATAAATAGAGTCATATTATATATATATATATATATATATATATATATATCTCATATCAAATCATATCAAATTTATATACGTACCTACAGTAAAATAAATACAGTCATATTATATATATATATCTCATATCAAATCATATCAAATTTATATACGTACCTACAGTAAAATAAATAGTCATATTATATATATATATCTCATATCAAATCGTATCAAATTTATATACGTACCTACAGTAAAATAAATACAGTCATATATATCTCATATCAAATCATATCAAATTTATATACGTACCTACAGTAAAATAAATACAGTCATATTATATATATATATATATATATCTCATATCAAATCATATCAAATTTATATACGTACCTACAGTAAAATAAATACAGTCATATTATATATATATATATATATCTCATATCAAATCATATCAAATTTATATACGTACCTACAGTAAAATAAATACAGTCATATTATATATATATATATCTCATATCAAATCATATCAAATTTATATACGTACCTACAGTAAAATAAATACAGTCATATTATATATATATATATATATATATATATATATATATATATATATGACTGTGTATTTATGTTACTATAGGAATATAAATTTGATATGATTGAGCAGTTATGATATGGTAGCTTTCTATTAAGTTTTTACGATTTACGCAGTGTTGCCACATAATATTAACGCAAATAAAATAAAAATACGAGCATGTACCACAGTTGTCACCAACAGCAGCGATATTACGTTGTTTATTGAGTGAGATAAAAATTAATCTTTCATGGATCATATAGGATACTCACCTATTAAAAATAGATTCTATTCCATAAAACTACCACATTAATCTAAATTAAATTTTCGAAAATCATACGCTTGCCAATTGCATACGAATTTTCAGAATTTTTATTTGGATTAATGTGGTAGTTTTATGAAATAAAATGTCTTTTAAAGAATAAATATGCTTGTAATTACGCTAATATTTTTATTATTCTATAGAGTATGTTTAATATTTTATATTCACAGATTTATTTATATTATTACTAGCTAATACCCGGCTTGCGCTGCTATTCCTAAATAAATGGAAATTAATGTGCTTTTATGTTTAGTTCAATACGTAAAAGGAAAAAAAATATATAAAGTTACAATTTTAGATACCCAGTGCTGATTACCCGGCGTTGTCTGGGAATCTACTTATTCCGATTTTCTTGACATACATGAGCTGAAATAAGAAAATTAATATTTTATGTTTTGTTAAATAAGTAGAAGAAAAAATGTATATCGTAATTATTTTTAGATACCCCGTGCTGAGTTGAAAGACAAAATTCGTTATTGTGAGTTATCCGTAAAAGAATACCGCCATCTGCTGTTATGCTTGCACAGGAATTTACGTACTTGTCTCGATCTTCTTGGAATCAATGAAAGACAGAAATGGTTATTGTGAGTTATCCGTAAGAGATAAACATATGCTGTTGCCGACTTTTTTGTTGAGCTTTTTGAGATAATCAATTCTGTGTACATTAATTTTGTGCATTTGTTATGGTTTAGGCAGCGTAAACCATTTAAGCGCCCAAAGAGCTACTTTTTCACGTTTTCCACTACAAAGGGCGATTTTTGAGGGTGTAGGAGTTGAGTATCACAACTCTCTTATAGCCTATGTTCATCCCGGGAATCTCCTGAACATTTTGCAAAAATCCCATCACAATCGGATCAACGGTATGGCCGCGCATAAAGTACGAACAAACAAACAAACAAACAAACTATGATGATCTTGAAGATTTTTGGGCTGTAGGCCGTGGTCGTGTGGCTTGTAGTTCCCCGACGTTTCGCCAGAGACTGCGACTGGCATGAAAATCTTCAAGATCATCATAGCAACTCCGGCCGTGAAAGTCTACGTGAAAACAAACAAACATTAATTTTTATTTATTAGATTAATTTATTAACTTTCGACTACTATTATTCAAGGTTATTATTATTATTCTTATTATTATTATTATTATCATAATTTATCATTATTACTATAGTTATAATCATAATAATATTTGTTATAATAATAATATAATAATAATAATAATAATAACAATAATAATAATAATAATAATAATAATAATAATAATAATAATAATAATAGTAATAATAATAATAATAATACTACTACTAATAATAATAATAATAGTAATACTAATAATAATAATAATAATAATAATAATAATCATCATCATCATCACTCCAGGGATTAGGCAATTGCCCGTTCCGACTTCATAATGCATCAGCCCAACGTCTTCTAGGTCTTCCAACATCACGTCTTCCTCTTGCTTGATAATTTCTTGCTAACAATGGATATCTCTCCTTACACATTCCATCCATGTGATCAATTCATTTCTGTCTGTAATTCGTGACTTTATCCAAAAAAGGCTCTACTTTCAATTAATAATAATAATAATAATAATATCAGTATTATTATTATTACTATCCAGATTAAAATCAAATATAAGTTATAAAATTTGTTTACATGTATTATAACATACGACAATTCTAGTATGCAAGAATATTTAAGTAATTTTAAGATTTTTTACCCTTTTTCAATTGACGTCACTACCTATAATGAGTAGGCCTATTAGCCTGTTTAACACTACCTCTTCACTTTACCCTATTCGCTGTTAACCTTCTACAATTTTTCACTTTTATGATCATCAAATCGTCCTCTACATTACGAGTACCAATCAATTTGGTTCTACATGTTCCCTTCGATTGTCTCTCACCAGGTTTTACAAATAGAACTGTCATCATGTGTTCTCATTACAATTTAATCAGTGATTGATAATATTATACTAGAATGTCCCAAAAAAATCGAGGTATTTTATTTTTAACGCATACCCTAATTCGTTTGTATAATATTAAAACGAGTTCACTAGTAAGTGCAATTTGATGTACGTAGGCCCCCGACTTGCTTCGAAACATCTAAGTACTTGCAAACTTTGATAATAAATTTTGAACAATATTTTTTTTTGTAAAATAGTAAGCAGTTATACGTTTTGAGCATATTGATGTTTCATTTAGTAAATAAACTTAGTTGTAGTATCCTTCTATACTTACGCAGTACAAAATTTAATGTTTTATATTTGGCATGAAGTCGGCACGGGTTGTCATGATCCAATCACAATAATATTTGTTGAGTTATTAAGGTCAAACAAAAAATAAATAAAGGTATACGTATTTGATTTTGCGAAAAAATAAACCTTGTTTATGTCATGGGACACCCTAACACACACACACACACACACACACACACACACCACACACACACACACACACACACACACACACACACACACACACACACACACACACGCACGCACACGCACACACACACATGTATAGTATATATATATATATGTTATAATTAAATGTTTAACATTGAGCAATGCAAGCTTAATATGGAATGATAAGAAAAATAAATGCCTGGACGGGATTCGAACCCGGATTTCTGATCTGTACCTCAGTGTGATATACATTACACTACCAGGCGAATCCAATTCAAACACTTATTTTTCTTATATATGTATTATACTCTCCATTATTACTAGATGTCGCGAGAACTCGGTCTTCACCGCCGTCTAGCAGCTGACTATATCAAGTAAGCAAATTAAAGAGAATATTTTTACCTTATAGCAGTGACGCTTTATAGATGTTATAATTAAATGTTTAATATTGAGCAATGCAAGCTTAATATGGAAAGATAAGAAAAATAAATGCCTGGACGGGATTCGAACCCGGATCTCTGAGTCTGTACCTCAGTGTGATATCCATTACACTACCAGGCGAATCCAATTCAAACACTTAGTTTTCTTATATATGTATCCGGGTTCGAATCCCGTCCAGGCATTTATTTTTCTTATCATTCCATATATATATATATATATATATATATAGTTTCTATGAGTTCATAAAACTCAAAATTAAGTGAAAAGAAGAAATATAAACTATAAACTTACTATATTTTTAAGGGGATAGTAACATTACTTTTTTAACAATTAATTTTTTTTAAATTATTTGATAAAAATTGTATAAGCTGTATCAATATTTTTACCTATATAAGCGAAGTTTAATTAATTACAGTTTATTACTTTCTTTGTATTATTTTCTTTTCATGTATAGTAGATTCGAACTGTTATTGCTTTGTGTATACATTCTTTGATAAGTTTTAATTTCAATTGTCTTTACTTTTATTTTATTATTAGACATTATTTTATTTTTTTATTATTGATTTCGTACATCTCAATGATGGATAAATCATATTTGAAGAGAAAAATTATACGCTCAGACCGGGACTTGAACCCGGGACCCTTGGTTCTCTAGACCAAGTGCTCTACCAACTGAGCTACCTGAGCAAGTACCGATCTAAACGCAAATCTTTCTCTATATGCATTGTAATTCCCATCCACCAAATGCTGTGACGCCATGCTTCTATCTTGCAAATGGCGGCTCCTTTATTAAGAAGACATATTTGGGAATTATACATTACAGCCAGTACGGAATTATACAGTACAGCCAGCATGGCTTCACAGCATTTGGTGGATGGGAATTACAATGCATATAGAGAAAGATTTGCGTTTAGATCGGTACTTGCTCAGGTAGCTCAGTTGGTAGAGCACTTGGTCTAGAGAACCAAGGGTCCCGGGTTCAAGTCCCGGTCTGAGCGTATAATTTTTCTCTTCAAATATTATTTTCTTTATTTAGTTTTACTAGATCATTAATTATTTTGTATGTAATATTACTGAATTTTTTATTTGAATGTAACATATGTTTGTCCTGGTGAGTGGAAGAGAAGGCCACATGGCTTTAACTCGACCAGGCTAAATGACTAAATAAAAATAAATATTTACCATTTGTATTACATAAATTAAAGAAGAAGGAAATTGGACATCTAAAAAAATGCTTTTTGTCAAAATTGAATCAAGAATTGGAAATACATTTTAATTATGTCTTTCCTCTTTGCGAAAGTTAAAACAACCTTTTAATCTTTAGTAACTGAACAGCATACATTCATAAATTTAATATAAATTAGATGTATGCAGAAATATTTGATGCCCATTAATTTCCATGCCAACAGTATTTGTTGTCTTTATGGCGCGATAGGTATAGAAGGCCTTCGCCTACTGGCGGCTGCTTGCCTGACACCCACATGTGTTAATCACAGAGGTGGACGATTATCCATCCTGCATAGGGGTGATATGTGGTTAGTATTTCATGTCCTCAAGCCGTTATAGCTGGTTTTATAAACCTGGAGAAACTTGTTTATTATCGCTGCCCAATTCTTCATGATTCTGGGTGGGCAGGAATTTTGTTAATCAAGAAAGAAATTAAGGGATTTTGAGAAAGAATAAAGGCGAAGTTACCTGAATGGTAGCGAATGACTCTTTATTTCGGTCCCATACTGGTTGAAATTGTTACGCATGGAGATTCGATCCAGTAGCTCCTCCCCAAGACCGCAATGCATCAAACCACTCGGGTACGGCGAATAAAAAATATATAAAAAACAATAACTCTTAATAATACACAAGTGGTTTTTACAGAATCGAGTAAAATGTTTAAAAAGCGAGCGATAACGAGGATATTAATTTCCGAGATTCTGTAAAACATGTCACAAACGTGCGTTGTACATTATTTTTTGCGCGGTGGTTTTCTTCAAAATAATAAATAATAGTAAAATAATATCTTTGTTGGAAATATTTTCGTTCATTATAAACAATTTACTAACGCTAACAGTGTGGGCAATGTTTATTATTGAAACAGCAGGAGGTGTTGAGACAATTTAGCAATAAAATGGCGCCAAGTTTTTATTTATTGTTTTATATTGTTTCAAATAAAGTTCAGTTCAATTAAAATGCAGTAATTTGTTTCTTATAATGTATATTAACACTATCTTTTGGATATTCTTTGTACGTACATTGTATGTAGTGTACATAGAGGGCAGTGGTTTTACTTCCCACACGCGTGCTTGTAATTTGTAACATTACAGTATACTTATTTTTATTACAGAATAGTTATTTAGATTGGCAACCCCGAAATGTAGGAAGTTGAACTTTGTCATGGTCGCCATTGCTGTAAGTACGACAAAACGCAATATAGCGCAAAAAAAACAATTTTTAATAGTTACTAATTTTTGCCTCTGAATTGGTTTGAGTTACAATAATTAGCGTAATTTATCACCAATTATATAGGTCAATAGTAGTGTAACATCTGGATAACTGAATTAAGTGGGTTTTGTTTTAGACTCTATTTCCTTATTCAACTGAAGAAAAAAATCTTTTAGTACTATATCTTTATTAATGTATCAGGTTTCACAATATTCCACATCATCCTGCGCCCAATTAATCTACTGCCATTCTCCTCTACGTCTCTGTTATTCAAATTTACATTGTCGAATTATTTTTCCTTCATGCTGCTCAAAACAATACCAATCCACATTATTTCTGCCCGTCTTCTTCTTTTTCTACCGGGTGTCATCCATTCTAGTATTATTCTTGCGAATGTCTTCTGCCATTCTTGTTATATACTCCACTGTTTTAATTGTAAATTTGTTATGAAATCCACCATTGAACTTTGAACATTTATCTTTTATTCAACTATACTGTTTCTTATTTTATCTCTTCTAGAAATGTCAGCTGAACGCCTCCAAAAATTAATTTTTGCAGAATTCAATTTACTTATTGATCTAAATTTTAATTCCCACTTTTCTGCGCCGCACCGTATATCATTGTACTCCGTATTATAGGATTAAAAAGGTTTGTTTTTGCTTTAGAGCATTCTGAGCCCATAAAACGCCATTAGATTTTAGCATTGCAGATTTACCCTTATTTGTCTTCTCATTAATTTCAGCATCAGGGCTTCTGCCTACACTAATTTTTATCTTCAATAATACATGTTCGTTACATGATTTTGTTTTTCCATCTCCATCTTCAAATACCACATTTTTTATTTATCTGATTTTACCATATACTTCTTTGTGACCAAATTAATATCTGAACTTTCATTTTCCATTCAAATATTAATAAAAACCTTTATTCAGACCTTGCACTCGCTCTTCAACATCAGCGAAAGCATGACTTGAGCATGTCGGCCTGTTTCGACCTAAAAGTACGTAAAATTGGGTATCCCTATTTTCGATGGGCGTAATCTCAATCTATTTGTACGTTTGTAATTAAGAACTTTTTGAGGAGGCTGTGGCCTTCTATTCTTAATTCATGCTGATAATATTGTTCTGGTACTATGCTATTTTCTCGTAAAGGTTGAATATATTTTACTCTTTTCTCATGTCTTCATTTTTATATATCTTTCTTGTTCCCACCACCGGTTCCCATAATCACATCTCTGGAGACTCTATTTGACTGGGCACTTTCTTTATCTAAGTCCAGAATATACATGCATATAGTGAAGCTGGAGAGCCACTCTTATTTAACATTTGAAGATTGTTTATTTTCTGACTTTTTAAATTTATATACAGATATTTAATGTTTACACATCTTTCTGTGCCTAAAGTTTTATTTTTCTTCTCCACTAATCTCTATCCATCCACTCCATGTCCTCCAGTCCCCTTGTTCTCATTCCCGTTCTTATTTCTTGCATCCACGAGTTTCGAGGTCTTCCTTTCCTTCTTCTTACAGGTGGACACCATTCCGATGTTTTCCTGGGTAACCTTTATTCTTGCATTCGTTGCACGTGCCATACCAAATTAATTGCTTATATATTATATAATCTACTATTGAATATATAATATTCTGATTGTATTTAGTAAAGTTCTTTTGACTTTTCCAAACAAATAATTAAATTGTTGTAATTTGTTTACATATTTCTTCATTTGTATGTTACGAGGAAGCAGATATTATGATGATTGTAGAATCTATTCTCTTTTTCTTCGTGGCTAGAGCCAATTTTACACCCTAATAACACTAATCAACAGTGGTTTTGGTACAGAAAAAGAATTAATTAAACTTAATTCTATATAGCAATATGACATAAAATGTGAAATGAAAAAGTGTTCATCACGTCAGGATTAATAGAAATATAACAGTTGTGAAATTTACGTTACATTTTTAAGTGGTTTGTGTTCAAAAGGAGTGTAGAAAAATCAGTAGAGTGACTTTTCTATTCTTAACTTTAACGTGAACTATTGTTTAAATATATAATACACCATTACTGTATTGTACACCCTTAGACAAAAAAAAAAAAGAGTCATCCGCTGATACTGTCAATCGATCGGGGAACTCCGTGAGCGCTCGGAAAAGCCGTATTCACATCAACACGTTTTCAATAATTGTACTGGGTTGTTTGCTAGTTAATGCAGTGCTCACTTTAAGCAACATTAAAAAGAGGGTTTGGCTTAGTGTGTTTCCGTGGTCGAGAGGTTTAATAGACATCGTCTGCGTTCGTAACCTCACGGGTTCGTTTCCCGTTCTACCTTCTTTTAACGGAATGTTAGAATAGCATTTTGTGTGTAATGTAGTTTCATATTAAATTTTTTATTTGAGTTTTATGGCTTTAATGCACACACAAAAACATAAATTAAAACCTTCTTCTAATAAGTAAACGAGGAAAGAAAATAATATGTTCTAAAATGAAAACTTTAACAAAAACAGAATCAATATCGGGTGTATGAATCCTCAGCATATATATTTCCGCCCTCAATTTGTGGGGCATTGATGCAATCAAATTTCTACAGGCACGTGGACGATCGGTTAGATCATCCCAGGCGTCTTGAATTTGTGCCCATGAGCCATCTTTCGTCGTTCGTGCATCTGCAGGCCAATTAGAGTCATCTTTATTTTTATCTTAGCACAGACATTTTCGATTTGACTCAAATCTGGTGAACAGCGAAATTTGATTTGCCTTCTCCTTTAACAATCAAATCAAATTTCGCTAAACACATTTCAGAAAGCGGCAACAGTTTCAACAATATCGATAATATGTAAATTATACACAGAGAAAACAACAGACACAAAATTAACATTTTAGAAGAAATCGAAATTATCAAGAAGGCCAAGAATACAAACATTCTCAACGAAAATGTACCCAATGAGCAAAACCCTCTACAAGACATATACAGATAATCCAATGCTACTACAACAACTCCAGAAGATGAAGCATGCTTCGAAAGGCCTAAGAGTGAAATCAACGAATTTTTTAAATAGTTGAGGAAGTCGGTAGTATACAAGGTAAAAAAATATATAATTTAACATTGTTATAACCTTAACGGTATAAAAATCAATTATGAACTTAAAAAGTATAGATTAATTCAAATGTCGAAATAAAATGTATTTAATTCATAAAAGGTTTTAATACAAATATCACAAAATAAAACTGCGTAATTGATCGTCATTAACAGAAACAGTGACCGCATGCTTTACCGCTGAGCTATCAGGACACGTAGGAGAGTCTTCAGTTCATGCCACATAACACAATAGTTCAGGAACTGCACAATTATGACTAGTTTGCTAGTTTGAACCCAGCGCTGTGCCGAATATGACTTAGAAGGAATGTGCGTTCAAGAGATGACTCATTTTTTTGTCGAAGGGTATACATACTGTATTCAAACTCATCGCCCAATAAGAATTAAAATTTATTTACTTATACTTATGTATGTTCTTAAGTCTAAATTACTTTTCTGTCTCAGGCATTGATTTAGATTCCATTGATAGTGAAAATTCTTTTTTTATGCACAGAACATACACTGTTGAGAAATCAAAACGTGTATCTAACAACGATCCCCAGATACATTTTTTACATATGTGCTGAAATCACAAGGAAACAAACACGACGTATTGTAACCCACTGAAGACGTTATATCGTTTATATTTTTTTGCACTATGCAACTCATATTGTATACTTACTGTAATTACTGATGTGTATCGTAATTTGACATTCCCGTATACAATATTGGTTGCTATGAAAACAAAAGAAATCTCAATACTTTAAAAATTACCAGAAGCACTAGTGCGGTAAGTAAAAACATTTATTTTGAAATATTGATAGTGATATTGAAATTTGTATTAATTTCGGTATTAATTAATCACATCCGCCTTTCCACGCCTCTTCGATTTCATCATTGCTGCCCACACTGTCAACTTTCTCCATAATCAGAAATAAATCCCACATCAAGTTAGTTTTACAGTTTTAACAAATGTAAGATGGCGGCATGACCGACAATATTTATTATTTCTCCATAGCATCACATATGGCCGATTCACATTCTGAAATCTAACATTTATCTTCAATTATATTTATTAATATATTAGCTAATATCTTAATTAATAAAATAAATACACATACTTACTTACTCACTGGCACTAACAAACCCGTAGGTTCGTGGCCACGCGGACATAAGCTCTCCATACATCCCTATCCTCAGCTAATACTTTCCAATCATTCCTTGTATATTCTACTTACCTCAAATCATAGTTAATGTTGTTCTCCCACCTCATTCTGGGTCTACCAACTGGGCGTTTTCCCCTCAGGCTTTCCTACAAGAAGCTTCCATGCAAGTCTTTCATTCCCCATACGTGCAACATGTCCTGCCCATCGCAGTCTACGAGACTTAACTGTTCTTATTATATCTGGCTTCCTATAAATACCATATAGTTCATTGTTATGTAGTCTTCTCCATTAACCCGTCTGTTCATCTCTCTTTGGTCCAAAAATCTTCCTAAATACTTTATTCTCAAATACTCGCAATCTCCCTTCCTCCCTTAAAGTAAGAGTCTATGTTTCGCTCCCATATAATATAACTGGTAGAATAATAATTTTATATATTTCAGTTTAACGTTTTTTGAAAGGAGCTGGGACATTAAAAGTCTCTGCAATGCATAATAGCATGCATTTCCAGAATTGAGCCTATGTTTAATTTGTTTGTGCATCTCATTCCTATTTGTGATTATTGTTCCCAGTTATTTGAATTCAGCCACTTCCTCAAAATTTCCCTCATTTGTCGTTAGCTGTCCATTTCCATTATATAATGAATTTGTACGTATGACCATATATTTAGTTTTATTGATATTTACTTCCAGTCCTAATTCCTTTGTGTTACTCAATAGTGTGTGCGTGTTGTCCTTTAGTATCTCCTCACTATCGGCCAATAATACTACATCATCAGCATAAACTAACAGCTTATTAATACCATTGAGTTGTAGGCCTTCCTCATCCTCTAAAGATTGATGGCATGCTCTAGTGCAAAATGAAATAGTAGAGGAGATAGTGCATCTCCTTGCTTCAACCCATTCTGAATTTCAAAGGTGTCCGAAAACTGTTTGCCTACATGTACTCTACTCTTTGTGCCATTTAGATACATTCGTAAAAGTCTAACTTACTTTTTTAGGAATTCCAAACTCCAGCATACTGTATAATTTCTCGCTCTTAATTGAGTCATATGCTTTTTTGAAGTCTACATATAGTTGATGTACATTATCATTATATTCCCATTTCTTTTCTAAAATTTGTCTTGTACTAAAAATCTGATCTGTTGTAGACCTGTTTCTTCTAAATGCACATTGATGATCTCCTAGAATGTCATCAATATAGGGATTAAGTCTGCTTACTATTATATTTGTTAGAATTTTGTACAGTGAAAAAATAGTATGCAATACTCATAATGTAAACATAACGAAATCTCGGAAATATAAAAAAACTCGGAGCCAGCGCCTCGTTTTTTTAAACTTTTTCTCGATCCGTATCAAGAGTTTACCACACTCGTATCGCAACATTATAATTGCCAACTGGAGATCAGGATAAAGATTGGACACCTCACATAACGTACACTAGGTGTAATTCTTAACTAACACAATGGCTTAAAGGCAAAACGAGCACTTACTATTGACATACTAATGATCTGGCGAGTGACTCAAAACCATTTTTGAAGATTGCTACTTCTATTTGGCCAATGTAACGGGGTTTTCATCAAAGGATAAGAAAAATAGTACACTAATCTACCCTCGGCAATTACACGTGTTCCCCATTGTGAACACCTACCAGGGCCAGCTCCTCCATTAGCGTGGGAAGAAGTTCCTAATTGTGACCACGAGGAAGCACAATGTCAATCAAGTGAAGAGGAGTACCTTCCAGAACAAAGACAAATTTTAATGACACAAGTAAAACTTAACGATCTAGTTCGTGATTTAAACTTATCCAAGGAGCATGCAGAAACTGTATCTTCACGTCTTAAGGAATGGAACTCACTTCATGAAGAAACTAACACTACTCACTTCAGAGAGCGTAAAAAGATCTGATGCCATACAACTGTATGGTGGGTAACGCTTGTGCTTGTACTGATGTAGCAGGTTTAATGAAACAATTATACATACCATATCAAGCTGAGTCCACCGCTGTGGTCTCGAGCTGCCTTGTCGCGCAGCGGGCGCGGGGGACAGGCCCCTGGGTGAGGTTTTTTTCTTTGGGAGGGATTTTCCTCACCTATAAGACAAATGTCAGGAAGGTTAGGGCCCAACGGTCCCCGAAAATCATCCGGCCGTCACCATCATCCTTATCATTATCACCATCATCTTTCACCGGTGTGGAAAGCAACGGGAAGCTACCACACATATAATTCTCTAGTAAAACTGCAAAGCATAGCATGAAAAATGCTATGAATGCAGTGAAAGATCTGCCCTAGGGCAGAATTACTATGGATGGATATCAAGCTGCAGCGTGGCGCTTGTTTATAGATGCTTCTAAGACAAGCCTGAAGGTTGTACAATTATATTATGGCAATCGCCTGTGTCTGTAGGATATTCTGTGACAATGAAAGAGAATTACGTTAATTTATCAGAGATACTTGAAGAAGAAGAGAACTGGAAAATATGTGGTGATCTTAACGTAAGTGGTTTATTAACTGATCTCCAGAGTGGTTTCACTCTGCATTGCTGGTTTCCTTTGTCTTGGGACAGCCGTGCAACAGACAAACATTATACAGTTAAAACAGTGGCCACCACGAGAAGAACTGGCTCCAGGGAAAGGAAATGTGAAATATGTACATTTGGTGGATTCACAAAATATCTTTCTTCCCCCGCTGCGTATAAAGCTTGGACTTATCAAGAATTTTATGAAGGGGATGGACAAATGTGGTAACGTTTTCATGCAACTACGTGAAGTGTTCCCTGAAGTAAGTTATGCAAAATTGAAATAAGATATTTTTATAGGGCAACAGATCAGGAAGTTAATGCATGAAAATAATTTTCCAGACAAATTAAGTCAGTTAGAGCTTGCAACCTGGTGTTCTTTTAAGGGTGTCTTTGAAGGTTTCCTAAGGAATGTAAGAACAGAAAACAGTGGCATATTAGTAGGAAATCTCATAGAGAATTATAAAAACCTTGGATGTAGAATGTCCCTAAAATGCACTTCTCCTTTTCGCATTTAGATTTCTTCCCTGCCAATTTGGGAGCGGTTAGTGACGAGCATGCGGAAAGTTTCCATCAGGACATATTGCGGATGGAAAGCCGCTATAAAGGTACATGGAACCCCTCAATGTTGAGTGATTACTGTTGGTTTTGAAGCATGAAGGATCTACATCTTATAGACAGAAGTTGTCTCAAAAAGACTCAATCATCCGCAAAAAAAAATCATCATCCAGCAAATTAATGTTGCAAATTTGATTGTAAAACTTACATTAAGCCTAGAACACCAAGTATAATATTATGTATGTTATAATTTTATAAATGTTAATGTAGGACTTATATAAGCCACTGTAGTTTCTGCGTTTAGGTATAGGTATTTTAAAACCTCCAAACTACAAATTGGAGAGTGATGGCGAAAAACTAACTGCATTTTCAGAATCAGCAAGTCCCAATTAATTAGGTCCACCAACTTTTATTGGGGGCACGCCGTAGCGTAGTGGTTAAGGCACTGAGCCACAAGCCAGAGGGTCGAGGGTTCAAGTCCCGTTGAGGTCAGGATTTTTAAACTGACCCAAACCCTCTGGCGGCACTATGGCCCTGGGGTCGACTCAGCCTCTAACGGAAATGAGTACCAGACACTTGTTCTGGGGGTAAAGGCGGCCGTCACGCAGGGCTGGCAACCCGGCTGACATAAAGTGCCGATTGTCTAGAAAAAGTGGGAGCCTTAACCTCCTACTACCCGAAGGGCCTCCTGGCCTGTTGTGGGATCACTTTACTTTACTTTACCACCATCTTTTATTTCTGTATCTAAAATTGGTGTTTGTTAAGCTGTGTAATTAAACTTTTATATTTGTTCTATCGTTTTATCACTTTCTCCAAATGCTAATATATTTGTTTTTTATCTGGATATAAATATATTGTGTTTATTATTTTTATGTTTAATTGAATGAGTAAAGGAAAAAATAATTATATTTTTAGATACCCCATACTGTTTACCCGCCGCTGTCCGGGAATCTACTCATCCCGATCTTCTTGGCATAAATGAGCTGTAAGACAAAATTAATGTACTTCTTAAGATTGGTTGAATAAGTAAAATGAAAAATAATTACAAATATATATCGTAATTATTTTAAGATTCCCCGTGCTGATTACCCGATATTGACCGGGAATCAACGTATCTCGATCTTCTTGGCATAAATGAGATAAAAGACAAAATTCGTTAGTGTGAGTTATCCGTAAAAGAAAACCCGCCATATGCTGCTATGCTTGCACAGGAATCTATGTACTTGTCTCGATCTTCTTGGCATCATTGAAAGACAAAAATGGTTATTGTGAGTTATCCGTAAGAGATAAACATATGCTGTTGGAGACTTTTTTTATAGAGCATTGTAGATATTCAATTCTGTGAACATTAATTTTGTGTATATGTTATGGTTTAGGCAGCATAAGCCATTTAAGCATCCAAAGAGCTACCTTTTTTTCACGTTTTCCACTACGAAGGGAGATTTTTAAGGGTATAGGAGTTGAGTATCACAACTCTCTTATAACCTATGCTCATCCCGGGAAACTCCTGAACATTTTGCAAAAAGCCCCATCACAATCGGATCAACGTTATGACCGTGCATAAAGTACGAACAAACAAACAAACAACGTTACTTTTTTATAATTTAGATATCTTATTACATAACCTCAAAGTTTCTTTAATATGAATTTCAACAGTGTTGATGATCCACGTATAAATTAAATGGACAATTTTGTCTAACTGCTTGGTTTTTAAATTATATTTTTGCTAGTTTTTATCTCCAAAGTAAATATTAATATATTTAATAAACAAAACTATCAAAATGTTATGGTTTTCATAAACAATCTCTTTTTTATGTTCATATAAAAGCTCTGGATTATTTGCATTAAATGCTGAGGGAGACATTTATTTTCTAGCATGTTCATAATGCACTCAGTATGTCATATATATAATCAATATGACTACTTTTTGATAAGAGGCTGTTCTTGGAATAACTGGTTGCCAAGCACACTTCTAACGTCGATTTATCGTGTTCAACGTGATCGGAATCGATGAATTCTTAAGGACATAAACATTTTTGACGACGATTTCCTTCGGAAGGGAAAAGAATTTGTGGGTCTAACTTCTAAGTAAGGAAAAAATATTCATAATAATAGAGATTATCTAAATAAAGGATATCGAATTAATAAGATAACTAATTTGAAGTTCAAGTAAAAGTTAGTTCTTTTTAAACAGCTTAAATACAGCGTAAAATAAATATATGTCATGGAAGTTAAAAATTAAATTGTACCTGTTGGTAGGTGCCGACGTCCTCAACTTTGTTAAAATATTGTATATAAAATTAACTGGAGCGCTTTCGGAAGTTATCTTCCATCTTCTGCAGGTTGAGTTTCCGCTACTTGTTGTGTACGGTGATGTATACTCCAACTGTTTGTAGCAGCAACTGACTTGGAGTATACATCACCGTACACAACAACAAGTAGCGGAACCTGCAGAAGATGGAAGATAACTTCCGAAAGAGCTCTAGTTAATTTTATATACAATATTTTAACAAAGTTGAGGACGACGGCACCTACCAACAGGTACAATTTAATTTTTAACTTTCATCATATGGCTTTATCTCAACGGAATTTGATATGAATTTTACTAATATAGATTTATGTCATTTAAAATAATCTTAAACCTAAAATAAGAAGCCTCTGAAAAAATAAACTGACAGCCTTTTCGTACTAAGACTTTATTTGCTGTATTAATATATTACTCTCTCAGATAAAGACTGTCATTATAAAAAATGGGGACATGCGGTGGTTCGATTATCGTAGAGGATTTTTTTCTCGTGGAATTTCGGATAGTATTGAGACCGTAGCTCATCCAGAATCGTGAGGAATTTGGGTAGATACAATAAGTAACAGCTCCAAATTTATAAACCCATTTTTAACGACTGTGGATTGCAAATGCTGACCAAATATCACCTCTATACTAGCTGAATGTTCGTACACATCTGTGATTAACTTAAATGAATGCGAGGCCAGCAGATGTAGATAGCCAAAGAGACTTCTAGAGCTGTCGTGCCATGGGGTTTAATTTTAATATTGATCAATCATTTGAAATACTTTAAAATATTTAAAAACATAGATTTGAAATTAAGAGACCTGATTTACATGCGAAAATTAAGTTTTTTTTTTTTAAATTCTGTACCTTGGAGCAATATAATGATAATCGATAATCTGACTAATTGAAGTTAATAATTATATATTTCGTTTTACCTAATTATATCTCTGCACGTAAGTATTAATAATTATATATAATGGCCACACGTAGAATTTATAATTAAATGGAAATGGACACTTAACAATAAATGATGGAAAATTCGAAGAAGAGGCAGAAATACCTTGAAACAACAATTACAAACGGAAATGAGATGTAGAAAGAAATTGAAAATACACACAAGTTTGAAAATGCATGCTAATAATCATTACGAGGGCTTTTGTCACTCGAACTCTTATAAACAAAGCGTTAAAATAAAAATGTATATAAATATTATTCTTCCATTTATAGGTCTACATGGCTGCGAAACATGTTCTCTTACTTTAAGAGAAGAACATTCTTCCATTTATAGGTCTACATGGCTGCGAAACATGTTCTCTTACTTTAAGAGAAGAACATTCTTCCATTTATAGGTCTACATGGCTGCGAAACATGTTCTCTTACTTTAAGAGAAGAACATTCTTCCATTTATAGGTCTACATGGCTGCGAAACACGTTCTCTTACTTTAAGAGAAGAACATTCTTCCATTTATAGGTCTACATGGCTGCGAAACATGTTCTCTTACTTTAAGAGAAGAACATTCTTCCATTTATAGGTCTACATGGCTGCGAAACATGTTCTCTTACTTTAAGAGAAAACATTCTTCCATTTATAGGTCTACATGGCTGCGAAACATGTTCTCTTACTTTAAGAGAAGAACATTCTTCCATTTACAGGTCTACATGGCTGCGAAACACGTTCTCTTACTTTAAGAGAAGAACATTCTTCCATTTATAGGTCTACATGGCTGCGAAACATGTTCTCTTACTTTAAGAGAAAACATTCTTCCATTTATAGGTCTACATGGCTGCGAAACATGTTCTCTTACTTTAAGAGAAGAACATTCTTCCATTTATAGGTCTACATGGCTGCGAAACACGTTCTCTTACTTTAAGAGAAGAACATTCTTCCATTTATAGGTCTACATGGCTGCGAAACATGTTCTCTTACTTTAAGAGAAGAACATTCTTCCATTTACAGGTCTACATGGCTGCGAAACATGTTCTCTTACTTTAAGAGAAGAACATTCTTCCATTTATAGGTCTACATGGCTGCGAAACATGTTCTCTTACTTTAAGAGAAGAACATTCTTCCATTTATAAGTCTACATGGCTGCGAAACATGTTCTCTTACTTTAAGAGAAGAACATTCTTCCATTTATAGGTCTACATGGCTGCGAAACATGTTCTCTTACTTTAAGAGAAGAACATTCTTCCATTTACAGGTCTACATGGCTGCGAAACATGTTCTCTTACTTTAAGAGAAGAACATTCTTCCATTTATAGGTCTACATGGCTGCGAAACATGTTCTCTTACTTTAAGAGAAGAACATTCTTCCATTTATAGGTCTACATGGCTGCGAAACATGTTCTCTTACTTAAGAGAAGAACATTCTTCCATTTACAGGTCTACATGGCTGCGAAACATGTCTCTCTTACTTTAAGAGAAGAACATTCTTCCATTTATAGGTCTACATGGCTGCGAAACATGTTCTCTTACTTTAAGAGAAGAACATTCTTCCATTTATAGGTCTACATGGCTGCGAAACACGTTCTCTTACTTTAAGAGAAGAACATTCTTCCATTTATAGGTCTACATGGCTGCGAAACATGTTCTCTTACTTTAAGAGAAACATTCTTCCATTTATAGGTCTACATGGCTGCGAAACATGTTCTCTTACTTTAAGAGAAGAACATTCTTCCATTTATAGGTCTACATGGCTGCGAAACATGTTCTCTTACTTTAAGAGAAGAACATTCTTCCATTTATAGGTCTACATGGCTGCGAAACATGTTCTCTTACTTTAAGAGAAGAACATTCTTCCATTTATAGGTCTACATGGCTGCGAAACACGTTCTCTTACTTTAAGAGAAGAACATTCTTCCATTTATAGGTCTACATGGCTGCGAAACACGTTCTCTTACTTTAAGAGAAGAACATTCTTCCATTTATAGGTCTACATGGCTGCGAAACATGTTCTCTTACTTTAAGAGAAGAACATTCTTCCATTTACAGGTCTACATGGCTGCGAAACACGTTCTCTTACTTTAAGAGAAGAACATTCTTCCATTTATAGGTCTACATGGCTGCGAAACACGTTCTCTTACTTTAAGAGAAGAACATTCTTCCATTTATAGGTCTACATGGCTGCGAAACATGTTCTCTTACTTTAAGAGAAGAACATTCTTCCATTTATAGGTCTACATGGCTGCGAAACATGTTCTCTTACTTTAAGAGAAGAACATTCTTCCATTTACAGGTCTACATGGCTGCGAAACATGTTCTCTTACTTTAAGAGAAGAACATTCTTCCATTTACAGGTCTACATGGCTGCGAAACATGTTCTCTTACTTTAAGAGAAGAACATTCTTCCATTTATAGGTCTACATGGCTGCGAAACATGTTCTCTTACTTTAAGAGAAGAACATTCTTCCATTTATAGGTCTACATGGCTGCGAAACATGTTCTCTTACTTTAAGAGAAGAACATTCTTCCATTTATAGGTCTACATGGCTGCGAAACATGTTCTCTTACTTTAAGAGAAGAACATTCTTCCATTTACAGGTCTACATGGCTGCGAAACACGTTCTCTTACTTTAAGAGAAGAACATTCTTCCATTTATAGGTCTACATGGCTGCGAAACATGTTCTCTTACTTTAAGAGAAGAACATTCTTCCATTTATAGGTCTACATGGCTGCGAAACATGTTCTCTTACTTTAAGAGAAGAACATTCTTCCATTTATAGGTCTACATGGCTGCGAAACATGTTCTCTTACTTTAAGAGAAGAACATTCTTCCATTTACAGGTCTACATGGCTGCGAAACATGTTCTCTTACTTTAAGAGAAGAACATTCTTCCATTTATAGGTCTACATGGCTGCGAAACATGTTCTCTTACTTTAAGAGAAGAACATTCTTCCATTTATAGGTCTACATGGCTGCGAAACATGTTCTCTTACTTTAAGAGAAGAACATTCTTCCATTTATAGGTCTACATGGCTGCGAAACATGTTCTCTTACTTTAAGAGAAGAACATTCTTCCATTTATAGGTCTACATGGCTGCGAAAACACGTTCTCTTACTTTAAGAGAAGAACATTCTTCCATTTATAGGTCTACATGGCTGCGAAACATGTTCTCTTACTTTAAGAGAAGAACATTCTTCCATTTATAGGTCTATACATGGCTGCGAAACATGTTCTCTTACTTTAAGAGAAGAACATTCTTCCATTTACAGGTCTACATGGCTGCGAAACACGTTCTCTTACTTTAAGAGAAGAACATTCTTCCATTTATAGGTCTACATGGCTGTGAAACATGTTCTCTTACTTTAAGAGAAGAACATTCTTCCATTTATAGGTCTACATGGCTGCGAAACATGTTCTCTTACTTTAAGAGAAGAACATTCTTCCATTTATAGGTCTACATGGCTGCGAAACATGTTCTCTTACTTTAAGAGAAGAACAATCTTCCATTTATAGGTCTACATGGCTGCGAAACATGTTCTCTTACTTTAAGAGAAGAACATTCTTCCATTTATAGGTCTACATGGCTGTGAAACACGTTCTCTTACTTTAAGAGAAGAACATTCTTCCATTTACAGGTCTACATGGCTGCGAAACATGTTCTCTTACTTTAAGAGAAGAACATTCTTCCATTTATAGGTCTACATGGCTGCGAAACATGTTCTCTTACTTTAAGAGAAGAACATATAAAAGAATATTTCAATAAAGTGCTAAAGAAAATTTCTGAACCAAATAGAGACGAACAGATGACAGTGGTCTTAATGGGAAACCATACATAATAAGAATAGTTGTGTCTCTTAGACTGCGGCATGAATTGGGAATGAAAGAGCGGCGTGGAAATTTCTTGTAAATAAGTCAGTGTGAAATCTCCCAGTAGGTAGACCAAGATTGAATTGAATAATAACATTGACCTGTTTTGAGGAATATTTATTAGGCCTATACTAGGAATTATTGGAGAACAACTTTAACTAAAGTGATACAACTAAATATATGGTCACACGTAGAAATACATCATATAATGGAAATGGACAGCTAATGACAAATGAGAGAAATTTTGAGGAAGTGGCTGAATTCAAATACCTAGGAACAATAATCACAAACAGGAATGAGATGCTCAAGTAAATTAAACATAGGCTCAATTCTGGAAATGCATGCTATTATGCATTGCAGACACCTTTGACTTCCCAACTCCTTTCAAAAAACGTTAAACTGAAAATATATAAAACTATTATTCTACCAGTTATATTATATGGGTGCGAAACATGGACTCTTACTTTAAGGGAGGAAAGGAGATTATGTATAATTGAGAATAAAGTTCTTAGGAAAATTTTTGATCAAAGAGAGATGAACAGACAGGTGAATGGAGAAGACTGCATAACAGTGAATTACATGGTCTCTATAGGAAGCCAGATATGATGAGAACAGTTAAGTCTCGTAGTCTGCGAAGGGCAGGACATGTGGCACGAATGGGGAATGAAAGACGTGCATGGACGCTTCTTGTAGGAAAACCAGAGGGACAACGCCCAGTTGGTAGATCAAGAAAGAGGTGGGAGAATAACATTAACTATGCTTTGAGGAAAGTATATTATACAGGGAATGATTGGAAAAGTTTGGCTCAGTATAGTGATGTATGGAGAGCTTATATCCGCGCGGCCATGAATCTACGGGTTCGGATAGTATTGGGACCGTAGCCCATCAAGGATCGTGTGGAATTTAGGTAGATACAATAAGTAACAACTCCAAATTTATAAACCCATTTTTAACGACTGTGGATTCAAAATGCTGACCAAATATCACCTCTACACTGGCTGAATGATCGTAGACCTCTGTGATTAACTTAAATGACTGCGAGACCAGCAGATGTATGATAGTCAAAGATTAACTATGATTTGAGGGAAGTATATTATACAGGGAATGATTGGAAAAGTTTAGCTCAGTATAGGGATGTATGGTACATGGTCTTTATAGGAAGCCAGATATAATAAGAACAGTTAAGTCTCGTAGACTGCAATGGGCAGGAGATGTTGCACGTATGGGGAATGAAAGACGTGCATGGAAGCTTCTTGTAGGAAAGCCAGAGGGAAAACGTCCAGTTGGTAGACCAAGAATGAGGTGGGAGAATAACATTAACTACGATTTGAGGGAAATAGATTATACAGGGAATGATTGGAAAGCATTAGCTCAGTATAGGGATGTATGGAGAGCTTATGTCCGCGCGGCCATGAATCTACGGGTTCGATAGTGCCAGTGAGTTAGTTAGTTAGTTAGCTAAAGAGATATTATGTACGTGCGGTCATTGACCTTGTGGATCATTTGTCCAAGTGATTTAGTTACTTAGTTAATTCTGTTTTGGAAGTGTCAACAATAAACTATATCAAGATGGATACTAAAGTGAGGATTAGAAAATATACTGTTTGCCGTTAATTAAAAAATAAAGATCATGTTCATGCTTATCATTATTTATCTCCAGACATAGAATTCTGAAAATAGATTGAAATATATTAATTGATACGATAAGGAAAGTTATAATAATCTTAAAAAAAATCCGTCACGCCGGAACTATGGAAACTAAGCGAGTCTAATTTATGGTTTAGGGAATAATATATATATTTTTGTTAAATTGGAGAAACTATATTTCTGATGCCAGCTTATTTGAAAATGTCAACCGCAGTGAAAACAAAATATTATTTTTAGGGTTTCAGGTAATTCCCTACTTCCAATGGTCGGATTTCAATGCTTTTTAGAACACCTTCCTCGTTTTCTAAATAGCATATATTGAGAATCGGGATTCTTTGTGGTTCATTGAAAATTACGACAGCTGGAGTGATTTTTAAATTTTAATTCCAAACAAAACCTCTACACCTAATGGTCCGATTTTGCTGGTTATATATATATATATATATATATATATATATATATATATATGTGTGTGTGTGTGTGTGTGTGTGTGCGTGCGTGCGTGTGCGTGCGTGCGTGCGTGCGCGCGTGAGTGTTGTAATTAAATTTTCGACATTTAGCAATGAAGGCCAATATTATGACACGAAAACAAAAATAAATGCCTAAGCCGGGATTTAAACCCGAGACCTCTAACTCTATACGTTAATGCTCTACCATCTGCGCCACTCAGGAACCCTAGCACAATATGTTTGTATTTCGGTTCCAGAGTTTCGCAGTTGATAGCGCATTAACGTATACAGTTTATGAGGTCTCAGGTTCAAATTCCATCTCAGGCATTTATTTTTCTTTTAATATCTTTTACATATATAGATTTTAGTCATGATCATTTTCGTTATCTACTAGATAGGGTCGGTAAAGATAAAAAAAAACATTTCATGGGAACAACCTAAATTTAATTCCTTGGGAATTTGTTAAATTGAGTGTATATGCTGGATTATTCCGTGGTTGATGCGAATTAACCGGGCTTCAACGTGGCGGGATTGAATGTTCCCTTTGTTGAAATATTATACCCACATACGCTGGTTCATTGCACTCGCAGTCCTTTCACAGCAACAAGCTGTACTAAAAACAGGCGAAATAATGACAAACTGTTTTTGAAAGGGTTTTCTTTAACAAGGTTTTAACATTTTTGCACGCTTTTAGTAGAACTGTGCATCCGGGAATCTGACCTCTTGACTTTCATATAACCACTAATTTCCGGATCGACAGCTCCACTATGAAAGACGATATCAGTCTTTGGATGACTCGTTCCACCCACATCATAAACAGAGTTTGAATAGCTGAGAATTAATGAGTTGGCAAATCAGTGCTTTGTTTAATGGCGTGAAATGATGAGACACGGATTCATTACTATCACTGACTAAAATAGCATCTGTTTGTTCAGTACACCACTTCCGGTATTGAACAAGAAAAGTCTGATGTTTAATCCAGCCAAGCGTATAAATTAGTAATGTTAAGTAGGGATGTGTAAAAAAATATTAACTGATAGTGCAAATAGTTACATAACACGGTAATCACTATAAAATAATGACATTAATAAGCGAGACAGAGAAGTAATAATAAATAATAGTTTAAAAAACTAAAACAACACGCTTTATTAGAAAATCAAACTAAAAAAATGAAAAATAATCTTAATTTCCAACACGCTTGGGATAAAATTAAAGTGGTCAACAAAAAAATCATCTCCAACACATCTAAAATAAACCTAGAGTTATGTATAAAACATAATTTTACCATCAAAAGAGTGGGGTGCTCTATATCAATTAATATATTTGATAATAAACAGATATTGGTAAAAGTAAAGTCTCTAAGAAGAAAACATAAAAACCATAAAAAACACCCCACGCCACCATACATTGCCAACTGTTATCTATAATACCCCATTATTAGTTTGAATTTTGCATACGAGATAGGAGTAGTTATTCATGATAATATAATATACGGTTAAATCTATAATATATTTACCTTGTAGGTCCGTCTCCTCAACTTAAGTTCTTTTAAAACTCTGTAGGCCTTTCGGGACTAGTCCCATCTTCAGCAGAACGCATTAGGTCCGTTCTTTTTTACACTTGTTGAAGCACTGACTTGGTTGTGAGAATTTTGTACAGAGGATTGTGTGGATTAGGTGTGTATGAAATCAACAGCAACCTGATTCTCAATGAATGCACACCTAATCCACACAATCCTCTGTACAAAATTCTCACAACCAAGTCAGTGCTTCAACAAGGGTCAACAAGAACGGACCTAATGCATTCTGCTGATGATGGGACTAGTCCCGAAAGGCCTACAGAGTTTTAAAAGAACTTAAGTTGAGGAGACGGACCTACAAGGTAACTATATTATAGTTTTTAACCGTACATTATATTACTGTGAACTAATACCTCAACGGAAAGTCACCATGAATTTTACTAGTATCGTTATTCATGGTGTTTGGGAGATACAATTTACGAGAATGTGCCTGTTGTTTGTGATTGAGGAGATTGTGAAATAAGTTTCAAATCGGAATTGTATAAGTGATTGTGGGACACACTATGAATGCCATATATGTAGTTATGTCAGTTTAAATGGGTATTTAATACTGTTACATTGTTTTAAAACATATCATAACAGATTAGGTATTACTACCTTGGCGCATTCTTGCTCCAGCGTTTTCCCACATGGCGATAGTATCAACATTACTGGGGCAAGTGTATACCATAGCTTACACTTACCCCAACTCACATTATTCATAATTTCTTCTCAAACTATTTACATCATGATGAGAAATTATGTAAGAAAGAAAATGGGGGATAAACGTAATCCAGAGGACGATCATAAATAGAAGGTAACTCGAACCAAGAAGAGTGATGTTTCAATCATAAATACATATTAACTGTCTAATAAAATTATTAAGTTTGGGTTAGAATTGAAGGAATACAAATTAGGTTGTGTTTCATTACTATATGGTTTTTGAAAACAACTATTTTGAGAAGAAAACGTGGACATACAATGGAGCTTCTAGTGTATATCAGATCATGAATCCCAAAATATATGAAATGGTTTATAACTTTAAGTAAACCAAAAGAAATTCTAAATCAAGAAAAGATGCTCTGTACACATGTTCCATTCACAATGTCAGCCAATCAGACGTATAGTTAGATTATACCAAAAATCACTTACCCGAAAATAGAATTTTTCATAATTTTAACACTGTATGAAATTTAAATGTATTATATTATTACCATTATAGCTATGTTAACATCAGTTATTCATCTAATTTCTAGTATCTCCAGCAAACGTCAATCAAAATTGCATTGAGCTATCTTCATTTTCCTTGATGTTGTTGAGACTTAAAGTTCCTCTAACAGAATTTTAGGTTACACTTATCCGACCCCACCTTATACTTACTTACTTACTCACTGGCACTATCGAACCCGTAGGTTCATGGCCGCACGGACATAAGCTCTCCATACATCCCTATCCTGAGCTAATGCTTTCCAATCATTCCCTGTATAATCTACTTCCCTCAAATCATACTTAATGTTGTTCTCCCACCTCATTCTTGGTCTACCAACTGGGCGTTTTCCTTCTGGCTTTCCTACAAGAAGTTTCCATGCACGTCTTTCATTCCCCATACGCGCAACATGTCCTGCCCATCGCAGTCTACGGGACTTAACTGTTCTTATTATATCTGGCTTCCTATAAAGACCATGTAGTTCATTGTTATGTAGTCTTCTCCATTCACCTGTCTGTACATCTCTCTTTGGTCCAAAAATTTTCCTAAGAACTTTATTCTCAAATACTCGTAATCTCCTTTCCTCCCTTAAAGTAAGAGTCCATGTTTCGCACCCATATAATATAACTGGTAGAATAATAGTTTTATATATTTTCAGCTTAACGTTTTTTGAAAGGAGTTGGGACATCAAAAGTCTCTCTGCAATGCATAATAGCATGCATTTCCAGAATTGAGCCTATGTTTAATTTCTTTGTGCGTCTCATTCCTATTTGTGATTATTGTTCCTAGGTATTTGAATTCAGCCACTTCCTCAAAATTTCCCTCATTTGTCATTAGCTGTCCATTTCCATTATATACTGAATTTCTACCTGTGACCACATATTTAGTTTTACTGATAGTTACTTCCAGTCCTAATTTCTTAGTGTTACTCAATAGGGTGTGCGTGTTGGCCTTTAGTATCTCCTCGCTATCGGCCAATAGTACTACATCATCAGCATGAACTAACAGCTTATTAATACCATTCAGTTGTAAGCCTTCCTCATTCTCCAAAGATTTAATGGCATGCTCTAGTACAAAATTAAATAGTAGAGGAGATAGTGCACTCCTCCTTGCTTCAACCCATTCTGGATTTCAAAAGTGTCCGAAAACTGTTTGCCTACACGCACCCTACTATTTGAGCCATTTAGACACATTCGTATAAGTCTAACTAACTTTTTAGGAATTCCGAACTCCAGCAGATACTATCTATATAACTTCTCCCTCTTAATTGAATCATATGCTTTTTTGAAGTCTACATATAGTTGATGTACAGTGCCATTATATTCCCATTTCTTTTCTAAAATCTGTCTTATACTAAAAATCTGATCTGTTGTAGACCTGTTTCTTCTAAATGCACATTGATGATCTCCTAGAATGTCATCAATGTAGGGAGTAAGTCTGCTTACTAATATATTTGTTAGAATTTTGTACGAAGTTGAAAGTAATGAGATGCCCCTGTAGTTGTTGCAATCAGTTTTAGACCCCACCTTATATATATATATATATATATATATATATATATATATATATATATAAGCCTAATATGTATGTATGTTCGATTACAGCTCAATAACTACTTAATCGATTTTAACAAATGAAGTGCTAATCCATCTGCCTTTACCATAAGAATGCCATAGGCTCGTGTTCTTTTTTTAATCCAGTATGGCGGCTACGATTTAAAAACAAAAGCAGAAATAAAAAGTCAATCATTTTTTTTTGTAATTGGGCTTTACAGTTTTAAATTGTCCACTTATATATTTTTTTGTTTTTGGAATGATCCAATTGTTAAACGAGATGCTATGTACACGCGCAGGAATAGATAAGAATAGATTAGATTAGATTTATTTAGCCTGGTGGAGTTAAGGCCATGTGGCCTTCTCTTCCACTCACCAGGACAAACATATATTACATCAGAATATAACAATCTTAATTAACTCTAATATTAAACACTAAGTAAAAATTTGATCAAAAGATAATATCTAATATACGTATTACGATCTATAATACAACCAGTTAATATTAGTTAAAATTAAGAAAAACTAATAATAAAATGTATACAAGCAAGGCATATTAAATTGTTCCTGTCTAGTGTATATAAAAAACAGGAAAATAATGAGATATAGAAAACTAATTTTACGATTATACAATATTTAAAAACAAAACAAATAAAAATATTTGTTATTCTTAATATTATTTTCGTAAATAATTAAGTATATTAATATTGCTAAAAGAATACTATCAGTGAGGTGTATAAGTTAGTTTGTTATTAAATAATTCTTTAGTTTATTTTTGAAGGATGTTATAGTTTGACAGTCTCTGACATAGGGCGGAAGGGAATTCCATGTTTTGGTAAGTGACACCGTAAAAGATAATGAATAATATACAGTGTGATGAGGCGGGATATAAAGGACAATGTGCTGATGGGATCGAGTGTCAAGATTATGTGTGTCGCATAGTCTGATGAAGCGGCGTGATAAATAATTAGGCGATGATGTGTGTCACTGCAGAATTTTATGTAATAATTATCACACGATATGGAAAATGTACTCATTTGTTTGAAGTTGACTGGGTTTCAGATTCAGTTTAGACACGAATAGATGAAAAATGTTCTGTCCTTGACTGCCTGTGAACGATAGAAACGTCATAATTTTATTTGATTCAGTAATTATAAATATATGTATAAATAATTTTCAATTTATGAAGTAAGTTATGATATTATAATAAAGATAAATATTACTTGAGTTTTCAGACATTTTATCAACTTTTGTTTGAAAAACATTATTGACCGACTGCTCCTGATTTCCGCTGGTAGCGAATTACGAAAACAGGAAGTGAGACACCAAAAGAAGCTGCTCCTGATTTCCGCTGATAGCGAATTACGAAAACAGGGAAGTGAGACACCAAAAGAAGCTGCTCCTGATTTCCGCTGATAGCGAATTACGAAAACAGGGAAGTGAGACACCAAAAGAAGCTGCTCCTGATTTCCGCTGATAGCGAATTACGAAAACAGGGAAATGAGACACCAAAAGAAGAAAAGTAATAATACATCTTTAATAATTAAATAAAAATAAAACGTAGTTTTGATTTTCATATTTATAATATATAATCGACATAAATATTTTCACATATTAATTCTCTATGGAAATGTTAGGTAAAAGTTTCAATTATTTGGCGACGTTTTAAGTGTTTTGATATAAGTCACAGAAAAAGTTATGTTTTCAACAGATGACTCAGAAATAAAAGCAATAATTGCGAAACTAGGAATGAGATGTGGAAATGTGAAAAATGAATCTCCTGTGAGCGATGTTCAAAAATCTTCAAGGATGTTGATTTTGGACGTTAAAGAAACATAAATCCAATGAAACGTAACAATATTAATATGTTTGTAAATATATTTATATTAATGTTATTACCATACTAAATTTCTTTGACTACCTCATTCAAAAAGTACTGAAATAAAAACAGTTTTATGAATTTTCCTGCTGTATAAGTGGTATATTACAACATAAGTATAAATTTCTTCACGTTATGTCATGGTTAAAAACGAACATGTGTTTGTTGTTATTAGTGAATTGATGGATTGACTCAGGTTACAGTGCGAATATTATGTGAATTTGTTTCTGTAGGTTCGTAAGTAATCTTTATATGAAACAGCGAAGAAAAGTGAAGATAGGAGAAGAAATATCAGAGGGAAGAGACATTTGGAAGGGGGCATGGCAAGGGTGTCCTCTATCACCTATCTTTTCAAAATCTATCTGGAAAACCTAATGGACTACCTCAGGAATGCGGAAGGCGTAAACATGGGAGGAAGAACAATTAAGTGCATTAGATTTACTGTTGATATGGCTTTGCTAGCAGAAGATGCAATGGCACTGAGGAATATGCTGATGGAGCTAAATGACAGATGCGAGGATTCTGGAATGAAGATAAATATAAATAAGACGAAGGCCATGGTTATAGGAAGAGAACCAAGGAAGATAGACATGAGGATTAAAGATGAGGCCATTGCGCAAGTGGAGAGCTTCAAATACTTGGGTTGTACTATCAGTAGTAACATGAACTGCTGTCAAGAAGTAAAGCAGAGGATAACAATGACAATAGACGCTTTTAACAAGAAAGGAAGCACTTTCTGCGGACCTTTGGCAAAATAATTACGGAAGAGCCTAATGAAGTGCATTGTGTGGAGTGTAGCATTTTATGGTGCAGATACTTGAACATTACGACGGAATGAGGAAAAGCGACTGGAAGCTTTCGAGATGTGGATGTGGAAAATGATGGAGCGTATAAAATGGACAGACAAAGTAAGAAATAAAGATGTGCTAGACAGAGTGGGTGAAGAGAGAACAATACTGGAACTCATAAATAAGAGGCAAATAAATTGGATAGGCCACGGGCTAAGAAGAAACTGCCTGCTGACGGATACCCTAGATGGAATGGTAAACGGAAAGAAGATTCGAGGCAGAAAAAGACATCATATGATAGACAATATTAAAATAAATTGTTAGTATGCTGATACGAAAAAAGAAGGCTGAATTAAGGAAATAGTAGATAATGCTGAGTTTTCAGTGAAAGACCAGCACTTGGGCAGAACACTATACATCTGCTTTGAACTCACTGGAAAACTGATAATATTATTTTACAAGAAGCGTAGCTCGTTATAGTGTAAGTCTTCTCCATTCACCTCTCTGTTCGTATCTTTTGGACCAAGAAAATGTAATAAAAACTTTATTCTCAAATATTCGTAAAATTTTCTCTTTCTTAAAGCAAAAGGCGATATTTCGCTTATATATAACTGAAAGAATAACCTTTTCTATATTTTTAGTTTAACTATATTTTTGAAGAAGTTGGGATGACAAGAGTCTCTATAATGCTAATAGCATGCGTCACAAGATAACATATGATACATAGTTGTAAGTAAATATTTATTCAAATTAAGCTGGAATTCATTTTAACCAAATAAAATTTACTAGAGGTCGGTAGATCAGAAACCATCAATTAATCTGTTAATAGACAGATTACAAAATTAATATATTTACATTTCTTTCAAACGAAATACTGTACGGTACTCCTACTCTCTTGTGCTAAGGAGTTCCAGAATCAATAAAACAGCAATGGGTGTGGTGTAGGAATTAGAATAGTGAGAGGTTTTGTGTTTAGCACATCAGGTAGCAGTTTGTGGTGGGACCGTACGCACATTGTGATTGAAGAACCTTCAAGAAGTACTATGAACCGACGAGTCAAAGACTCATAATATGTTCAGTATATCAAAACATTTTGAATCGAATAGTATCAGCTTGATAAATTAGAAATGTTAACTTCAATCAATAAGTACTACAAAAATAGACTAATAGCTCTTGAAATAGGTTATTTATGCAGAAATGCTAGAAAGTCATAATTAGAACATGTCACAAGTAAGTAAATTAGAAACATGATGGAAGCAGAAGAAAGCATCATTGAAAGAATTGAGGAGAATAAATTAAAATGGTTAGGACATATTTTAAGAATGTAAGATGAGCGATGGCCGAAACAACTATATCAATGGCAACTGTCCGAAAAAGATGAAGAAAAGGGGAGACCAAAGTTAACACGAAAGGAAAGAATGAGGATAGTAATGCAAGGAAGAGGGCTAAGCATTAAAGATGCCCAAGACCGTAGTTTTTGGCGGTTTGGTTCGGGAATAGGATAATCCATATCAAATCGGACAGCAAAACATCTTGCAATTTATTTTTTTTTAAATTTTATGTATCCTTCAATATAGTGAATACATTTATAAACATATTAATATTGAAAAATAAGTTTTATCATGCTCATAGTTATGACGATCTAAAAGCATCGTAAATATGATAAACTAAAACGTTTACTAATATTTCTGAAACAGTAAGTAGCAAAAATTTGTTTCAAACTTATTTATATAAGTGGTATCATGTAATTTAAGGGTGTTATTTTTATAATTAGGATATTTTTATTTACGGTGTCAATTTTCGTTTTTTATTGGGGTTTAATACAGTACACATCATAAAATGAAATCGAAATAAAAATACAAGATATTATCCACATAATAAGGATTAATTTTCAGCAATTATTTTTCGGTGAGACGAACAGTTCAGACAATATAAATATTTTTATTCAATTTTCGTTAAAACCTGGCGGATCAAAGAACAGCTGTTTCACTCCACAACCAAGGTGGCGCGCGTTGTTCTCATTGAAAGAGCTGACCCGCTTCATCAGCGATTTTTTCAACTCCTTTTAAATCTGATTGCTTATTTAAAACATTAAAAAAAGTTTTATTATTGTGCTTAAATGAACACATTACTGTTTTTCCGCTACTTGTATATAAACAATTCATTCTTGATAGCTTTTAAGTGTGGATTGTCCGCACGTTGTAAATTATATCATCATCATCATAGTACATTCACGAATTTAGGCCATTTGTTGACCTGTTTCGGCCTCAAGAGAAACACCATCCAGAAGTCTTTTGAGTGGACGTCCTGGTCTTCTTCTTCCTGCAGGTTGATATCTTAACATTAGTTTGGGTATTCTGTGATCTTCCATTCGATGAACATGTTGTATCCATCTTGACTTATAATCAGAAATTTTGTTTTCTAAAGATTCCATGTGTAATTCTTCTAAGATGTCTTCATTTTTTTTGTGATCTAGTAGTGTGTATCCTGCAGTCCTCCGAAGATATCTCATTTCAGCAGATCTAAGTCTCTGTATATCCTTCTGTTTCAACGTCCATACATTGTAAATTATATCCTCCAAAAAATGACTGAATACATTTAAATAATGCATAGTCTCACTCTCTACATTACGTTATAACATTTCTTTCATAACATATATATATATATATATATATATATATATATATATATATATATATATATATATTAATGTGTGATGTTTGTAATTACGTGCGCAGTTTATTACAAAATATAAGTTTCTTTTTTGTATAAGTAATCCATATTGTGTGCTACACACAAAACAAAAAATAACTGTAAATATACGTAACAAAAAAATATTAACAGACTTCTTTCAAAAGTGCATGCCTGATGTTATATGTTCAGCTTATTGGAACAGTATCGTTAATTTATAAAGAGTGGCGATATTTTAATTCTTACGCAGTACATGATTTTTATGGAATTTAATTGCTGAAGCGAGAAGTAAAGAGCTCTGTTACTTACGTTTACTGTGAATTATTAAACAAATTATGTATTTTGTTACAAATTTTTCATTACCATTTAAATATAATATTATAATAAAAACTCTTACATCATTAATTAAATAAACTGGTATATTATATTATTTTTAGTCTGGACATCTTACCTCAATATTAGCACCAAAAAATAACTACAGTTTAAATAAACTAATAAAAACCAACAAAAATGAAAAAACTGATAAAAATAAAAAGTCAGGAATATATCAAATTGAATGCATGGGTTGTGAAAAGATATATATAGGGAAAACAAAAAGAAACCTAAAAATTAGAACCAAAGAACACATAAGAAATATTAAAAATGGAGACATTGAAAAATCTGCAGTTGCTGCTCATGTTTGGTCTGAAAAACATAATATAAATTCAGACACTAAATTATTAAAACAGTTAGAAAATACAAAAGAGCTGACTATTTGGGAAAAAAATTATATTCAGAAGAACAGAAACAGAGTTATGAATTTTGATATTCCGATGGAGGGTGACCTTGTTTGGAGGTTCTTTGGCCAACCACAGGATGGAGCTGACATCGACATCCAGGTGGTGCAACATAATGCAACATAAATAAAACCAGTCTGGGAAAGCTGACGATAAAACATAATTGTTTTGAAACATGTCCAAGAACAAATCAACATTAATATTGAGGTAAGATGTCCAGACCAAAAATAATATAATTAAAATAACCTCAAAATATAACTTCCTTAAATTAAACTGGTATATATTTTTATTATGTTATAATTACTAATTTATATCCTAAAATAACTTTTCATTCAGTGTACTGTATTGTACACTGAAAACTATGACGAAATAGTGTTGTTATAAGATATCTCTTCCAAATAAATCCAATGTTTTAATACTCGTACCACTTCCAACCAAACGATAATAATGCAGAATCAACAAGTCTTCCTTTCACATCAGATTCTCCATCAAAAATTCTCAAGTTCAGATTACTTACTAGACAGTTGATTTAAATCAGTGCGTGTTTAGTGCGTCGCGTCATTTTAAGTGTCACATATAAGAATAGTTTAACTTATATCGTGCGTTTTAATATCATCTTTGATATGTCATAAGTAGGGGATGCAAGATCAGTAAGTGATCCCAAAAAATAAAATATATTTATACCTCTTAAATATTACTTGTAACAGCATGAAAATTGTTATAAATTATTATCCATAGCTTAACATTCCTTGCAATATTCAACATCAGACGTTAGTATAGTGTACAAGTACAGAATATTACAACACATTACAAACTACTCTCTTGAAAATAATTTTTAATACGCATATAAGATTGAATTTGTACGTGCTTAGTAATTTGAATTGAACTATACATTAGCCAAAAACAGCACAAAATTAACCGCCTACTGGAGATATCAATAAAAATTGTTACATTTAACGACGCTCACTTACATGTGAGCTCATTATGTAGCAATTTATTTCAAGCGCGAGGTTCTTCTACGTACCGTAAATCTACGACACGAGACTCACGGATTTCCTTCGCTCTGAGGTAAGCTACATCAGAATTGTTACGCCTTTAAAATTCAATTGATTCCTAACGAGTTTGTACCCGCGAACCTCGGCATACAGAGTCCACGATGATAATGATGATGATGATGTAATAATAGTAATCATGATAATAAAAATAATATAATGGTGATAATAGCAATAAAAATGTTTGGAAGTGCACAGAGGACTATTACCAAGTAGCTCCGTCATTGTTTGTATGAGCCAGCGATCTTTACTCAGGCGCGAAAGGTATTGCGGGCAATCTACACATAGGAGATCTCAGGGAAAAAATACTTTTGGTATTTTCCTTTCATCCCACCACTTTAATACTAATTACAAACAATTAACTGGTCATCAGGTAATAATCTGATATTTTTTATTTTATAAAATGTTTGGTTGAAATGGTCAATTGCATATTAATTGCATTTACGCCCTTCAGAAAAGCGTAAACATTAACATACCAATTTTTAAGCGTAGAGCATAAAATCAGGTATAATGTGACTATCTTTCAAGTTGAGGGAGTAGTTATACTTCGAGAAATTTATTTTATAAAAGAGACTTTTTAAAACAATACGATAAATTGACAACTCTGTTACTCTTTAATTAGATCAAATGAAGACCTGAAAATCGGTTCAGATATTCAGTATATCATAAACTTTCACTGGAAAAAAACATTGTTATCTTTTAAAGATCTGAGCTCAAATTTCACAATTTGTTTTTGCCGATTTCGTTTGGAATGTCCCAAATACGGCAGCAGCTGTTAAATCCCGAAGATAGATAGATGGAACTTGCTTTCATGTTCCTCGAAACAAATATGGTTTAAAAGTTAGAGATTTATGAATTGCGCTTTCATATTTAAAAGTGTGCATTCATTACAAATAACTTGGGTCAGTTGTATCAAATATTTTATAAATGTCTTTATGTATCGGCAGCCAAGTTAATTTTTAAATTTTCCTTCGATCTATTATATCCTGCCATCAGAAACAAATAACCTTTAATTGACTTTGAAGGATGTTAGATTAGTTTGAAGTATTATGCAGTGTTCAGATCTTCAATTATTTAATTTCAATAACTTTTTAAGCGAATAATTAAGAAATGTAGTGACTGAGTTGTTAATATGAAAAGGTTTTTCAGGGCCCGCAATGTTTGTATTTCTCTCCGAACAAAACACGACACAAAGCATGAATAAAGAAAAGTAAAGTACATATCAGTAACTATCAAAAATGGACCATTAGAATTGGAAGATTAACTGAAACGAAAATAGAAAATTGCACTAGCATCATTTTTTTATTTTTCTCAAATGAAAGTCGGTATAAGGTATTGAAAGAAAAAGTATTTTCTAAAAATCTGTGAAATTCAATATATCACAGTGAAGGCAAAATTTAAAAATCGCTCTAATGGACATCGTGTTTGTTTACTCGTTAAGTACTGAAAACATGCGGTTTAATTAACAGAAGAAATATATGTAACTGTAATTTCTATTAATAAACTAAATTACTACTAACTAATTCATTGGCACTCTTGAACCCATTAGGTTCATGGCCACGCGGGCATAAGCCCCGAGCTAATGTTTTCCAATCATCCCATAAATTATTTACCTGCTCAAATCATGGTTAATGTTATTTTCCCATCTCATTTTTGGCCTGTCTTACCGGGGTTGCCTTCAGTGAGTTAGTTAGTTCATTATAAAGTACAAGCACCCAATTTAGCCGTAGCATATAAATTCTTCTCGGTCTATTTTCTGTGAAATTTATAATGACACCTTTAGACAGCAGTTCCATCCCGTTCGTCAATCCATTCCGGAAGAGGAACGAGCTATCAAAAGTATTCATTCCTATTGTTCTGATTAAGTTGTTATTTTACTCCGCCGAATATCCAAGGGACAAGTCCTCCGGGAGAGACTTTACGCCGTGGGTCCCGAGTCGGAAGATTTCAGGCTCGTTAAAGAACCGCAAGACTGGATAAAAGTGCCTCTGTGCAAAATTTAACCAATTTTCATCCATTCAAGTAATTCATGTGCTTACTAGATTCTCATTGAGGCGATGTACCTGAGTCGGAAGATATTCAGGCTCGTAGAAGAACCGCAAGCCTGAATAAAAGGCATCTGTGCAAAATTTAACGAACCTTCATCTATTCAAGTAATAACCTTAGTTGCTTACTAGATGTCTCATTGAGGTCATGTGCCAACCACATGCCACTCGTTGACATCTGTAGGTAAATAAATGTAACTAAATTAGCTGGTTAAGGATCCCACACTAGGGAGCACCATGTGCGACACATATGATGCATACGTACATAGTTTTATCGATTAAATATGTACAATGTAATGTACATATAGTTTAATATAAAACATGAAAGAATAAAAAAACTAATGAAAAAATACTATTAACATTGTAATGTTATGTAAGAGTCCCGCGCCGTAGCCGAGCGGTTAAGGTAGGAAGCCTTGGCGCAGAGCTACGGGACTTGCGCTGGTTCGAGTCTCCATGGGGGAAGAAATTTTCTCATGGTATTTCGGCCAGTATGGGACCGGTGCCCACCCAGCATCGTGAGGCAATTGGGTAGCTACAGTAAGTAGCGGCTCCAGGTTGAGGAACCAGCTATAACGGCTGGGGGACTCGACATGCTAACCACATGTCACCCCTACACTGGCTGTTGATCATCTACCTCTGTGATTGACACATGTGGATGTGAAGGGCCAGTAGCCGGCTGGTAAAAGGGCAACCGCTGAAAAGTGGAAATACCCTCAATCGGGTCGGAATGTTATGTAAGAATTAAAACAATTCATTAACATAACATCGAATTATGGTGACTAAAAATTGATAATTTAAAAGCTTATTTTGCATTCATTACACTCCCAATTCTATAATAATAATTATTATTGTTTGGACTTCAAACTCATGAAGTTGGCATGTTTTTATGAAGCAATTATTGCGGTTTTTAAAGAAACATTTTCAGGAATTACGTGCTTAAGACATTCATTTACAATATGCTAATTTTAAATTTGAATGTATTTAAATTACAGATTTATAAAATATGAATGGAGTTAATTATGGTAATGGGTGCATCTACATTAAACTACATTCTAAAATTCTCGGTGTTTTTAATTCAGAATGTTTCTAATTTTATACATATTTAAAGTTTTGAGTTGTAATTGTATGCTTAAAAGTTAGAATTATATCAGTTCATTGAATAATTGATACTAGTGGTCGCCCAGCGGTCGACATTCCAGCACGACTTATTAAATTTGTAAGTCGGTCACAAATAAGTCATTATTTTTTTTATTATATACAACTTTCCTCATTAAAGGATTGCCTCAAGGACAAAGTGATACAGACAATTAATTTTTGAGTTTATGAAATACATTTTGTAAATACATTAAAAAATTCAAATTGTAGGCCTAATTGAAGTATATATACTAAAAAGTACAAATTTTGTAAAAATGGTTTCTTAAAATCGGTATTGATCCTCTAATGGCAGCGATGGCAATTTTAGATAGATACACCCTGTCCAAATCTAAGGAATTCCAAATTTGGCTAGGAATCCTGGTATAGTACCTCTTGCCCCGATCATCCTGTGACAGTTATACTATCTAGTTGGTATTTATCTTTGTAATAGTCAATTGTTGGATCATAAATGACTTTCTTTTCAGAGTCAACTTCCTCGGGTTGGCCACTATGTCTCAAAACGAATTGTGGGATCTAATATCATACCAATTTTAGAAGATGGTCTAGATGCAATAATATCTATTCGTCTGTTACTCGCATTACTGGCCACACCATGAACTTCCTCATAAACTATGTATCTAAAATCTCGCAAGGCTTTTGCCATCATATTTCGATTTATTTTAAAAATACGAACAATATGAAATATGTGGCACAGCTTCGCAAAGCCATATTTAAAAAAACAATAACGCCTCATTTGACATTTGTATACTATTTATACTATTTAAATTTGCATTTGGCCTATTAATATACGTACGGTAATATATATATATATATATATATATATATCCCTTCTTCTTTGTCTCTCACTCCAACCCTGAATGTTCTATGTCGAGGCATTATGATAAATAGATAATGGAATTTATTGCCTTTTTTCAGAAGAAAGAATATACATATGCATTTACATTACGCTTGGTCGTACGTGCATAATTTTTACATGAATAAAAAAATAAAAACTATTCATAATATAAACAAATACCTACAAAACAATAATAGGCTACATATAAGTAAAATCTATGTCTACACCACATCACAATAATACATATCTACACTTATCCATGAAAATACCATGTGTACAAATAAATAAAAAATGTCTCATTCTGAACATTAATATTAAAAAAAATGCTCGAAAACAAATTAGAAAAACACACCCACACATATACACACGCGGTCGCTCATACCCCCCTCCCCCCGACCCTGCAGACATCAAATGTACTATCAGATAATTCAACTTATCAGACCTGCTTATTATATAACATAATTAAAGATCGAAAACAAAGACCATATTGAGATTCTTCTTATGGATAATACATATATCCTTAATCTACAATTTTGTTATATCTCAATTTCCTTACTGTACCCAAAAATGTGCATGTTTTTGATTCACTCTCGATCCGTCCTAAAATATCCCAACACGCCACTCTCCCTCGATCCGACCTGAGAAATCTCTCCGGCAGCAACTGTAATCTAAGTTGTTCTGTCTCTCTACATAATGCTATAATATGCTGCTAGTTTTCATGGTCATCGCATAGCGGACATAATTTAATGCCTTCTTCACTTGTTAGATTATGGGCCATCCATCCCCCAAATGAAACCATGCAATAGCACTTCTATCATCCCCATCCAAAGAGTCAATATACTTCTCCCTTCCTCACGAAAGTTTCAGTTCCCACTGTAGGATGAGCGATATTTTCTGGCTACACTCGGCTTCTCGTATATACTGCCTGTCTATATCGATTAGTCTCTTCTTAATTTTCCTCCAAACATTTATATTAAGGAAGTAGATGCGAATATGTAATAAAAAATGTGTAATAGAATTACTGAATCAAAGATTAGACATGTTTAATTTAAATTTAATAATAAAATGTACCAACTCTTTTAAATCACTAATTAATAAACCACTAATAATAAATACGCGATAATAAGTCAATTCATATTGCTGCTGCACGATTTTCTTTTTACAACAATAAACTTTCAGTATGAACATAAACAAATGAATGAGTACACAAATGAACAAATGAATGAGTAGACAAATGAGTGAGTAATACACATAGATTCCTTAGAGACAATTTATTTTATTTTGTTGAATTTAATTTATTTTCAACACATATTATACATACATTTTATTTTTCTGCACTCCTCCTCTATATGAACTTAATTATGCCAAATATCACACTCCTCCGGGCACGCAATGAACTTAAAAAGGGGTGCAAAGTTTTTCCTTCACGCATTAAAAATATATTAATATTAATATTCTTGCACTGACATTATATAACCATTAATTTACTATGTTAGTGTTTACGAATCAATAAAAGTAACAATGTGGTCTAATTTAGGTAATTACATTTGCGAGAATGGAGAGTATTCACTAGGGAAATTGTTTACTGTCTTATACTCTATAAAAGTGTACAAGGCAAACATCTTTCTTACTTGTCTCAAAGAACTATACAAACAATTTTATTGTGAAATCAGTTTCATGAGATGTTCTGCCAGATCTGCTCGTGTCCGACATGAAAGGAGATTCAATAAAGTTTGTTGTGCAATATTATACAGTAAGATGTTAAATGAGGCCAAATACAGGTGGCGAAAACTGTCTGTAGTTCCCATAAAGAGGAAAGATCTGCCGCACGCTGCAATGGTTCGTGTTTCAATTTCATCACCCTACTTCTTAAACTATGCGATATTTGTGTCAGGGCAGTCCAAAATTTAACCCATATTTTCATGCATTAATATCAACTTTAAAAAAAGTCACACATAAAAAAATGTTCAAATTACTTCTAATTCTTCTTCACTTCACGGGATAGGCACTGGCCTTCCTACATTCCTTGATCCTCTTGGCTTGTAGCTAAATGCTGCTTTTGGTAATCTCCTTACATTCATTCATTCTTTCTACATGTCTAAACCATTTCTCTCTTTTTTTTTTTCGTTCACTGGATATATATTTAACTCTGTTCTTATATATTCATTCTTTATCCGATCCAATCTTGTGCACCTTTTGTTATTCTAAGAAAGTTCATTTCTACCTTTTGTTTTCTACTTTGTAATTTTTGCGCATTACCCAAGTTTCAAAATTAAAATATAAAATTATGGAATATTCACCTGAAAGGTCCGTCTGCCCAACTTAATTAATTATTTAACTGTAGCGCTTTCGGGACTTGCCGATGATGGGACAAGTCCCGATAGCGCTACAGTTAAATAATTAATTAAGTTGAGCAGACGGACCTTTCAGGTGAATATTCCATAATTTTATATTTTAATTTTGAATAAATCGGCCGCGATGGACTAGTGGTTATGCTCCTTGCCTCTGGTTCCGAGGGTCGCGGGTTCAAACCCGGCCGGGGTCGATGGATTTTTAGGACGGAAAAATCCAAGGAGCAAGTCCTCCGGGATGGACTTTAATCGTGGGTCCCGATTCTGAAGATTTTCAGGCTCGTAAAAAATCCTTAAGCCTGAATGAAAAGGCCTCTAAGCAAAATTTACCGAATTTTCCCGTCCTAGTACTACCTTGGTTTCCTAGATGTCAGTATGAGGCGGAACGCTGACCACGGACTACTCAAAAATGACATCTATACGAAAACAAGCGTAACTAAATTATTATGGTTCAAGTTCTTCCCTGTAGGGGGAGAGCGCCTAAATTTCTGTAAAGGGAAAACATGGGCTTACAAAAAAAATTGAATAATACCTCAACGGAACACATCATGAATCTTAGAAAAGTTGATTACCTAAGTTTCGCTCCCATAAAGTAATGCAGGAAATTCCAATGTTTTATAAAACTTCAATCACATATTTCTTCTTGTGTTTTGTTCTTAAATGTTTTATGTATAGTTCCGCATATCATTTGAATTTAGTTTCATATTTATGTCTCTTTCACCTTTTGTTTTACAGTAAAGTTGCAACCCAAATTTGTTACTTGTTCCAGAGGTTTGTTGTCTAATATAATGTTTGATGATATGTGTTCGTTTCCCCAAAATTCCATTAATTTGTTTTTTGTTTTGGTATTTTGAAATTATATTGTTGGTATATCTGATTTAATTGATGCAAAAAGTACTGCAAACAGTTTTCATTTTCTCGAATAATCATCACAAGAACAGCATACATGAAAACATGTTATATTTTAAAACGGTTCATTCTTATACCTATATTAACATATTTTATTTTCCAATTTTGGATGTCATTAATATACAGGGTGTATCAAAAAGGATGGTGAAAACTTACATGGTCGAAAGTACACGATAATAGAAGCACAATGTCCCAATAAGCATGGGTCCGCAAACGAGCCGTTTGCGAGATAATTACGAATGTATGATTACAAGCCGCCACTGACGTCATTGTTTGTAACATCGTACGGTTTACTTCTTGCGCACTTGAAGCCGTCCTATGTTCTTTGTTTACAAGACTGAACATTGCCAAGAGGTAGAGTTGTAATTAAACCATACACGAAGGACGTACAGGACGTATACAGTACACAGTCTCTAAAGGTATCAGTCTCGTCTGAGGAGTGCCTCTTGTGCTGTGTTGTAGTTACAATGGAACCTTACAGTAACGAAGAGTATGCGGATATGCATTTCATGTACGGTAGGACTAATGGCAATGCACGGGAGGCTGCACGCTTGTACCAAGAAACACATCCTGATCGAAGACACCACGAAAGTCGGTATATTTACAAGGGTCCATCAGCGCCTGAGAGAAAATGGGGGTTTTGCACATGGCAGAGCAGTAGGTAGGCCTCCTCGCATTACGCCTGAGGTAGAGGATATGGTGTTGGAAACAGTACAGCTCTCTCCAGGAATCTCGACGAGATGAATTGCCACACAAGTGTCTGTACTAACCCACAGTAGTGTATGGAGAATTTTACAGTGCAATTTACTGTACCCTTACCACCTCCAACGAGTTCAATGTCTCAATGATGCGGACTTTGTTCCTAGAGTGATGTTTTGTCAGTGGATGCAACAACAGACTGTAGTCAACCCTCGTTTCGCATGTAACATTTTATTTACAGACGAAGCAGGATTCACACGCGATGGTGTTTTAATTATCACAATACACATTTTTGGTGAAATAAACCCACATGCTGTTGATGAGTCACCACATCAGCACCGTTTCTCACTGAATATGTGGTTAGGGGTACTAGGTGATCATCTCATTGGGCCACACATTCTTCCACGAAAACTTAATGGACGGAGGTACCTTAGGTTTCTGCGGCGTCATCTTCCAGGATTGCTTGGATGTTTCCCTTCAGCAACGTCGGAGTTTGTGGTACATGCATGATGGAGATCCGGCACATTTTGCTGCTGCTGTGAGACGGCATCTAACGCGTAGGTACGGCCAAAGATGGATAGATCGAGGCGGATCTGTACCTTGGCCTCTTCGACATTCATTGCAGAGACGAGCACAGTATTGCATCCAGATGTAATGAAGACACTTAGAACACCTCCTATAAACAGGTAACCTATAAGTGAAGTGAACTGTTAAATGTGAACTAAATGAGATGAAAAATTAATAGTAAAGTCTAAATTCAAATTAATTTGTACTAACTAGGACGATGTTTACAATGAAGTCAGTGGCGGCTTGTAACCATACATTCGTAATTATCTCGCAAACGGCTCGTTTGCGGACTCATGTTTACTGGGACATTGTTGCTTCTATTATCGTGTACTTTCAACCATGTAAGTTTGCGCCACCCTTTTTGATACACCCTGTATAAATAAAAACGGTAGGTGATAAAACTACACTCTTGATTTATATTTGTATGTATTAAAATATATTCGGTCTTTGATGTACCTATTTTATTATAATTTGAGACTTTACATCCAAACTTTTCATGACGTAAATTAATTCAAATTACGTTTGCAATTAATATATTTTTATATCCATATTTAATTTTGGTGGTATGGACATATAATGATAAGAAGGGACTCAGAAACAAACAAAGAAGTATTGAAATGTATGCCTCGTGGAAAAGAGAAACATGTTAGACCAAAGCCAACGTGGATAAAGGGAATTCAAGACAACATGAAGAGGAGAAATATTACAGAAGCAGACAAGCAGCACAGGGAAGTGTGGAAAAAAAAAAAGTATATTTTAGTGGATGATACCTGTGTAAATAACAGGAACAATCCTGAAATGAATGAGTAAATTTAATTTTGACATCAAATTTGTCCTTTTTATATAGTACGAGGGCGGATCGGAAAGTAACGCACAATAATTGTTTTCTGCCTTGGTATTGCAGCTAGAATGTTGAAATTTCACAGAGATATAGTTTGAAGTTTTCACTACAGATGGTATTTTTTTCTCAGGTGCACCTCTTGCGAGAGAAGCTTGAACTATGCAACAAAGATGGCGCGCATGCTACAGTCGTCCACCTGTGAGGAACAGAGAAGTGTTGTTCGATTTTTGTGGGCCAAAGGGCATAAACCCAGTGAAATTCACAGGGACATGCGTGGCGTGTATGGGGATGATTGTATGGACCGTAGCAATGTCTCCAGGTTGTGCACATTCTTCCAAGAGGGACGCATGAACCTTAGTGATTCGCCACGCTCCGGCCTGCCGACAACAGTAGCAATCCCGAAGAATGTCAGAGGCATTGAGGCGGCAATTCTGAACGACCGGTGTGTGCAACTGCGAGCCTTATCGCAGAAGTTCAACATTTCCTATGGTGCGGTGTACGATATTGTTCATGAAAATTTGAAATTCCGTAAAGTTAGTGCTCGCTGGGTGCCTAAGAACCTGACAGACGACCACAAGGGCCAGCGAATGATGGCAAGCTTGGACCACTTAACGCGGTACACCGCACAAGGACATGACTTTCTGGAAGGAATCGTCACAGGTGATGAGTTGTGGGCGTACCACTACACGCCCTAAACAAAGCAGGCATCAATGGAGTGGAAACATGCTGGTTCCCCAGTAAAGAAAAAATTCAAAGTGACTCAATCTGCCAGGAAAGTGCTGTGACAGTGTTCTGGGATATGCATGGTGTTTTATTGGTGGACTTTGCTGAACACGGGACCACTGTGAATGCTGCGGCCTACATTAAAACTTTGGTGAAGTTGGGTCGTGCCATTCGTGACAAACGTCACAACATTAACGTTAAACTTCTTCATGACAATGCTCGCCCCCATGTTGCTGCTGTCGTTCGTCAGAAAATCGCCGAATTTGGTTGGGAGGTGCTCCAGCATCCACCATACAGTCCGGATCTTGCACCATCGGACTTTCATCTGTTTGGTCCCATGAAGAAATTCCTGGCCGGCAAACGCTTTGAGACAGATGTGGAAGTGAAATCAGCAGTGCGCAGATGGCTACACTCCAACCAAACGGACTTCTACGAACAGGGCATATTGAAACTGGTAATACGATGGGAAAAATGTGTTGAGAAAGTTGGTGACTATGTCGAAAAGTAGGTAAAAGATGTAAGTTCATTTGTGATTTTTTTCCTTTTTTTACTATTAAACTTTTAAAAAAAATATTATTCTGCGTTACTTTCCGATCCGCCCTCGTACACCTGTCTCTTCGGAAGTTTAATGGGTGCAATGCAATTGCGCCAAATTACATTTGCTTTCTTCGTAATGTGTTTGCACTAGAATGTGATAGCGCTACATTATTTGTATTATTCTTCCATCCGTTACATTAACATTCGTGTTGTTATTGCTCACAGACAACAATAGGCATTTAGTGGCATCTTTTGAATAACTGACCAAACCTACTGCACGAGCAGCAGAAGCAGGACATGATGATGGTGACACATCGGTATTCATCACAATGAGGATACTGTTATCTTCTTTCTGAAGTCTCTCGTTGACTATTTAACTCATGTCGCAAATGGTAGTCAATGACCAATCACGTTTCAATTAATTCTGTTTTACACCAATGCCAGTCGTGTTTCACCTCGCCCTTTATCGACTTCTCTTTATCAGCCCTTGCTTTTGTGATAAAGGAAGCTCCTCTTTTTTTAATATTCTGAATAGGTTAGACCATTATTTTTCTCCAACAAATACATTGAATATAGTAAATAATGAATAGATTCAGTGATTTTACTGAGTTGTTTATTCAAAATATAAATGATTAACCTATAATGTTAATTATAATAGTTTGATGTGTTTCATTATTTCTCCACTAGAGTGCATTCTTACAATATTGCGATCCTATTTGGCAATAAATAATATGATCGATTTGCAGTGAATATACATAACCTCACATTTCTAATTTGTTTTCAAACATTGCCGTTTACATTAAGTATATAAATATTTTTAAACACCGGTAACTATATTAAAATAATTATTTTTTAGTAAAGAGCTTAATTTTATTCGGTAAATAGTCCTAACAAATGCCACTCTTGATTTCCAAATTCTCTACATAAATTGACTCCTCACTTCGTGAGTCTTGAGTCGTAAATTTATCGATGATCACTCGTGGCATTACTTATCATTATTATTTTATTTGTAGATGTTATATTACGGTTCCACTAGAACTATTACGTCTGTTCGTAGAGTCAAAAGACAATTTCTCCGATCAATTAATTGGGGTGGGCTTAGACTGTTCAGTAAATGTTGCTTTCTGATGAGATACAGATACTTGTACACGTTAGTTCTAGCAAGTAGAGTAGGAAATTATTTGAAGTCCTGTAGTCAGCTCATGGGATTAGTTCAGCTAATTTGTCTCTGTATTCTTCTTCTCTCTCTCTCTCTCTCTCTCTCTCTCTCTCTCTCTCTCTCTTTGGCTTAATGGCCTTTCAAATAATGACCTTAGCCGCCCCCATTAAAGATTTTCTTGACGAAGCTAATTCACTTACACTTCTTTTCCTACAGATGTAATTGAATAACATGTGAATAGCATATTGCCTGGATGAGACATCTTGTAGACAACCATGGCATTACTTGGATGTAGCAAGTCGGTTAAATTTTGCTTAGAGGCTTCTTTTTTCAGGCTTGAGATTCTTTTATGAGTCCGAAAATCTTGAGACTTGCGACCCACTACTTAAAGTTCTTTCCGGAGGACTTGTTCCTTAAATTTTTCTATGTTTAAAAATCTATCGATCATGGTCGGATTTGAACCCGCGACCCTTCGGACTGTAGGCAAGGAACTTAACCACTAGAGAACTGTGGCCGATATTGGACGCAAATAACTTAGATTGGTCATAAGGAATCTTAGTAATCCCCCCCACACACACACAAAATATCTACTATTATTGAAGACAGTTAAATACTCAAAATATCAGCCTAAGTTAACTTATTGAATGGAACCATTATACTAACTAACTCACTGGCTATATCGAACCCGTAAGTTCATGGCCGCACGGACATAAGCTCTCCATATATCCCTATCCTGAGCTAATATTTTCCAATCTTCCCCTGCATAATCTATTTCCCTCAAATCATGTACAATGTTATTCTCACACCTCATTCGTGCATAACATTTTTTTTCGAAAAAGAAAATCACATAAATATAATTTTGATAGTCTAGACGTAGTAATATTATTATTATTATTATTATTATTATTATTATTATTATTATTATTATTATTATTATTATTATTATTATTATTATGTAAAGTAACCTAATCTAATATAATCTAATTTTACGGAAAAAGATCACCAAAAATACTGGTATTGAATGAAAAATGTATCAGTTAGACGGAGAAAGCATCAGAAAACAGAGTGGCAGAAAAACTTTATCTGCGTGGATGTGATGATGTTTAAATATAAAAGTTTGCGAAATAAATCCTATAAGATCTAAACCGATATTTAGTTATTTTGCCACATATCGAGTTTGAAGTAAATAAAAACACGATTTTAACATTTCTGATTAAAATTGGGTAGTCACGTTTTCTTTTTCTTTTATTTTATTCTTTTTTTAAAGATATCAGTCACATTTAATGTTTTTTAACTTTAAAAGCTTTTGTTTGTTCTGAGACTGATGTTTACGATAAAATGGAGCTTTTTATAATGCCAGAATTTAATATTATTCAGCTAAGAGTAAGTTAGTTTTTTTAAGCTTTCTGGAATGCATAGTTTTCTTTTTAAAAAATCTGCATGTATATGCGCGTCTGTCAATGAAGTTTAAGTATTTACGTTTTTATTTAATAATAGTAGTAATAATAATAATAATAATAATAATAATAATAATAATAATAATAATAATACCTTATTTATTCTGGCAGAGTTAAGGCCATAAGGCCCTCTCTTCCACTCAACCAGCACAAATACAAATAAATATTCGACAAATATAGATATACACTATGCTAATTAAAAGTTAAAGATACAATAAATGTAGCAATGTAAATGTCATGTACAAACAACATTTTATAGGGTAATAACAATAATGATACGATAATAATAATAATAATAATAATAATAATAATAAATATAAATATGATACATTATACGGGAAACACCAATTAATATATATATCTTACACTGGATAATAATGAAGTCGAGTTTAGAGCAAATATAAATTTAGATTTCTTTTAAAAGATGCCAATGTCCTTTAATTCACAACACAACTTTATACTTAAAAGACTAAAAAATTGAACTTTACAAAGTATAGAACGTAGTAAAAATGATAAATTTACAAGGAATGAATATTGTCACTATTTGCGTTACAATAATTCCAAGCCATAGCCGAGTAGTTTAATACATTGATGTCTGGGATATATGGAACTTGTGCTCGTTCGAGTCTCTATGTAGGTATATATTTTCTCGTGGAATTTCGGCCAATATGGGACTGGTGTTTATCCAGTATCATGAGGAATTCAGGTAGCTACATTAATTAGCGGCACCTGGTTGAGAAAACCAACTATAATGTGTTGACCACATGTTACTCCTGAATTAGCTAGATGATCGCCCACCTCTGTGATTAACAAAAGTGAACGTGAGACCAGCAGACTGCTGGTAGTCTAAGAGCTTTCTATAGGTCTATACTTGGTAATGAATCCTAGAAGTTTGAAATACACAAAGGTTGTAGGCGGCAAAAGAATCAATTGGTGGATGGTCCAATAGGCTGGGTTACACTAGTCAATTTTCGAGACGACACCGACTTGGATTTACTAAGTCAAGGGGATTTAATACAACACAGTGTAACACGTAAAGGTAGAAAGACTACCTAATTCATGCAACCGCAACAGCATGACCAACTCTCACTCCTACCAATCTGCGCAGAACTTGAAAGTGATCTGCGGCACAAGTTCATTTCTGTGGAATATACATATAGGCCTGTCGCTACATGGAAAATGGAGTGGGGTTGATATTATAATAATAATAATAATAATAATAATAATAGCTTTATTTTACCTGGCAGAGTTAAGGCCTTAAGGCCTTGTCTACCACTCAACCAGGTTTAAAAAAAATACAAAAGAAAAGTCTTAAATCTAAATTACAATATGTATATATAAACGATTACAAGTTATGAATACAATACAATTAATATTTATAATGTATTTTGATTTACTCTAAATTTAACGAATTAAATATATAATATGTACAAAATATATAAAAAACGAGGAAAAGATTAATGACATAGTATAAAATTAAATAAATAGAGAAAAATTAATTATTAGACAACAGGTAACTGTATAAGCGTGACTTAAAGGTGCCAAGTGTGCGGCAACCCCTGATATCTTGAGGAAGGAGATTCCAGGAGCGGGCGGAGGCTACTGTGAAGGAAGTAGAATAGGAGGAAGTGCTATGAAGAGGAATTGTTAGCAGACTGCTATCTTGTGACCTAGTGTCAATATTGTGGTAGGAGGATAACTTCTCAAATCTGGACGCCAGGTAAGTAGGAATGTAGGAATTCAGAAGCTTGAAAAGTAGCGAAAGAGAGTGCAATTTACGTCTGTCAGTAAGACGGAGCCAAGAGAGGTTATTAAAGTGTTCGGAAATATGGTCATAACGGCGGATATTGAAAATGAATTATGAACGATGGCAATTCTTTTAATCACATCAAAACTGTTTTCACTGTTTTTTTCCCCAATATTATTTCATTTGTTGCACAATAATGCACTTTCTAATCACTTACGTACACGTATTATTTTGCAGGTTGTTAATGTTCCACAGTTTCATCTTCGTTCTTATCTTCACGCAGTTGATGCACTTAACTCTCTAGCTCACTTGTCACTGTCGTTTCCGAATGACAACTGACTAACGCCTGACGTCTCCATGGGTTGTGTGCCTATAGCGAAACGAAAAAAAAAGTAAAATCCAAAGGTGTTCTTGGGCCTTTGAGAAATAAAAACTTCAAGAAGGCCGAAACTTCGAGAAGGCGATCCTTCCAGATCAGAGACATCGAGAAATTGAAGTCTCGATCGTAACCGCTTCAAGAATCCCACGAATATTTGAAAGAAGATCTTTTGAGAAACGAACCAACAATGCGATATATTTCTTGAAACTGGTCACAATATGAAAGGTAGAATGAATACATCAAATCATAGGATCATTTTTTGACATTAAAACCCATTTTAGATCATAAGTTGTACACTTTTTAGGAGTACCAATTCGCACCTTAATGACGACTTAATTTATGGATTTTCACATTTTTAAGAATCCATTTATTTTCTCTTTGGCGAAATAATAAAGTAGACTCCACGTCTTAACTTCATCAGATGAAATTTATTATTATTATTATTATTATTATTATTATTATTATTATTATTATTATTATTATTATTATTTACATTGGGTCGTTTCAGGTAAAAATAGTATATTTACTCTCTTTCACACGGATGAATCCAAGAAACAATGTGGTACTGTGAAAATTCTGCACTGCTTAATTTCACGGAATCAGGATGAGAAAGATTGTGAAGTCAATGGTTTATGTTAATCCAGATCTAGAATACTTGTTATAATTTGAATTTATTGTGCAAAGTTGCAAATAATGCAGGAGCATTAAGTGCAATTCAGCTGGTAACATATACTTTAAACTCGATATTTCTAGCTTTTATGTCTCTGTTACTCATTAAGAGTTAGACACAGCTTTCCAGTTAGTTAACTTTAATAGGAACAAGATACATCTAGTTTCATTATGCATTAATTTTACATTCTTTAGTTTTACAACATGGAATACAATTATAACACCAGTTTTCTTAAAATAGAATATAAAATGGGTTTAAAAAAGTAACAAAAAAGATAAAGCAGTCTCTATTTCTTGAAGACTCAAGAGTTAAAAATGTTCCATAATATATACATAATAAAATCAGTGATTATGGTATCTTTACCTTGTCGTGGTGGAGTGTCTTGCGTGCTTAAATGATCCTGAGAGCTATGCCGGCGGTAGCATTGCTGGCGAAAGGGTTACCCATGCCGGACTGGCCGAAGGTGATAAGCCAGACGAAAAAGGTACCTTGGTCGAAAGAGTGACTATATTTCACCGTAAAAATACAACCGTCAAGAAATGCGGACATGGGTTCAACTGGGGTAAAATTTTCCGGAGGTCAAATAGCCCCCCATTCGGTTCTCCGGGCAGGGACTACTTCAGGGAACCCATGCCAAAGATATCATACACAATTCTAAAGGGTAAACAACATGGTTCGATAGTGCCAGTGAGTGAGTGAGTGGGTGATGATAAATTTCTTAAATTTCATATTTTAATTATCATATGCTGCCTAAGAGTTTGAGTTTCTCTCTCTATACCAGTAGATCCTCATTCGGTGCAAGGATGCTCCCCGTGGGAATTACTAAACCGAGATAATTCAGTTCGGCTTATTTCCTACAGATGTCAGCGAATGACAAATTATCGCCTCAAAGAGTTATTTAGTTGGCAATTAAGATATTATTTGGATGGGAAAGACCTGTTAAACTTTGCTCAGAAGCACTAATTTATGTTATATTACGAGTCAGAAAACCTTCTTACTTGGGACCCTGGACTTAAAGTCTCTTCAGGAGGATATGTCTTTTGGATTTTTTCCATTCTAAAAATTCCACCAATCCTGGGCAGGTTTGAAACCGCGGTCCTGCGGATCCGAGTAAGAACTTAACCCCTAGATCATCGAGGTCGATTGTCTTAAAGTACGGTGACATAAAACTATGATTATACCTGTAGTTGTATATAACGGTTAGACTTGGACTCCTTCAGAAAGTTACAGGTGCTACTAATTAAAACTATATTATTGGCACATTCGAACCCATATGTTCATGTCTACGCGGTCATAAGGTCTCCATATATCCTTATTCTGAACTAGTGTTTTCCAGTCATCCTCTGAATTATTAATTCAATTCTAGCTTAGTGTACCTGCTGGATAATTCCTGTCTGGTTTCCTACATCAAATTTCCAATTTCCTCTTTCATTAACAAATTGTCATAAGTAATGCCACGAGTGATTTCCAATTTATCTAGAGAATTTGGAAATCAAGAGTAGTATTTGTTAGGACTATTTAACGAATAAAATTAAGCTGTATACTCACACATCATTATTTAACTATAGTTACTTTAAAATATTTATATATTTAATGTAAACGGCGATGTTTGAAAACAAATGAGAAACGCATGGTACGCTTCATTTGCTTCTTTTGTTCGATCACTGCAACCAGATCATAATGTTACTTATTGCCAAAAGATCGCAATGTCGTAAGAATGCACCCTAGTGGAGAAATTTATAACCAACGTTTAGGTATTAATTAATCTGACGTCCTATGATGTAAATATGTCAATTATATTTTTCTACGTCATTTCCTGCAAAATAATTCGTTTAAGAAAGTGCAAACAGTATTTGTTTGTGGTATAATCAATTGTTACAAATATTTTTATATTATTTCTCGTATGCGCTATGTGTTGACATTCAAGCACTATATATACAATCTGGTAGCCATGTTTCTTAGAGAGCCAGTCACTGCAAAATAATACCATGACCTATTCAGGATGTTAAAAGGAGGTACTTTCTTTATTATGATAAACTTTAGTTGGTAAATTTTAGGCGAAACACTACTGCGATTGCTTGTAAATAAAAAATCATTGAAATGTGATTGGTTATTTACTCCCATTTGGGGCATGAGTTAAATAGTCCCTTAAAGTAAGAGTCCTTGTTTCGCATTCATATAATTTAACTGGAATATAAACAGTTTTGTTTATTTTCAGATTAACGTTATTTTGACAGATGTTCAGTTGACAAAAGTCTGTGTAATCGGTAATAGTGTGTCTATGTTTAATTCCTTTAGTATCTCATTCCTGTTTGTTATTACTGTTCCTAGGTATTCCAATTAAGCCACTAATTCAAAATTTCCCTCATTTGTCACTAAATGTCCTATTTCATTATATAATGACTTTCTGTGTGTAACCATACATTTAGTTTTATCGATGTTTACATCCATTTCGCTTTAACTCATTGTCAATTTCAATAGTATTCGAAAACTGTTTGTCTACCCGCAATCAACTCTTTGTGTCATTTAGACACATTCGATTAAGTCAAGTAACTTTTAGGAATTCCAAAATCCAGCAGGATACTAAACAACTTACCCCTTAATTAAATCATATTCCTCTTTGAAATTTACATATAATTGATACACAATGCCATTATATTCGTGTTTAGTTTATAAAATCTGTCATATACTATAAATCTGATCTATTTTAGATCTATGTATTCTAAATCCACTTTGATGATCGGTCATCCGTGAAAGTTAAATTTGAAATAATGTATTTGGTCTAATCAAGGAGAATGGTATCTAATATAGAATTATAACTACTAATAGTGAATTACAATAGCTTTACGAGGAGATTGATATATTAACTGATATAAAGCAAGAAGAGTTGCTTGGATCGGGAGTTGGCTAAATGGACACCCTGGGCAGTATCGAACTCAAAGTTGAATAATAAGCCAATTGGTAGTCAATATGAATAAATAACGTGGAAGAGGGTGTAAAATTTGAAACAATAAATTTATTAATACTTTAGCTTCAAATTATTCGAGAATATTTTTGTTAAATATACATATTTCGATTAACCCTGATACACAAGGTACAAAAACAACATAAACTTTTAAAATAAATAATGTTATCCTTCACAGTACAATAATCTATCATATTTATTTGTTGAAATTAAAAATTGGGATCAAAAATGGAAAATAGGCCATAATGGCATGCTATTTTAAGGGTTTTAAGGAAAAACTGTGAAGCCCCTAACACCAGTAATGATGATGATGTAATATCTTAAATTTGACATTTATACACGAAATAAGTCCGTGGCATAATTTCCCTGAAGAGCCAAACCGAACTGAAATAGGTAAAGAAACATTACTATTAGCCAACACACTTTAAAAGCTTGACAAGAATATAAATATAGCATCAGAACAGGTAATAAATTACACAATTTAATAAATATAATATCGAAGAGAAAAAAATTATTTCAACAATAAAGGGGTATACAAAATAACGTGTACAGATTGTAATAAATTCTACATAGGAAAAAACTAGTAGAAGCTTTAACGTTAGATTTAAACAACATTTTAGAGATTTGTTTATGATGGAGGAAAGTCAAGCTCACAATATTACATAGAGAAAACAATCCAACGAGGATAAATATACTGGAAGAAATTGCTATTCTAAGAGAAATCGATAACAACCTGATTCTGAATGAGAATACACCCAGTTCACACAATATTCTATACGAAATAATCACAACTAAGTCAGTACTTCAACGAGGGTCAACAAATACAGACCTAATTCGTTCTGCTGATGATTGGACTAGTCCCGAAAGGCCTACAGAGTGTTAAAACGTTTTAAGTTGAGGAGACGGGCCTACAAGGCGACTATTTTATAGTTTTTATTCGTATATTTTATTATTGTGAAATGGTAGTTGCCACTGGCTAATAAGATGACAGCAAGAATGACGTAATCTTAATTTCAGTTATGATATCAGTAGCCTATTCACTAATTCTAATTTCAAAAAGCTATTAAATTGACCTCACGAAACTGAAATGGACCACTTTTACATCCCGTAGTCAATGATACAGTAAGGCATCTAATAATATCCTATGGGATGCTAACCAATCTAATACTTATATCACTGTAATGTTGAGTGATTCCGGGTTATGTGGCCGTGGTCCATAGTTGGTGTTGATACCAGACGTTTCGCCCTCAACTGCGGAGGGCATCTTCAGTGGCGAGTGCTTCTAGGCGCATTTCCTGGTCGGAAGATCTACTTAGAGTGAGCGCTGCGGACGTTGTGGACGTTGTATTAGTGGTGGGTGCAGGGTGAGTGGGCGTGGCTCTTGCTGATTGGGTAATGGTCGTCTCCTTGTTGTCCCTAGTGTTAATGCATTTATTTTCCAGTGTATGATACCAGGCCTTAGCCAGTTTGATACCTTCCTCTTTTCATTAACACTAGGGACAACAAGGAGACGACCATTAGCCAATCAGCAAGAGCCACGCCCACTCACCCTGCACCCACCACTAATACAACGTCCACAACGTCCGCAGCGCTCACTCTAAGTAGATCTTCCGACCAGGAAACACGCCTAGAAGCACTCGCCACTGAAGATGCCCTCCGCAGTTGAGGGCGAAACGTCTGGTATCAACACCAACTATGGACCACGGCCACATAACCCGGAATCACTCAACATTATGATTACCGGCCGTGAAAGCCTGCATTCAACTTATATCACTGTTTAGAGTAACAGCAATTTTTAGAAGTATCGTTTAAAATTTTACAAAACTTTGGCAAAAACAATTTACGTATTATTGTTAGAAAATGTACTAATACTTAAGATTTTAAAATCACTACATTGAAATAATTATATATATATTTCAGCTTCATCTTATCCATATAATGTTGTTTCTTTTGCCATACTTATTATTATTATTAATGTTATTATTAATAACTAACCAACTAACTCAATGACACTATTGAACCCGTAGGTTCAGAGTCGCGCGGACATAAGCTCTCCATACATCCCTATCCCGAACTGATGTTTTCCAGTCATTCCCTATATAATCTACGTACTTCCTTCAAATCATAGTTAATGCGATTCTCCCACCTCATTTTTGGTCAACCAACTGGGCGTTTTCCCTCTGTTTTCCTACAAGAAGCTTCCATATACGTCTGTCATTCCCCATTCGTGCCCCATGTCCTGCCCATCGCAGTCTACGAGACTTATCAATAATATTATAGTTTTATTATTATCATATTAGAAGTAAAGTAACTGACTTTAGTGATACAAGAACATAATGGAACAAAACGACATGAACATAGGCACATAAAAAGAATGCTCCCTAGTTGTCTACCTTCGCAAGCTTTTTCCTATAACTCTATAGGAGAATCGGATATAGGCCGCATACCATATAGATACATCCAAACGATTCAGAAGATTCAGACCTTGAATAGGATAATAATAATAATTCCGATTGAGGGTCTTTCCACTTTTCAGCGGTTGCCCTTTTACCAGCCGGCTGCTGGCCCTTCACATCCACATGTGTCAATCACAGAGGTAGATGATCAACAGCCAGTGTAGGGGTGACATGTGGTTAGCATGTCGAGTCCCCCAGCCGTTATAGCTGGTTCCCCAACCTGGAGCCGCTACCCAATTGCCTCACGATGCTGGGTGGGCACCGGTCCCATACTGGCCGAAATACCATGAGAAAATTTCTTCCCCCATGGAGACTCGAACCAGCGCAAGTCCCGTAGCTCTGCGCCAAGGCTTCCTACCTTAACCGCTCGGCTACGGCGCGGGACTAATAATAATAATAATAATAATAATAATAATAATAATAATAATAATAATAATAATAATAATAATAATAATAATAACAATAATAATAATAACCACTGAAATGCTGTTGAAACAGTTTATGATTTTATAATAAACGGCAGCCTTTCAATCCTTCATTAAAAGTTTAAGTTCAAATTGTCCGTCATATAGCAGATTTGAAAACTAAACAAATTCCTCTACAAGTCGAATTTATGGTCCGAATTTGTTAGTTTACTTTTTCTTTTGTTAATTTAATCGTAGGAATAAAGTTATGTTCGAGAAAACATACATGGAGCCGCCGCTAAAGGGAATTTAAATTACGGCTTTCGCGCAACCCTGACTACAACTAGGATTTTGCTGATTTTTTAGAATACTTATCATAAGTAATGCCACGAGTGATTTCCAAATTATCGATAAATTCACGACTCACGAAGTGAGGAGTGAATTTATCTAGAGAATTTGGAAATCAAGAGTAGCATTTGTTAGGACTATTTAACGAATAAAATTAAGCTGTTTATTCACAAATCATTGTGTAACTATAGTTATTTAAAAATATTTATATATTTAATGTAAACGGCGATGTTTGAAAATAAATCAGAAATGTGAGGTTATGTTCATTCACTGCTGCTTGATCATATTATTTATTGCCAAATAAGATCGCAATATTGTAAGAGTGCACCCAAGTGGAGAAATAATGAAACACATCAAACTATATATCATAATCAACATTACGGGTTATTCATTTATTTTTTTAGTAATCAACTCGGTAAAATCAAGGAATCTTTTCATTATTTGCTATATTCAATGCATTTGTTGGAGAAAAATAATGCTTTGACCTGTTCAGAACATTAAAAAGGAGGAGCTTTCTTTATCACAAATGCAGGAGCTGATAAAGAGAAATCGATAAAGAGCGAGGTGAAACACGACTGTCATTGGTTGTAAAACAACATTCATTGAAACGTGATTGGTTATTGACTAGCATTTGTGGCATGAGTTAAATAGCCATTTTAATTCAATTGTGCATTCTTAATTCGTTCGAAAAAGTGAAAATTACGACCGCAAAACAGATTTTTAATTTTCACTTTAGGTAAACCCCTATTTTTAATGATCGGATTTTGTAGATTAACGAACCTTACCTGATGTTTGTTAGTTGACTGTTATAAGCCGAGTTGGGTTTCGAAAGCAAAATACCTATATATATACACACACACACACACACATACGCACATATATATATATATATATATATACTAGAAGTCCCGGCATGCGATGCTGTGGCTAAGGTATACGTTAAAAATATAAATTAAGTTGCTGTCTTTCATCCAGATTACTTAAAGCTAATACTTACACACGAAATTAATAATATTGAAAATAAAATAAACACTGAACACACTTAAATTATTAAATAATCAATATTTGTAATTCAATTGAAATTCGCGGTTGCAACAAAAAACACAGCCATCTGAATCTCTCTTTGTTAAATAATAAACCAATTACCTTACCAAATTACCTTACACCGCCATCTGTTAGAATCGTATGGAACTCTCAGATAATTACACCGCCATCTGTTAGAATCGTATGGAACTCACAGATAATTATAAATCTTTGTTAAATAATGCAAATAATTTGAAATAAAAAATAATGCAACTATAAATTTAGTTATAAACTACCCTAAGTCTCAAGTTGGATCAAACTGCAAACAGTGTGCAAAATCTTATTAAAATCGGTTCAGTAGTTTCGGATTCCATCGCGGACAAACAACGTGACACGAAATTGTTATATATTAAGATATGCTTGCTATATGCTTATATAATTTTTTGTCATGGTCATTTTCAGTGTCTCGTAGGTACGATTTATTAATATTAGAACAACTTTTTAAAATATTGACGAGAACAACATAAAAAACGTTTATTTCTTCGTAATTTGCTGAAAAGTAGGCCTACACAAAGGTAGCAGATTCAATTTGACTTGATGATTTCGTGATTAAATGATGTTTTGATATACATGAAATAGCAATTGATAAAGATGGAATAACGATTTAAGTTATAGGTCTAAATGATTAAAAAATCTGTAAAAACCATCACCAAATTTGATGTGGAAATCAGTGTTAATAAAAAGAGGGCAAGTTTCAGTTCTATTTGTCAGGAGAAATAAAAACATTTTCAAATTGCAGTTTATTATAAGGACTTTGGTTCTCCTTTAACTGATTTTTCCGATGCCAACATGTCGCTCTTTAATTTGTAATAAATGATTATCGAATATACAATGCTACTGTAATGTAAATCCCTTGTATAACAGCAGACATATTTTCATATTACAAAATGTAAAAGCTGCCATTGGATTATACAACATATTACCAGTAAAAAAAGACAATAAATCTCACAGCCATTTTATTCATTCTTTATCTGTCATCTGCCTTCTTCAGTCCCTGACCTCGTTTCTGCAGATGAGATCAAGTCACAAATAAAAATAAATATTGGATGGATATCCCTTGAGCAAGAGTCTGTGAACTGAAAACTGTAATAATAATTCTTTTGAATCTTTGTACAAATCAATTTTTATAGGTGAATTAATTTTCATAAAAACGCTATCTTCATTATTTCTTACAGGAAATTCGCAATAAGATCCTTTCATTAGAACAGTTCCTTCCCCTTGAAAAGAGGTATTTTTAACAATATAATACGCATGAAAATGTAGAAAACAAGGCAACTATACTAATGAAATGCATTATAAAATTACTAACTCACTGGTACTAACACGTAGGTTCATGGTCGCACGTACATAACTCTCCATACATCCCTATCCTGAGCTAATGTTTATCAATCATCCCCTACAAAATACTTCCCTCAAATCATGATTAATGTTATTCGCCCACTTCATTCTTGGTCTTCCAACTAGACGTTTTCCTTCTGGATTTCCTACAAGAAGTTTCCATACTCCACTTTTATTTTGAATTCGTGCTACATGTCCTGCCCGTCGCATTCTATGAGACTATTCTTCTCCTATTATATTTAATTTAGTATAAAGATCATGTTGTTCACTGTTTGTCTTCTCCATTCGCCTGTCTGTTCATCTCACTTTGGCATTAAACTTTCCAAAAAAATTATTTTGAAATACTTGTAATATTTTCTTCTCCATTAAAGTTAGGGTCCATATTTAGCAACCATATAATATAATTGGGACAATAAAAGTTTTATATATTTCCAGTTTTTTATTAGAGATGTTGGGATGACAAAAATCCCTGTAATACATAACAGAATGTATTTTAAGGATTGAGTCTATATTTCATTTCTTCGTGCATCTCGTTCCTGTTTATAATTATTGGTCCTAGGTATTTGAATTAAGCCATTTATTTCAAAATTTTCATTATTTGTAATTAACTGCCCATTTCCATTATATAATGTATTTCTATGTTGAACATATATTTATTATTTTTAATTTTAATTAATTATTTTTTTTATTTACGTAGGCCTACAGCCTTCCTTGTCTCTAAAGTTTGTTTTGTTTTAACAGTATATGCTCATGTTTCGAAGACATAGATCCTTTGTTGCTGAATTAGTTAAGAACTTTATTAATGACCATTCCGTTCCATTAATGCAGTTAATCACTTGCCTTATAGGTACTTTTATGTGCCACAAAACTCCCGGGCTGTACAGTGGAACGAACCTGTTGGGAGAGGGATTTTAACAATGGATCACATACATACTTTTTCTGACCACATAAAGACATGGAGTGCCTCTTCGAATGAGAGATCTGCTCTAAATTGAGGTCTCCTCCGAGACAACATGAGGTCTCCTCCGAGACAACATGAGGTCTCCTCCGAGACAACATGAGGTCTCCTCCGAGACAACACAATATTTAAGACGAAACACAACATTCATTCATGGCGAATGCGATGTAATGGCCAGATGATGTTCGGGGACCGTGTGGACATTAAATTTTCTTGACATCTGTCTTATAGGTGAGGAAAAACCCCGTAAAAACTATCACCTAGGAATCTTGTCCCTACCGGTGATCGAAACCAAGGCCGCTGCGTACGAGGCATTGATGCTACCACAAGACCACATCCGTGGACATTAACGACCATAAAATTATGTAATAGAATACTTCATTCAATTACACATCTTCCTCATTTTCATTAGTTTCTTTGAGTCTGTCCTCAGTTTCTCTAATGACGGATAGCCTCTCATTCCATAGAGCCTCAGCTGTCAGAGTTTTTCTACACAAATCGATATAAGATTGGAAAGAGAGAGAGAGAGAGATAGATAGAGAGACGAGAGACGAGAAGAGAGAGAGAGAGAGAGAGCAGAGAGAGAGGAGAGAGAGAGAGAGAGTGAGAGATACGAGAGAGAAGAGATGAGAGAAAGAGTAGAGAGAGAGAAAGCAGCGCAGAAAGAGAGCCGAAAGAGAGGAGAGAGAGAAAGAGTGAGAGAGAAAGAGGAGAAGAAAGAACGAGAGAGAAGAGATGAGAGAGAGAGAGAGGAGAAAGAGAGAGAGAGAAAGAGAGAGGAGAGAAAGAGAGAGAGAGAGAGGAGAGAGAGAAAGAAAGGAGAGGAGAAGGAGCTTTTATTAGATATGGATATATCCTCTAGATAAGCTCTATCTCCTCCTTATCTCTCCTCTCTCTCTCCCTCTCTCTCTCCCTCTCTCTCTCTCCCTCTCTCTCTCTCCCTCTCTCTCTATCTCTCTCTCTCTCTCTCTCTCTCTCTCTCCTTGCACAACCTCGCAATTTTCCTTTCATAATCCTCATAACCATTTTCTGATCATTCATTTGTTGAACATGGCCAATTAATTTATTTTAACCTCTCAAATTTTACAAATGCCCCATCCATTTTGATTATTGTGATACTCTTTTTATTGACCCAAATACTGTTCTTACCCAAAGACTTTAACGTGTTCACAATTCTTGCATACGTTTTATTTGTGGTGTACGCAGATTTGATCACTTAACACCATCCCTGGAACAACTGTCATGGCTTCGTCTACAAGATCGTAGAACCATCCATTCCTTATGCCTTCTCTATAAAATATTACACACATCATTACCTCATTATTTATCACATCGCTTCACTAGACTCTCTGATACACATACATTAGATACTCGATCCCTTGAGCACAATGTCCTTTATATCCCTCCTCATCACACTACCTATTATTCAAAATCTTTTACAGTTTCTCTTGCTAGAACATTGAATTCCCTTCCACCCTATGTCAGAGACTGCCAAACTTCACCATCGTTCAGAAACAAATTGAAAATAAGTTTATTAACAGAAACAAGTCACTAATATTACTTCTTAAAAATTAATAATTTGTTTTTTTCATCATTTAATAAAAATAGTTTTAAGATTTGTTAATATATTTACCTAATGCCTTGTATAGTAAGCGATAGATTAATTCATTATATAATCATTTGAATTGGTGTTTACTTGATTAAACTTACAGTTTTATTTTTATTTGATTAAATATATTTCATTATAGTTTATTATTTTCTTTGCATTTTTCTTCTTTCTTTTCTTTTATTTTTATGTGTAATAGATTCGAGCTGTTATTCCTTTCTGTATACATTCTATCATTAGTTTAATTTTAATATTATTGTATTATTAGACATTATTTTCATTATTATTCAATTTGACGGATAATTAATTGTTTAGTATGTACTATTATTGTATTTTTGTTGTATTTATATGTAACATGTGTTTGTCCTGGTGAGTGGAAGAGAAGACCACATGGCCTTAACTCCACCAGGCTAAATAATCTATTCTAAATAAATCTATTCTATTCTATTCCAAAAATGTCACAGTGTCTAATGTATTGTACTTCTTCGTTTATTTAAGTGCTATTCCTGATTCTCCAGACATTTACACATACTGGCCCATACATTCTTCTGTTAAGGGAACTCTCAACTATTGTATGCCGAAACGTACCTTACAACTTCTTCCAGGGAAGCATCTTGATATATATAAAGGCCTTGTCCAAAAAATCTGCCGCTTTTAACTGCAAGGCACTCAAATCCAGCACCAAAGATGTCATTTAACTACAGGAAAATAATACAACACCTGAAATGGTATATTGGACAATCCTTACTACTTACCGTCTGTGCCCTGTCACACCTCACTTCACACGCTCTTACTCATGTATGGAGTTCATCTGATCCGTACAGTGGGTTGATATTGCTGGCTTCGGGCTTCAATTTCTGTGCCTTGCAATTAAAACGGCAGCTATGTTTTTGGACACTACCTTAGTACATCACAACTCTTCTGTAGAAGAAATTTCAAGGTAGCTTTCAGCATCCCATGGTTAATATTTCCCTTGTGAGTGTTTTCAATCTCTCATGACATACTTGTTTTTTCAATTTTACAGTACATACCCCCGATCCATAAAACAATAGTATTATAACAATTTTATAGAGTCACACTAACTATGTATCTAGAACGAGATTATTCTAGATTATAGAAATGAATTAGATGCATTTTTTGCGCGATTGAGCGTTTTGTCATACTTACAGCAATGGCGACCATGATTGAAAGTTCAACGTACTGCATTTCGGGATTGCCAACCTAAATAACTATACTGTAATAAAATAACTATACTGTAATATTACATATTGCAAACCACGTATGGGAAGTAAAACCACTGCCCTCTATGTATACTACATACAATATATATATATATATATATATATATATATATACAAAAATATCCAAACGTTAGTGTTAATATACATTATACGAAACAAATCACTGCATTTTAAATGAACTGAACTTTATTTGAAACAATATAAAACAATAAATACGTACTTGTCGCCATTTTATCGCTAATATTGTCTCACGGACTCCTGTACTTTCAACTAATAACCATTATCCACACTTTTAACGTTAGTCAGTTGTTTATAATGAACACAAATATTTTCAACAAAGATGTTATTATTTTACTATTATTATTTATTATTTTACAACAGCATCGCGCAAAAAATAGTATAGCATACAACGCACGTTTTTGAAGTGTTTTACAGATTCCCGGAATTTAAAAATCTTGTTCGGTTTTTAAACATTTTCCCTGATTCTGTAAAAACCCCATCCCAACCTCGTATCGTAAGATACTTTTTGTATTGTACGTGGTAAATATACAGTCATAATGATTGGAAACAGCACTTATGATTCTTACTATGTTGTGCAACGGAATGAAAAATCCATTTCTAGGAAGGATCACTTATCTGGAAGTGTATCATTTTGAGGTGTGGTCGACAACATGCAGTTACTAATTAACTTTTAGTGCCATATTTAAAACCTGTTGACAGATTTTATCTTCTCCTTCTTCTTCTACTACAAGGTTTAGGCTATGCAGCCTGTTCCGGCGAAATTAAAAGTGGAGTCCATGTTCTACGTGGTCGGCCAACATCCCTTGTTCCTCTGGGATTATACATATATATTTGGTATTCTTTCGTTGTTTATTCTCATTAAGTGTTCTGTCCATTTCTTATTATTTTCGCTGATTTTATCATCAATTTTATATATATTTAATTATTCTCGTATAGTTTCATTCCTTATTCTATCCGCTCTTGTGCATCCTTTTACATTACGTAAAAGCAGCATTTCCGCAATCTGTATCCTGCTCTTATCCCTTGATTTCATTATCCAATTTTCACTTCCATACAACAACAAAGGAACTGCCATTGTTTTATATAATATAAGTTTCGTATCTTTCCTTGTTTTCCGACCTAAGGTTCTTTTTATGGTTCCACAAATAGCCTGAACTTTATTTACTTTATTTTCTATATCTTTATTTTCTCTATAAGTTATATCACATCCTAAATATTGTAAATGTGATACTTGTTCTATTATTTTGTTATCCAGTACAATTTTTGATCTAATTCCATATTTACCAATAAATGCCATTACGTTTGACTTATTTATTGATATTTTACAATTATATCTATTGGCTATTAATTTAAATTTATATGCTAACATTTGGAGCTCATTTTCAGATTCTGCTAAAAGTACAACATCGTCAGCGAATAATAAAGCATTTATCAGATTTTATTTTAGAGAACTATTAAATTGAATCGTCTATTCTTCTCATTATTTCTCAGAAAAAGCAAGATATGCATACATTTATTTCGTCTATTCAATATTTATACTAAAATAGGAACAAACAATTAATAGAAATTAGTTATATTGTACACAAAATCACAGAATAAAATTTGACTATTAGTCAATCAAAATATCTCTGCAGGCGGAAGAATTAGGAAGCTCGGTTTGTTGCTAGACGTGACGTCACATAAGGCAGTGTACACTGTCAGCGTCCCACGTCCCATTCCCCTCTGCTCTCAAGATAGCAGTGTCACGTGTTCTATTCCAGCATAAACACGACTGCAGTGCCCTCCGTTAACAACTGCGCTCACTTCTTAAACGGGTAATAACTTTTATTTTCTGTACATTTCGACAAATGTAAATAAACTAACATAAGAAACTTAACGTTGTCAAATTATTTTATTTTTTACTTTTATTTATTTATTCATTTACTTGTTTAGCCTGGTGCAGTTAAGATCAGATGGCCCTCTTTTCTATTCAATCAGGACAAAATTAATAATAATAATGATAATAATAATAATAATAATAATAATAATAATAATAATAATAATAAATATCAGATAATAAATTAAAATATGGTTAAGCTTTCAGTAATAATAATAATAATAATAGTAATAATATTAATAATAATAATAATAATAATAATAATAATAATAATAATAATAATTTAGTAATAGGCTTAACATATAACGTAATAATATTAATGAGAATTAACATTAATAATAGTAATAATAATAAAAATAATAATAATAATAAAATACAAACAATTTAAATGTAATGATGATATAGTAAAGTATTGAATAAAAATTTAAATAAAATCCCATTCCTTCTACACGTTTCAATTAAAGATACTTTTGTATTTATTATTCTAATTACAATTTTAAACATATTGAAACTGAAGGAACCTTATATCATGGAGGATCCTACAACCCTTTTCACGTATACGAGAAAAATGCAATGCAATATACAAGTTTGTCCCCCCCCCATAGTTTAATCTATTCCTGTCGGGAGAGGATTTTAAATTCTGGATCGTAGACATATTTTTTTTTCAACTCATAAGGATATCGAGGTCCTCCGTGAATATCTGAACAGCACAATGCCAGGGCCACCTCCTAGACAACATGGATATTTAAGACAAGACACAGTGATACTAAAAACAAGACGAATATGATTAGGATGATTGATTGTCATATTAGTATGTGGGGTCAATTTTATCCATAAAGCTTCCTGGAATTTGTTTTTCATCTGTGGAAAATCTCCGAAAATATTTTACTCGAATATACAAACCTATCGGTTATATATATTCTTCTTCTTCTTCATCTTTCATAGCACTCATCCGTTATTGACTCTGGGTTCCCTCATAATCCATTTCCAATTACTTTGCACCTGTGAGATTCCCGTTCATATTCTGACTCTAGTACCCATCAAATCCTGTGGCCATCTTTATCTTGTTCTTACCTTATTTATAACTCCTATTATTTTATAGTTCAGCTGATAGTTTAGTGCCCTATAATTTTGAAGCCTTTCTATATGCACTAACCAAGTCTCAAGGATTTAATATACCGCACTAAATCCTCTACCTTTAGTTTATATAACTTAAAATATTTAAAGTCGTAACAGTGTTCAATAAAAATAAAATAATTTAATTGCTAAAAGAATATTATTAATGAAGGTTTAAAGGTTATTACAATTGTATTTTAAATGCATAATCGTACTCTGCTACCAGAGTTGCAAGGCGTAGTGAGTGCAGTGAATCTACCCAAATCCCATTTTTACTTTCACATGTTGCAACCCGTTTTAACTAACGAGGATCTGGGGACCAGAATATGGCTGTATAACCTTAATATATTGTTGTAGAGGAAATTATACATACGTGGGAATTCCACTACTCAACCCGTCTAGCCAAGCAACACATCGGAATTTTTTATAATTTGCTTTCAAAACTCATAAAAATCCTCGGACAAATAGGATCATCAATCTATTCATGACTTGGGGAAGAAAACAAGGAAAAACTACGGACAAAAGAAAATGTGTATTGTACAGCTTTGAATATACAGGATATAGCCCAACAAAGAGGGCCCATTAGAATATATATTTAGTAAAGAAAGAAATTTCAATACCAGGCATTTTAGACACTAAAAATCAATTATAAGGAAGAAAATAAACTCAAAATTATTTAGACCTACAATTTTATAGCTGAATCGTCCAAAAAATAAAAGCACGAGGAGGAATTATACCCAGAATATTTAGATCATACCTGTTAATAAGTGCTCTCTAGGTGTGAATAGACGCATTAGACAATTCTAGGTCGGATAAGCATACAAGGAAAGACACTGCTACTCACATGTCAATTATGTTATTTCATTGGGAGTGCACTTGTATGCAGGAAGGGCGGCCGCCTTTTCACACATAGCGAGCACTTATTAATAGTCCTGATTTAGATCATCAATTGGTAATTATATTTTTGTTCAGAAATAATAAAAAAATGTTTTGGAAACTTAAAAAATTATGAAGAGTGAAAGTATTCAGCTATAAGTTAACGTTTAACGATGTATGGATCTAACTAACTAGTCACTGGCACTATCGAACCAGTAGCGTTATGGCCGAGCTGACATAAGCTCTCCATACATCCCTATCCTGAGACAATTTTTCCTATCATCCCCTGTATAATCTGATTCCCTGAAATCATGGTTAATATTATATTATGGGTCTAGGAAGAAAATTGTAAAATATCCCAAAACTATTTGAATAATTAACGAAGTAATGAAACTTTCCCTTGTACAGAAAAGCACAAGAATACACGTACATAAGACCTTGTGTGTTATGATAGTAAAGCATGGACATTAAGACGAATGAAGGAAAGCAGAATGATAGTTAATTACATTTTATTTATGACACTTACTACAGAATTTATAAAGTGGGACCATAAACGTAATGAGGAAATCAGGAAAGAACTTGGTCTGGAACTATTGGTCCATTTTATACATGATTATCAGGACAACTGAACGAGTCACTTTCGGCGGATCATATCCTCTAGAAAGCAATGCTTCACTACCAACTCCATGAGAAGAGATTTCTGGGACGTCTAAAACAAAGCGATAAAAGGAAAGTTCCTCCTTTAAGAGATGAAAATAGGCTCTTTGTTCTAACACTTCTGTAGATGGCGATGAAAACGCTACCAGTTATATTTTATTGACCTTACAGTGTGTAAAATTACATCCAACAAGAAATTAAATAAATAGATAACATATTCTGTGTTTACAAAATGGCTAAGTACTATAACGGTAATCAGATTCTTGGTAAGTTTAATAGATTATTGCACTATGTAACTAATCCATCCATAGTAATTCTGCCCGAAGGCAGGTCCTTCACTGCAATCATAGCATTTCATGCTATGCTTGCAGCTTTACTAGGGAATTATAGGTGTGGTAGCTTCCCGTTGCTTTCCACACCGGTGAAGGATGATGATGATGATGATAATGATAAGGATAATGATGGTGATGATGGCCATATGATTTCGGGGACCGTTTTGAGCCTTAAAGGTTTCTTGACATTTGTCTTAAAGGTGAGGAAAAACCCCGATAAAAACCTCACCCAGAAAAACTGCCCGACCGGGGATCGATCCCGGGCCCGCTGCGTGAGAAGGCAGCACGCTACCTCGAGACCACAGCGGTGGACAGCTAATATCATAATTACTAAAACAAATACACATAGTGCAAAAAATAGTATGCAATACTCATGTGGTAAACATAACGGAATCTCGGGGGGGGGGACTTTTCCTCGATCCGCACCAAGTGTTTACCACACTCGTATCGCAATATGCTATTCTTACACTGAAATTAGAAACATACATGAAAATTATTAAATATTTAGAAATGGGAAATGGTAGTATCGAATGCAGTTCAGTAGTTTACCAGATGTAACTAACAGATCAAATAATGATGGACGAGTTGCAATATGTGGTTTATATTACACACATGATGTTGGTAGGGTCATGTTTCAATATTGGATTCTGTTATGTTTGTCATGTTATAGATCTATAGATGCCTTAGTGTTTGTCACGAATCAGCGACTTTTTTTCGAGTGAAAAAATAATAAAAAGGCAATTAAATGTGATATTTATGTTGACTTAATGATAAGGAGTATACGAGGTTGTTAAATATCAGAGTAACAAGATAATAACAGGGGGATGGTGGATGGGCCCTGACCTGCCATATCGAACAACAGAATATTAATTCGCCAGTGACCTATTTAGAAAAAAATGCTATATAGTTGAGTGACATGCACGTATAGCAAGGATGAGCTTCCGTAGACTAACGAGTTGTATTGATTATCTCAGTGCAAAACTGTGTTAAATTCAATATTTAATTCAGAACCTATACACTAAATAAAATTTTATTTAACAAATAACATTTTATTTAGCAATTAACAAAGTATTTCCGTTACCCAAAGAAAACATAAAGAAATATGTCGTAAAGTCATACATAGGCCCACTTTCACATAAAATATACCATAAAAAAATAATTGAAGACCGGGAAAAATCTTCCCCCTTTGAATGTGGATTTGACCCTAAAAGTTCTGCCCGCTTACCATTTTCGCTCCGATTTTTTAAATTTCCTTTAAAAAGTTGAACATTAATGTGGCATTTAAAACTATTAAAACTTTACAAAATATAATAAAAAACAATAAAACCAAAATAAAAAAAAGCAAAATTATCAGGTTATATAAATTGAAGTGTGGCACATGTGACAATGTTTATATAGGACAAACTGGTAGACCTTTTATCTCTCGGATAAAGGAACACATGGGAGCATATAACAGAAATTTATAATATTCAAAATATGCTAACCACCTATTCCAATTTAATCATTGTTTCGATCCAAATGTTGTAATTTTAGATGTTTGTGATAAGGGTAAGAAGTTAGATCTTTTGGAGACTGTAGAAATTTATAAATTGAAAAGTAGTAACAAACTGTTAAATTCTCAACTCGATTTGAATGAATTCCCCTTGTTAAATTAAAAAAATTAAATAAATATTGTTGTATTGTTGCTCAGATCAGTTGGAACACAATTCATAATTTAACATGTCTGAAGAAGGTACAGTGCACCGAAACAGCTGTCACTGAATTATATAATAAATATGAAAATCAAATAAAACTAGGTTTTATTTTTATTTAATTAATAAAATTTTATTTATGCACATGCACCGTTGTTGCCTCAGATGCAGTGGGTCTGGGTTCGATACTCGTTGTTGCCTCAGATGCAGTGGGTCTGGGTTCGATACTTCGTCCGCCTAGTTCCCTGGGTTAGATATTTTCGGAATTTTTGTCACATTTAAAATAAATATCAGGACACTTTCACGTCCAAATAGTCGCTGAACGCTATCTGACACTAGAATATTTTATGGTTTAAATTTCGTAACATGTAGAGTAACTTACTTATAGTCCAAACACATACAATTTGGCCCATGAGGGAGGAAGATGGAATGAAGACTACGCGTGCCGCCCGTAGCATGCTAGTGCATGGCACCTGCCGCATTTGTAGCGATGCCATATATTACGTTCCTATATCGCGGTCCTTCCTTTTCACTTCAAAAAGAATTAGTAATAAAATGTGCAACTGTGTCTGATTTGTTTTCTTTACTGGATGATACGTAGGGATTCAACGGCTTACTTTCTCCCTTTAATCTCCTCACTATTGGGCCAAAAAATGTGATTCAAATATATATATATAATATATGTTTTATGTTTGCTTGTATATTGTGTACTGATCACAGAATGCAGATGGATTTATCTGGATTTAACAATTTTCGGGATAAGACATCTTTTTGAACTATAGGTATTATTTGTTTCTTTATCCTTAAATTGACTGCTGTCGTTTATGCCAGTTTTTCCAGGAACACATTAGCACGTTGTTTTGATGGGATTTGTTTATTAAGATACGTATCATCTAGAAAACATGTGTATTCTTTTATATAATACACAAGTGATCTTTTTGGTGATAATATATATATATATATATATATATATATATATATATATATACAGTCATGTGACGTAGTTTGTTTTTAACTGAATTTGTTTATTTATTTATTATCAATTTTGTCTTCAGTCAATATCTGGTCTTGAGAATGACAGCTTGGCTGTAGAAACTTGTTGACCATTTTAAAACATTAATTGGTGAAATGGGCATGTTGACTGTATATATATTTTAATGTGTATTCTTGGCAATTTCTATTCGAATTTCGAACGTATTGTCATCAAACATCATGGACTGTCACAGACTAAACATTTAAAAATGTTCTTATACTTCACCTTCTTCTGTATCTTTTTCGTCTTCCTCTCATCGTCATCTTCTTTGACGGATTTGGTCTTTGCCTGTTCTGATCTCACATCTGTTCAGCCCAGCGTTTTTTGCTCTTCCTATTGATCTCCGTCCTCCAGGATTTTACATCAATGTAATCTTTGGTATCCTATCCTCAGTTATTCTTTGCAGATTCTCTATCCAATTGTTCCTATGTTCTTCTATTTGTTGAAGAAGTGGCTGAACTTTTAGTTCCTCTCTAATATTCTCATTTATAATTCTTCTACTAGTACAGTCATTAAGTTCTGAAACTTTACGCCTGGAGGGTAGGCACCCACAAGAATCTGACTGTCACACAAGATGCCGATAACTAGGCGTACACTCAAATAGAACCACATCCTCCCTCAAAATAGTCGCCTTTGGCCGTTATGCACGTTAGCCAACGGTGGTATAGCTGTTGGAAGCACCGCTGAAAGATGTTGACAGGAAGGTCCCGTATGTCTTCTCTTGTGGCAGTCATGACCTCTTCGGAAGAATGAAATCTATGCTCACGTAGGATTGTTTTCATGCTAGGAAACAGAAAGAAATTGTCATGTGATCATCATGTTGATCTTGCGACAGGATTCCTGGCACACTGTGCTGGGTAACACGAGACATGTTCAGGTCTTCAGAAAGAATTTTGAAACAAGTATCATGGCTGACCCCTACCACTGCTGCCAGATCATCTACTGATTGGGAGTTGTTAGCACGCACTAACGTTACAACTTCTTCGATCTTGCGTTTAGTTCGAATTATTTGTGGCCGATCAGTAAGGACATCATCTTCCAAATTGTCTTCTCCTTGCAAAAAATGCCAGTGCCACCTAAACACAACACTGCGACTCAATGCGTACTCACCGTAAACTTGCTGCATCATTTGAAACGTTTCAGCAGCGGTCTTGCCTATTGTCTGACAGAACCTGATGTTGCTCTAACTGTGACATCTCGAGTTCCGACATGCGCATTCAAATCACCGTCATAACAAAGACAGTAGTTCTGCTTGCAGTGTATGCACTCAACTGTCTCTTGCTGGGACGAGAGACTAACTGCCAAGGTATCATACTACGGCGCCACCTAAGCGCTATAGCGCAATACAGCGCCACTATGCGCTCAGTCCCAAAACTTAATGACTGTACCACGTATTTCTGTCTCTTAAAACCATTAGGTGTCTAGTTTCCTTCAGTCCACTCATTTCCTCCGCCGTCTTCTTCCTTCACTTACTTACTTACTTACTTACTCACTGGCATATCGAACCCGTAGGTTCATGGCCGCGCGAACATAAGCTCTCCATACATCCCTATCCTGAGCCAATGCTTTCCAATCATTCCCTGTATAATCTACTTCCCTCAAATCATAGTTAATGTTATTCTCCCACCTCATTCTTGGTCTACCAACTGGGCGTTTTTCCTGTGGCTTTCCTACAAGAATCTTCCATGCATGTCTTTCATTCCCCATACGTGCAACATGTCCTGCCCATCGCAGTCTACGAGACTTAACTGTTCTTATTATATCTGGCTTCCTATAAAAACCATGTATTTCATTGTTAGTAGTCTTCTCCATTCACTTGTCTCTTCATCTCTCTTTGGTCCAAAAATTTTCCTAAGTACTCACTTACTCACTGGCATTATCGAACCCGTAGGTTCATGGCCGCGCGGACATAAGCTCTCCATACATCCCTATTCTGAGCTAATGTGTTCCAATCATTCCCTGTATAATCTACTTCCCTCAAATCATAGTTAATGTTGTTCTCCCACCTCATTCTTGGTCTACCAACTGGGCGTTTTCCTTCTGGCTTTCCTACAAGAAGTTTCCATGCACGTCTTTCATTCCCCATACGCGCAACATGTCCTGCCCATCACAGTCTAAGTACTTTATTCTCAAGTACTTGTAATCTCCTTTCCTCCCTTAAAGTAAGAGTCCATGTTTCGCATCCATATAATATAACTGGTAGAATAATAGTTTTATATATTTTCAGTTTAACGTTTCTTGAAAGGAGTTGGGACATCAAGAGTCTCTGCAATGCATAATAGCACGCATTTCCAGAATTGAGCCTATGTTTAATTTCTTTGTGCATCTCATTCCTATTTGTGATTACTGTTCCTAGGTATTTGAATTCAGCCACTTCCTCAAAATTTCCCTCATTTGTAATTAGCTGTCCATTGCATTATATAATGAATTTCTACGTGTGACCATATATTTAGTTTTATTGATATTTACTTCCAGTCCTAATTTCTTAGTGTTACTCAACTTCCTTCACTAGTAATTTAAATCTTGCTTTAGTCGCATAATGTCTACTCTATTTTCCCACTTAACTCTGGGTTTTCCTTTTTCTATTTTTCTATGCACTGAAACTTCTATGTCGTTTTTGAGGTTAGTGAGTACCTTATTTAACGACGCTCTTTAACCGCTCGGGTCGTTAATGTCATAGTTCAAATCTGGGTGTGAAAGGGCCGACAAATTTTTCCCTGAGGCGACTCATTTCAGGCTTAAAGTAGGCCTACTGCCGTAAATAAAATAACCTAAACCCTGAAATAAGACGGCTCTGTTTGAGTATTCATTCCTCTGACATGCGACATATCTTCACTCCTTTCTTCATTAACATCTATTGGCATGTTATCCTGACCGATCTCCTTTCTTAATTTATTGTTTCGTATTATATCCCGTCGCTGGTTAACCTCTGTTCTTTTTAGGTAATTCATTTATATTGTTATGACTTTACTATGATGTTTATCAAAGAGTAGTAGACTTTGTTTAAGCGTAAATTATTTTAATGTTACTGTAGAAAATAGCGTTCACTTGCATGTTCTTCTCATTGCAGAATAATTTTACATTAAAAATATGTTGATTCGTATTATACAACTAAAAAGACAAATTCTACCTGAACCGGGATTTGAATCCAAGATCTTCAGCTTTACGCCCTGGCGCTCTAATCAATTGTGGTACTCAGTCAATCCAGGAGCAGATACAAATTTTTCTCTACTTGAAATCCCCGCACACCCACAGTAATGAACTTCTCTTCACATAATAACGGGATTGCTTCTACGGGGTGAATCATAAATATGGCTGTACGTGTGATCGCTTTATGTGATGAAACTATTACCATTACAGGAAATATGAAATTACCGTTGGAAAGGCATTATTCAAATTACAACAATGGAATAAAACAAAACAGTGTCGAACTTACGTCATTAGTCAAAATGGCATTGAATATGCAACAGCAAATTACAATTGCTGCATGGGCAATAACGTATTCTAATGATCATGAGGCCGCAAGACGAGCAAGACGTGAGTTTAACGCATCATTACAGCCGTCGACTGTGGGGAAGTGGAGAAAACGACTGCTGGAAACGGGAAGGATGCAGAAAATCAAACCTCCTGGAAGGCCTCGCATTAGCACGGATGCACAAACATAGAAGAGAATTGTCGAGGCGTTCGACGCTAGCCCACAAAAATCAACCCGCCAAGCTGCACGTGAGCAGTGATTTGTTTTGTTTTGTTCTATTGTGCTAATTTGAAGGATTACCTTTCCAATGATAATATATTTCCTTTAATAATAATATTTTCGTCGCAAAATGCGATCAAACGTATAGCCATATTTCTGAATCACTCTGTACTAAGAACACATTACATGTATAATTGGATATATTTACTACCATATCAGCTAATTACGAATAAAATATTGAAATTTATGTAATCAGGTAAGCTATTCGCATGCAATAATTCATACAATCGAAGAGAAAAAAATATGCCTAATTAGCACAACTAGATTGATGCGTCAGCGTGTAAACTGGGCATCTTGGGTTCAAATCCCAGTTCAGGCAGAACGTATTCTCTTTAGTTGTATTAACTTTTGGATGGGAATAGTTTGCTTGAATAAATTATTTTCAGCGTTACTTTTGTATTATAAAATTTTAAACTTATTTTCATTTGTGCACACTCACACACACACATACATTATATATATATATATATATATATATATATATATATATATATATATATGTGTGTGTGTGTGTGTGTGTGTATACGATATGAAAAATAATTCAGGCCTGAACCGGGATTTGAATCCGAGACCTTTAACTTTATACGTTAGTGAGCTACCATCTTCTGCACTCAGGCTCCCAGTGCAAACATTAATTTTTGTTTACTATTGTAAGAGGTGGCTGTAAATTACTCGCAGTGTCATATCACAGATTCTATTACAAGAAATGACTATTTAACTCATGCCCGGAATGGGAGTCAATAAACAATCACATTTCAATGATTTCTGTTTTACAACCAATCAGAGTCGTGTTTCACCAAATATTTATCAGTATTAAATTTACCATATTAAAGAAAGCTCCTCATTTTTAATATTCTGAACATGTCTGACCATTATTTTGCAGTGACTGATCCTGCAAGAAATACGGCTACCAGATTGTATATATAGTGCGTAGATGTCAACACATAGCGCTTGCAGGAGTTAATATAAAACATTTGTAGCAATTTATTATACCACCAAAAAAGAAACAACTGTTTGCACGTTCTTAAATGTATTTTTTCCCAGGTAACAATCCAGAAAAATATAATTGTTATATTTACATCATACGACATCAGAAATGAATGTGTTTCATTTTCTCTCCACTAGAGAGCATTCTTACAATATTGCGTTTCTTTGGCAATAAATAGTATGATCTGGTTGCAGTGATAAATAAAAGAAGCAGATCAAGCGTACCAATCTTTTCTCATTTGTTTTCAAACATCGCCGTTTATATTAAATATATAAATATTTTGAAGTAACTATAGTTAAATAAAGATTTGTGAGTAAACAGCTTAATTTTATTCGTTAAATATTCCTAACAAATGCCACTCTTGACTTCCAAATTTTATAGATAAATTCACTCCTCAACTTCGTGAGTCGTGAATTTATCGGTAATTTGGAAATCACTCGTGGCATTACTTATGAAAATATTTTACTATATAGCAATAAATATTTTTTATATTCCAATGTTGTAATTACATTTTGATATTTAGCATATATTTTTTAAATTTATTTTCGCTACTCTGTTCTTGTTTGTTAGTATTCATTGATTTTTTCACTTGTTATAACCCTTGAAGTCCTTTTATTCGAATCGATTATTACGAATAGCAATTATTTCGAATGTTTCTACTTCCCGAAAACAAATTGTCCGATTCTGTTTTTTCTACTAATTATTCCAAATGTACATACAATCCGAAACCCAGTACCTAAATACAATAAATAAATGTTTGCATGCTACATTCGGGATACAAAATTCTCAATAAATTTTGTTGCGCTTTGTTTAGACTAGTCTCATGGATCTAAATTCCGTCGGGTCAGGAAGAAGTGGAAGTAAATTATTTCTGAACGGGTACATTTATTATAAAAGCAAATCTGACGACGATGTCAAAATCTACTGTGAGTTTACAAGGATCAAGAGAAAAGAGTGATCTGCCAGGGTCTTTAGTGTAGGAATGGATTATCATGTTAGGGTTCTGAAGTGTTGCGAAGAATCACCCCCACTCACATCCGCCGAGTCATGAGGAGACAGAATCTGAACCATCTGAAACATTTAGCGAGTGTACAACATTTAAAACTATCACAACTATTAAAGAATGATATTCAAAGGGTTAGATCTGATGTACCGCTGTGGTCTCGAGGTAGCGTGCTGCCTTGTCACGCAGCGGGCCCGAGTTCGATCCCCCGGTCGGGGCAGTTTTTTCTGGGTGAGGTTTTTATCGGGGTTTTTTCTCACCTGTAAGACAAATGTCAGGAAAACGTTAAGCCCAAACGGTCCCCAAAATCATATAGTCATCATCATCAACATCATCATACTTATCATCATTATCATCATCATCCTTCACCGGTGTGGAAAAAAAACGGGAAGCTACCACACCTACAGTTCCCTAGTAAAGCTGCAAACATAGCATGAAAATGCTGTGATTGCAGTGAAGGACATGCCTTCGGGAAGAATTACAATGGATGGATGGATGGACATCTGATATAGTAAGCTTTTGACCCGACAAAGTTAGTCTGATGAAGGCTATAAGAAAGGAAATGCGTTAAGACTAGCTTCCTAAATCAACGTATTTGGCAGAACTACGCTAGATCCCCATGTACCCAACTACAATACATGTGAGGTATTTTTATCGAGGGACTCATAGAGAGAGCAGGAATAACGTAAACCGGGTCATAATATTTGTAACCACCCAAGGAAAATTTACAAATATTAACGAGAAGTGATACATAGTTTGTAGTCTGCACATTTAGGGTTTCCCCCTCTATATTTATACAGTTATTTACTGTATTAGGGTTGCTGAAAAGGAAGACCAAAGGAGGTCTATGCGTTTCTAGCAAACAAAGAAGAAGTGTCTTGCACCAAAATTCTCGAGAAGAGTGTAATAAATCACGACAACATTTGCCACCACAGTGATAAGTGATGTCGAAAAATCTATTATTAACAGTGTCACTACAATGCTACTATCAGTAACGTTTTCTTGTTATTTCTCCCATCTTGGACAATCGTGTATAGATGCATTCGTGCCATGTTAAGATGTCTCCGAAACATTTGAAGAATTACGAACCCGCTTGCGATGAAATTCTACCCATTCTGTCTTACAATAACATCACTTATGTGATAACAGCTCGTGTCACAAGACGTACTCTCCGCCCAAATTATAAAATCAGTATCAAAAAATGATTAAAAATAAGCATAGAACCAATAATCTAAGTGGAAGCTTCCAGAATAGGTTTCAACAAGTGGTTGGAATACACCGCCCTAATTTTTATTCTGCTATGTTAGAATTTAAAAAAAGAACAGGGCGATTGTGAGGTTATGATAAATTAATTCCGAATGAATCTACAAGTACTGCTAATGAATAAGTGGTAACTGTCCAGAAGAAGATAAAAGTTAATTGCGCAGGAACTATGTAAACTAAGCGAATTACACAGCAAGTCGAAGTTATGGTTGGATTTTGCTGGTATATGAAATATATTTTTCTCTTGTTAAATTGGAGAAACTTGATTTCTTATGTTAACTTATTTAAGTGTGTTGGACTGCAGAGAAAATAAACCTATCAGAATCGTAAGTTATTATCTCTTGAATATTATTCTTTAATTTAACACAAATTATGTAATTTGTACTGATTATTTATTTTATTAAACATATTTAATAAATGAAACTAATGTATCTTATAGAATACATTGCCAATTTAAAGGTTTATTAAACTTTATTATATGCTGAGATATTATTTTTTAATTTAGGGTCTAAACGTCAGATTACGCTGATTTTTTTAGAATACCTTCCTCGTTTCATTTTAATAGCACATAGTGAGTTCCATTGCGAAACATAAAAAATTGCGGCCGCTAAAGCGATTTTTAAATTATCGATTCAGGTGAAATCTTAATGCTTCGAATTTGATAACTACCAAACTTGACCTTACACTTCTAAAATTCATAACTACATTCCAAGTTTTGTTCTGATAAAACAAAGATTATGGATGCTATAGCGTTAACGGATATATATATATATATATATATATGATCCATCCATAGTAATACTGCCCGAAGGCAGGTCCTTCACTGCAATCATGGCATTTTCATGCTATGCTTGCAGTTTTACTAGGGAATTGTAGGTGTGGTAGCTTCCCGTTGTTTTCCACACCGGTGAAGGATGATGATGATGATGATAATGATAAGTATGATGATGATGGGCACATGATTTCGGGGACCGTTTGAGCCTTAAAGTTTTCCTGACATTTGTCTTACATGTTGAGGAAAAACCACGATAAAAACCTCACCCAGAAAAAATTGCCCCGACCAGAGATCGAACCCGGGCCCGCTGCGTGACAAGGCAGCACGCTGCCTGGAGACCACAGCGGTTGACATATATATATATGATATGAAAAGAAAAATGAATGCTTGAGTCGGAATTTGAACCCGAGTCTCTAAACTCTGTACGTTCAGCGCTCTAACGGCCCGAGCTACCGAAGTATTACAACACAAACATTCATTTTTCTTACATATGTAGTATTCTCAATTCACACAAGAAGTAGTGGAAAATCGTTCCGACTGACATCTTGTGGCCAACATAACAGTTAAGCATTTTTTTAAAGACAATATTTACTTTATAGCAGTAACGCTTGTATATTTAGATGTTATAACGTTGTGGTCTGGAGGTAGCGTGCTGCCTTGTCACGCAGCGGGCCCCCGGGAACGATACCCGGTCGGGGCAGTTTTTCTGGGTGAGGTTTTTATCGGGGTTTTTCCTCACCTGTAAGACAAATGTCAGGAAAACGTTAAAGTCCCCGAAATCATATGGCTCATCATCCTTATTATTATTATTATTATCATTATCACCATCATCACCATCCTTCACCGGTGTGGAAAGCAACGGGAAGCTACCACACCTACATTTCCCTAGTAAAGCTGCAAAGCATAGCATGAAAATGCTATGATTGCAGTGAAAGACCTGTCTTCGGGCAGAATTACTATGGATGGATGGATTATATATATATATATATATACATAATGACCATGGTCTGTCTCGGTGTCTTCTAGATAGGATCGGTGAACATATGTAAAAACAAATAAATAATTTCATGATAACAACTTCAATAGCTTCATTCGTTAGGAATTTGATACACAATTGCAATGGAGTACAAGCTTTACAAGGAAAAAGGACATCGAATGGATTACCTTAATCGTCCAAGATATGTTTGCTTTATGAATTTTAACTGCCACTATTACTGTTAGTGTGAGCTGCCATTCTTTCTAATTTTACTTTCAATAAATCGTACTTTACATGATATTTTGTTTGGTGTTTTATAAAATTATTTTGAAATTTCGGAATTAATGACATTCGGATAAAATCACTTTTGAAAATGAGTCTTAAGCAAACTTTGCAAAGGGACTTTTAATCTTCGGAAGAAAGCTATCTTTCGGAAAAAAATAACCCTTACGTTAAATAGGATATCTTAATTATATTTTTTTCATTTTCAATATTGTTTCTTAAACATATTTAATATTAGCATTATGGTGTTTTAATTTTTATATTAAGTTTGTCTATAATGAACTAGAGATACTTTTATCGTTCTCTATATTTTGTCTTTTCATTATCAAGTAAAAATGAATCAAATTATAGGATATTATTATTATTTATTATTATTATTATTATTATTATTATTATTATTATTACTATGATTTGACATAAGAGAAAAAATGAATATTGGTTATTCAATAGTAGATTATATACGGTATAAGCAATTAAATTAATAAGCTGTTAGTTTATGCTGATGATGTAGTACTACTGGCCGATAGCGAGGAGATACTAAAGGCCAACACGCACACACTATGAGTAACACTAAGAAATTAGGATTGGAAGTAAATATCAGTAAAACTAAATATATGGTCACACGTAGAAATACATTATATAATGGAAATGGACAGCTAATGACAAATGAGGGAAATTTTGAGGAATTGGCTGAATTCAAATACCTAGGAACAATAATCACAAATAGGAATGAGATGCACAAAGAAATTAAACATAGGCTCAATTCTGGAAATGCATGCTATTATGCATTGCAGAGACTTTTGATGTCCCAACTCCTTTCAAAAAACGTTAAGCTGAAAATATATAAAACTATTATTCTACCAGTTATATTATATGGGTGCGAAACATGGACTCTTACTTTAAGGAAGGAAAGGAGATTACGAGTATTTGAGAATAAAGTTCTTAGGAAAATTTTTGGACCAAAGAGAGATGAACAGACAGGTGAATGGAGAAGACTACATAACAATGAACTACATGGTCTTTATAGGAAGCCAGATATAATAAGAAGAGTTAAGTCCCGTAGACTGCGATGGGCAGGACATGTTGCGCGTATGGGGAATGAAAGACGTGCATGGAAACTTCTTGTGGGAAAGCCAGAAGGAAAACGCCCAGTTGGTAGACCAAGAATGAGGTGGGAAAACAACATTAACTATGATTTGAGGGAAGTAGATTATACAGGGAATGATTGGAAAGCATTAGCTCAGGATAGGGATGTATGGAGAGCTTACGTCCGTGCGGCCATGAACCTACGGGTTCGATAGTGCCAGTGAGTAAGTAAGTATGGGCACATACGACGAATTCAAGAAGAAAGATTACCCAAGAAAACATTGGAATGTTCCCCACCTGGAAGATGGAGGAGAGGAAGACCTCGAAACTCGTGGATGCAGGAAATAAGGACTGGAATGGGAGCAAGAGGACTGGAGGACATAGATTGGATGGAGAGAGACGAGTGGAGAAGAAAAATGAAACTTTAGGCACAGAAAGACGTGTAAACATTAAAATTCTATATATAAATAAATAAATTATTATTAATGTTTTTATTCAAGAATTATGTAGAAACTAAAATTAAAAAAGAAATGTGATGCAAAAATTAATTAAAAATAGTCTTAAGCTCTAGAAACGCATGCTATTAAACTCTTTTAATTCCATCTTCTCTCGAAAAATATTAAACTAAAATGATGTAATAGGGAGATTCTCCCTGTTGTGTTATATGAATGCAAAATATGTTCTCTTTTTCTACGAGAGGTGAAACGTTTACAATTATTTGGGAAAATTGTGGACCAAATAGAGACGAACTGACGTTGAATGGAAAATTCTACGTAACAGTGAAGTGCATTACCTTTCTTTGATTATTTAACTGATGCCCCAAGTGGGAGTCATTGATCAATCACATTTCAATATTTTTTATTTACAACCAATCATAGTCGTGTTTCGCCTAAAATTTACCAACTAAAATTTATCATAATAAAGAAAGCACCTCCTTTTTAACATTCTGAATAGGTCATATCATTATTTTGCAGTGACTGACCACCTAAGAAATACGAGTACCAGATTGTATATATAGTAGTAGTAGTAGTAGTAGGACTTTATTAGACAAAAGTAAGATATTTACAATATTATTTACAAATATGGGTTGCACGGGCAGTAAGCCGTACGTGCTTTTGACAGTCCGTTACAATAAAGAAATAATTGCTACTAGTGTGAAGAAAAATAAACAACAAAACAAAAAAAAAGCAATAACATTACAATTACATAAATAAAACGCAATAATATTACAATTAAATAATAACACAATAGCATTATACACTAAAAAAAGCAATAACATTACAATTACATAAAGAAAACACAGTAATATTACAATTAAATAATAACACAATAGCACTATACACTAAAAAACCGTAACATTGCAATTACTTAAAGAAAACACAGTAATATTACAATTAAATAATAACACAATAGCATTATACATTAATTAATTTTTATATAATTATTAAGAATTAATGTTATTGCATTTTGATAACATATATCTATTCATGAATGAGTGTTGTTCTTATTTTCCGCGTTTTGTCCAGAAATTTACCCAAGTTTATCCAATTTTCTGGATTTACCAATAACTCGTAGCATGCCAATCTTTCCCGATTTGAATTTAGAAATCTTTCCGGTAATAACTGACGTCTCCAATATTCTAAATCATTACATTGTCCTAATATATGTATCTCATCTTCAAATTTCCCGCATATTGGACATATTCGCATATCGTGCTCGTCGCTAATTTTTTGCAATTTCCATGCCCCTAGCCTAAACCAAGCATATATATATATAGATATTATAAATATATTTTTGACATTAGGCAATGAAGGCAAATATGATATGAAAAGAAAAAAGAATGCTTGAGTCGGGATTTGAACTCGAGTCTCTAAAGTCTCGAGTTCAAATCCCGACTCAAACATTCTTTTTTCTTTTCATATCATATATATATATATATATATATATATATATATATATATATATATATATATAATAGTGCATGATTGTCAGCAAAACGCGCATGCTATAGATAATATAAAAACATTTGTAACAATTGATTATACAAAAAAAAAGAAGAAAATACTGTTTGCACTTTCTTAAACGAATTATTTTCCAGGAAATGGCGTTGCAGAAAAATATAATTGACATATTTACATCATAGGACATCAAATTAATTAATACCTATAACGTTGGTTATAAATGTCTCCACTACGGTGCATTCTTACAGTATGGCGATCCTTTGGCAATAAATGATATTATCTGGTTGCAGTGATGAACAAAGGAAGGAAATGAAGCGTACCAATCGTTTCTCATTTGTTTTCAAACATCGCCGTTTACATTAAATATATAAATATTTTAAAATAACTATAGTTAAATAATTATTTGTGAGTAAACAGCTTAATTTTATTCGTTAAATAGTCCTAACAAATGCCACTCTTTATTTCCAAATTCTCTATATAAATTCACTCCTCACTTCGTGAGTCGTGAATTTATCGATCATCTGGAAATCACTTCGTGAGTCGTGAATTTATCGATCATTTGGAAATCACTTCGTGAGTCGTGAATTTATCGATAATTTGGAAATCATGTCGTGAGTCGTGAATTTATCGATAATTTGGAAATCACTTCTTGAGTCGTGAATTTATCGATAATTTGGAAATCACTCGTGGCATTACGTATGAAAATTATGAAATACGAACAATAAAGTCTAGTTAACTGCTATGGACAAGGTTTATTGCAGAAATGGGATAAAAAGAGACGACATAGAAACTTGTAGGAAAGAGCTAACTAAATGACTCTAAAAAGAGGTAGAGACCAAATAGCAACCATGATTTAAGGAAGGTGAATTAAGCATAGAAATAAAATTAAAAATACCTGTTGGCAGGTGCCGTCGTTCTCAACTGTGTTAAAATATTATATTAAGATTTTAACTGGAGGCCTTTCGGAAGTTAACTTCCATCATCAGCAGGATGAGTCTGCTATTATCTGTTGTTGTGCACGTCGATGTGGACTTGGAATGTCGTTAGTCACCCGAGAATGAACACAATAGAAAACACCCTAACAATAGTTCATAGAGAAAAAATTTCAGCAAAGATAAATATTAAAATTCATCGGAGAACATATTGTTTAAACAACTCACCTCATAGGATTCATGCATGAATCCTATGAGGTGAGTTGTTTAAACAATATGTTCTCCGATGAATTTTAATGATTATACCTCATAATGTTTACTTCCCAATATTAATTAAATATAAAGATAAATATATTGGAAGACCTAAATATTATAAAAGAGGTAAACAACAATTTACTAATTAATGAGAGCACACCCCAGTCGTACAACCCTCTTTACAACATCATTAAAAACAAGTCAGTTGCTACTAACGACACTTCAAGTCCACATCGTCGTGAACAACAGGCTCATTCTACTGATGATGGAAGTTAACTTCCGAAAGGCCTCCAGTTAACATTGTAACATTTTAATATAATAGTTTAACACAGTTGATGACGATGGCACATGCCAACAGGTATATTTTAATTTTTATTTTATGACTATTTACCTCAATATAATTTTATATGAATTTTACAAGTATTAAGCATAGAAAGTTTAGAAAATATTAGCTCTGGAAAGGGTAGTATGGAAAGCACATATCCGCGCAGCCATCAGCTGGGTTTGGTAGTCCCCAGTCAGTAATCATTATTAATTCAATTTGCAGATCGGAAGAGAAGGCCTTAACTCTACAGTTAAATAAAATAATCTAGTTTTTGAGTACTTTTCATTCTTGACAATTTTCAGTAAGTAGAAGCATCATATCCGCGTGATTTGGCATTGACCTGGTTTTTGAAAGGCACGCTTTACTTTTTTATATTTTTTAGGTGAGTTGTTTGAATATGAATTTTTTAAGCATTTTCCCGGGCATGTGACACAACATCAATAAAATGTCTTGCACATGAAGCGGTTATCTTCGCAACATGATTTATTGGGTCAGGGGCTCAAGTGTGCCGTGTACACCATGTCAAAAACTTTACTCTTACACATGGCGTAAAAACTTGAAAAAGTGTGTTAAGTACTAGAACAATTCATTCGTTTCATACATTGAGTGGAAGATATACATTTCCCGATTTTAAGTGCGAATTCATCGCGGAAAATAAAATCAAAATGTCTTATTTACTTTGGGATACAAATGTATAACTGGATACAGCAATCTTTGTTGTTGGAAAATAATGGTAACTGCACTGATCTTGGAAGATTAGTTTTAAAGCAGCGATAGGCATTGCTTAGTGGACTTCCATTAGATTCAAACATGTCAAGAAGCCATGTCATTAGTCACAAAGTTGGGAATAAATATATATATATATATATATATATATATATATATATATATATATATTCTTGTAAGCCCTTGTTTCTCTCAACGAGATTTAGGCGATCTCTCCCTACAGGGAAGAAATTTAGTCCTACTAATTTAGTTACACTTGTTTTCGTTTAGATGTCATTGGAGTGGCCCGTGGTCAGCGTTCCTCCTCATACTGACATCTAGGAAACTAAGGTAGTACTAGGACGGGAAAATTCGGTAAATTTTGCTTAGAGGTCTTTTTATTCAGGCTTAAAGATCTTTTACGAGTCTGAAAATCTTCAGACTCTGGACCCACGGCTTAAAGTCCCTCCGGGAGGACTTGCTTCTTGGATTTTTCCATCCTAAAAAAATCCAACGATCTCGGACGGATTTGTACCCGCGACCCTTGAGACAAGAGGCAAGGAGCATAACAACTAGTTCACCGCGGCCGAATAATATATATATATATATATATATATATATATATATATATATGGTAATGCGATCTTACTAGAAACCTCAGGTGGCCTTTGAGGTATTGCAAAGATAAGGCTTCCAACTTACTAAACAATCAGGAAGAAATGTCAACCAGATTGTCAGCTCTTCATGACGGCCACCTTTACTACTAGGACACACGTCTGGTACTAATTTCCGATAGAGGCAGAGTCGACCCCGGGCCATGGTGTCGCCATAAGGTACACGGCAGTTTAAAAATCCTCAACCCCGGACTCTAACCTTCAACCTACTGTGGCGTAAGCAATTGTATAGCTTGCAGTTATATAGTTATTAGCAAGATAATTTGTATATAAAATTTAAAATTATTAATATTCATCTGATATCTACGTCATCATTAACTAAAACTTCGTCGAAAGCTGTTCGCAAATTTCTTCTTCTTCTTCTTCCATATGCAGTATTGGGTGATGATGCCCGTTCTGCGACTACAAAAACTGATCTTTCCATCGGTTGAAGGGTCTTCCGAGGTCTCTTTTGCCTTTAGGGTTGAGGTGGTAAATCATCTTTGGTAAACGGGAATTTGACATTCTCTGGACGTGTTGGAACCATTTAATCTGACTATTTAACTCATGCCCCAAATGGGAGTCAATGACCCAATCACGTTCCAATGATTTCTGTTTTACAACCAATCAGAGTCGTGTTTCACCAAATATTTATCAGTGTTATAATTACCATATTAAAGAAAGTTCCTCCTTACAATATTGCGTTCCTTTGGCAATAAATAGTATGATCTGGTTGCAGTGATAAACAAAAGAAGCAGTAGAAGCGTACCTATCGTTTCTCATTTGTTTTGAAAACATCGCCGTTTACATTAAATATATAAATATTTTAAAATAACTATAGTTAAATAATGATTTGTGAGTAAACAGCTTAATTTTATTCGTCAAATAGTCCTAACAAATGCCACTCTTGATTTCCAAATTATCTAGATAAATTCACTCCTCACTTCGTGAGTCGTGAATTTATCGATAATTTGGAAATCACTCGTGGCATTACTTATGATAATTTTGTATATGTTCAACCATTTCCCTACTATTCCACTGCATCCTTATCTCATCACTTTTCATTCTATCCCTTAATGTTACTCCAGTTAGTGATCGGAGGAATCTTATTTGTGAACTATTAATGCGGGATTTATCTTTTGCTCGAAGTGTCCAGCATTCACTTCCGTATAGTAGAGCAGGTTTGGCTATGGCATTATGAAATCTCAATTGGATTTCTTTCCTCATTTGTTTTCCAAAATTTCTCCTAATTATACCATTTAATCTGTTATATTTTTCTAAATTTGTTTCCACATCTTTTTGATTGTGAAACTGTGATATATTATTACCTAAATAATTAAAGTGTGTTACTTGTTCTATCGGTTTATTATTTATTATTATTTTTACTCTCGAAAGTCCCTTTCCAGTGATTGCCATGGATTTGGTTTTATTTTCAGATATTTTCATGTTGTATTTTTCCAGGGTATTCTGCAATTTAAATACTGATCTCTGCAAATCATCTTCATTCTCCGCTAGAAGTACTTGATCATCTGCGAAGATTATTGTTTGTATTTGTGTTCCTCTACATATTTTTACTCCTGGGGGGTTTAGTTTTTTTCCACTCCTGAACAATTTCATTTAGATATAGAATAAACAGTAATGGAGATAGTCCACATCCCTGTCTTAAACCTTGGTTCATTTCGAATTTATCTGTTATTTTCTCATGATCTAACTTTACTTTTATAAATGTGGTTTCATATAAACTTTTTATAGCATTTATTAGATTATTGGGGACTTGTTCGCAAACATATTCCATCTTTAGCTGTTGTTCAAGTACCGTTTGGTGATTAGTTAGTACAGAGGGGTAAGTTCACTGGTCATGTAGCATGTTTTTGTTCGCGGCTTCTTCTAAAATTTCAATTTCCTCTAAGGTATTTACCTTGTTTTCTTGTTATTTTTATTTGGTATCGACAATGTATTTATACCAATACAATTCATGATAAAATTATTTTTTGCGCGATAGTGCGTTTTGTGGTATTTACCAGTAATGGTGACTATGATTAAAAGTTCAACTTCCTACATTTCGAAGTTGCCAACCTAAATAACTATACTGTAATATTACATATTACAACCCACTGCATTTTAAATGAACAGAACTTTATTTGAAACAATATTGAAAGTTGACTTAACAAAATTCTACTGAAAACTTTTAGACATTTTAACTTTACGTCCAATATTCTTCTTTTTGAGGAAGCTAACTAGTGTAACAAAATCTGCAATATTGATACCTTCTTTTAAATTTATCATTGTCATCAGCATTGAATATTCTGACCACAAACTGGCTGGAGACTTTAATGTTTCACTCCTAAGCACGAAATAAGCAACCATACTTTTTTCAGTTACACTACAATTCTTCTTCTCCAGCCATTTTCTGATTTAAATGTATGTTTTTTCATAATTTAATTTAGATTTCTCTGGCACTAAAGAAGCACGCCCAACTTCCCACGCTTGTTCAATTTCGCCGTTTTCATTACAAGCATTAATACTTGCAGCCATTTTATGCGAGATTGATATCAAGGCCTGCTGTAATCTCAACAATTATTTTCGGAATTTAGCATATATACATTGGCCAGACTGTTAATGTCGCAAATATTTCCAACAAATATGTTATTATTTTACTATTATTTATTATTTTGAAAACACCATGACGCAAAAAAATGTACAACGCACGTTTGTGAAGCGTTTTACAGAATCTCGGAAATTAAAAACCTGGCTATCGCTCGGTTTTTAAACATTTTCTTCGATTCTGTAAATACCACTTCCCAACCTCGTATTGTAATGTACTATGTAAGATACTGTCTCTTAAATAATGCTTTTTTTTGACACAATTTTATTTGGAATGTTTTCTGATAAGAAATTAAACTAATTTTCAAAGTAGGCGCCACCAGATTCTAAGGTCTTGGACCATATTTCAGCGAGGTTTATTATTCTGCGACGGTACCAGTCTCTGGTTTTTGATGCGAACAATTCCCTCAATATTTTTAATGCTTTCGAAGTTTCAAGCAAGAAAATTACTATGGATCAAAACAGATCTGAAGGCGCAAGATCAGGGCTATATGCCGTGTGTAGTAAGAGTTGGATTCCTTTAAATTCCTGATTTTTTGTCATAACTGTTCGTACATGTATGGGGTCTCCGCGTTGTCCTACAAGAACAATCAATTTCGGTTAACTAATACTGGACATCTCCGTCTCAAATTTAAAGATCTCGTTCCACTTGTTAAGTTAGAGCCACATTGACTACCGGCACGTTCAGAACCAACTTCCAGTGAATCACATGTTCAAAATTGTACCAGGCACACAACATTAAATTAAATACCGACGTTACTTATCAGACAAACTAAGACATAAAATTTTAAAATTTAATAGCTGTAAGGCTCAGCTTCCTCAAGGTCTTAATATTTTTCAAAATGCTATTCTCAATTGATTAGCTACTATAGTTATTAAAGGTAGTACATAAGGACTTTATTAGACTAAAAGTAAGATACATATAATGTTATTTACAAATATGCGTCGCACGGGCAGTAAGCCGCGTGCTGTTGACAGTCCGTTACAATAAGTTGATGTTTCGTGATAATATACTTAAAACAAAAAAGAAAATACAATAATATTACAATTAGATAACAATACAATTACATTATACATTAACTTAGTTACGTATATAGAATTATTAAGAAGTAATGGTATTGCCATTTGTTAACATATTTATTTATTCATGAATGAGTGTTGTTCTTATTTTCCGCGTTTTGTCCGGAAATCTACCCATGTTTATCCAATTTTCTGGGTTTACCAATAACTCGTAGCATGCCAATCTTTCACGATTTGAATTTAGAAATCTTTCCGGTAATAACTGTCGCCTCCAATATTCGAAATCGTTACATTTTCTTAATATATGTATCTCGTCTTCAAAGCTCCCGCACATTGGACATATTCTCATATCGTGATCGTCGCTAAAGGTAAACAACATGCTGCTGAATATTAAACTGTTTCCAAAAGCCTTCAGTATTTTTGGAAAGTTTTAAGAAGTTGAGGAGGCTCCCTTATATGTATTCAATTTTAAAATGTTTGTTTTGTATTGTGATAGTGTTGTTTTTTATAGTCCATATTAATAAAACAATTTGGTCCACCTCTGTGGTCTGGGGGTAGCGTCGCTGTCTCGTAAGCAGGGGACACGTTCGATTCCAGTCTGCAAATGTTTCCTGGGCGATGGTTCATTTGCGGTATTTCCTCAAAAATGTCAGGAAACTTTAATGCCCAATCGGTCCCCGAAAATTATTATCTGGCTATCATAATCACTAGAGCCCGGATTTGTATGCGAAATGCATGTTTTGTTTTACGCATTAAAAAGTATGCGGAAATGATTTACAAGTTAAGTGGTTCCTTCACAGACAATTTGAGCGGTATTTGATAATGCTGGAAATGCATATTCAGGAGGAAAATGATTATTTTAGATTTTGCATTAATCTATATTTTACTCCTAAATGTGATATTAAATTATAATTTTCTCTTCAGCTAATTACTAGTAATTAATTAATTGATCCCTATTAGGTTCGTCTTCCGGGCATATAGGCCGTGGTCCAGTCGTTCTTCTACTCGACGTTTCGTCTACTGCTGCGGTAGACATCATCAGGAGATACTGCGTGCTCTCTGTGACTCCTCAACAGTCGGCTGCAGACTGGCTGGTCGTTGGAAACTTCCTCCCTATTTATAGGCACGCCCCTGGTGGAGGGGCAGCCGACTGTTGAGGAGTTCACAGAGAGCACGCAGTATCTCCTGATGATGTCTACCGCAGCAGTAGACGAAACGTCGAGTAGAAGAACGACTGGACCACGGCCTATATGCCCGGAAGACGAACCTAATAGGGATCAAGACGCCGGCCGTGAAAGCCTACAGTTATAAAATTAATTAATTATTAATTAATATTGTTTAAATTAATAAAGTTTCTGCAATTCATTGGATATAAGCATAACATGTATATTTATATCTGTGTAAGAGGGCCTTGAGAAATAATGTTACGGTATTGCTAAAATCGCATTTGATAACTTAGTGAAGTATTAAAAAAGTCCTGGCTCCAATAGAATTAGTCAGATTAGGAGATTGCTCTCTAGTGATAGTGAAAAAACTGTAACCTAAGACGAATTCACTGAAGAAGAACTGTGATGTTTTTTACATGCACCTGTGACATTATATAATGTAGAAAGGACATATTCATTGTATCACTGACAGACAAAGGAGCTTCACTCAAGAAAACCCTCCTTATCTACTGTAACAGTCAGGAATAAGCTACGATTACCCACAAAACAATCATTTATTTGATTTTATTACAGTCTGTTTTTGCATATGTAGAGTGCATATTTTCTACATTTTTCGTGCATATTTGCATGCATATTTAATACTTTATCTTAGGAGGAGGTACTTAGATATAAACCGACAAATTATTTTGGCCAAATGCGCGGGAAAACGATCACTATTTTTACAAAGAGACCTAAAACAAGTTTGGGGAACATAATCTTATATACTCAATCTAGGATTTCAAGAGAGATCAGGGCTTGCTTGGTTCAGGTTAAGGGCATGGAAATTTTTAAAAATTAGCTACGATCACGATATGGGAATATGTCCAATGTGCGGGAGCTTTGAAGACGAGATACATATACTAGGAAAATGCAACGATTTAGAATATTGGAGGCATCAGTTATTACCGAAAAGATTTCTAAATTCAAACCGTGTAAGATTGGCATGCTACGAGTTACTGGTAAACCCAGAAAATTGGATAAACCTGGGTAGATTTCTGGAAAATAAGAACAACACTTATTCAGGAATAAATATATGTTATCAAAATGCAATACCATTCATTCTTAATAATTATACATAACTTAATTAGTGTATAATGATAATGTATTATTATGTAATTGTAATATTATTGTGTTTTCTTTATGTAATTGTAATGTTATTGTTTTCTTTTTTTGTTTTTTCTTTATAGTCTTACCAATTATTACTTTATTGTAACGGAATAACAACAGCACGTTCGGCTTACTGCCCGTGCGACCCATATTTGTAAATAATATTGTAAATATCTTACTTTTTGTCTAATAAAGTCCTACTACTACTTTATTTTGCATACAAATCCGGGCTCTAATAATCGCCACTATCACATTAGCCATTAGTATGAATTTGTATGAATGTTGTGTTTCATCATAATCTTATGTTTGTCTCGCAGGAGGGCCTGACATAGAGCTGTTGATTCACTCGGAGAGATCCGCCATGTCCTTGTGTGTTCAAGAAATACCATTGTTTGTGATCCACAGTTTAAAATCCCTCTCCTGACAGATCGTACCAATGTATCAGGTGGCGTGTGGCCTGTAAAAAGTACCTAAGAGGTGAGAGGTTAAACAGAGCTAATGTAATAAAAACTGAAATTGATTTTATTTGAAGAGAAAAATTATACGCTCAGACCGGGACTTGAACCCGGAACCCTTGGTTCTCTAGACCAAGTGCTCTACCAACTGAGCTACCTGAGCAAGTACCGATCTAAACGCAAATCTTTCTCTATATACATTGTAATTCCCATCCACCAAATGCTGTGAAGCCATGCTTCTATCTAAATCAATAATAAAAACTTGGAAAAAGCCGTACTGGCTGTAATGTATAATTCCCAAATATGTCTTCTTAATAAAGGAGCCGCCATTTGCAAGATAGAAGCATGGCTTCACAGCATTTGGTGGATGGGAATTACAATGTATATAGAGAAAGATTTGCGTTTAGATCGGTACTTGCTCAAGTAGCTCAGTTGGTAGAGCACTTGGTCTAGAGAACCAAGGGTCCCGGGTTCAAGTCCCGGTCTGAGCGTATAATTTTTCTCTTCAAATATGATTTATCCATCATTGAGATGTACGAAATCAATAATAAAAACTTGGAAAAAGCCGTACTGGCTGTAATGTATAATTCCCAAATATGTCTTCTTAATAAAGGAGCCGCCATTTGCAAGATAGAAGCATGGCTTCACAGCATTTGGTAGATGGGAATTACAATGTATATAGAGAAAGATTTGCGTTTAGATCGGTACTTGCTCAGGTAGCTCAGTTGGTAGAGCACTTGGTCTAGAGAACCAAGGGTCCCGGGTTCAAGTCCCGGTCTGAGCGTATAATTTTTCTCTTCAAATATGATTTATCCATCATTGAGATGTACGAAATCAATAATAAAAACTTGGAAAAAGCCGTACTGGCTGTAATGTATAATTCCCAAATATGTCTTCTTAATAAAGGAGCCGCCATTTGCAAGATAGAAGCATGGCTTCACAGCATTTGGTAGATGGGAATTACAATGTATATAGAGAAAGATTTGCGTTTAGATCGGTACTTGCTCAGGTAGCTCAGTTGGTAGAGCACTTGGTCTAGAGAACCAAGGGTCCCGGGTTCAAGTCCCGGTCTGAGCGTATAATTTTTCTCTTCAAATATGATTTATCCATCATTGAGATGTACGAAATCAATAATAAAAACTTGAAATTGATTTATTAAACTCTTATTTAAATGTATATAGAATCATTGGAAGATGTATTTCAGATCCGATGTTAGAGTAAACACAAAAGGAATATCAAATGATAGAATAAAATTACCTGAATGTTTGTATTACATTGATTAAGTTCATTTAAGTTACACTGTTAGTTATTAGCTTTGATAACAAAATTAGGATTTGCTTTGATAGATGTTCATTGCATGTGAGGGAATTAGGCACCCAAATAATGTAATATTTGCTGGTTAATATTCATCTCGTTTGGAGGAAAGGAAGTGAATAATAATAAAGCGGACAGCTGGAATTTAGGTCAACATTATGCAGATGCTCCAAACGCAGGTAAAGCAAGAAAAAAGTATAAAAAATGAGTAAATAGGAAGTTGCAGAATGTGAAATACCTCTCCCTTCTTACTTGTGAACCAATCAGATTTGGTCCAACTATCAATAACGTTTATTTCCTTCTTATTACTCATCTCGCCTTATAGGTACGTTTAATGCACTACGCCACCCGGAATGTGCCACGACTTGCCACTTTTTTTGACCACACAAGGATATGGAGGGCCTCCTTGGATACATCAGTTGCTTCAATTAATTTAATATTTTAAGTAAATCAGAAGAAAACGAACAAAAAGAAACCACTTAAATGTCTGTCTAATTATACAATGTACGTAATAACAACAGTTACACAAGATTCCGTTTTCACTGCGGTCCGCCACATTCAAATAACTAACACAAGAAATTTGTATTTTGCCAATTTAAGGGTTAACCATCAAGAACATATGAGGTGAAACAAACCATCCGCTTACAAATTAATATTAAACGTGATGAACATAATAATTACAGGGTGGACCGCTCGAATGGACCTAATTTCAATTGCTTGTTACTGGCAAACGGTTGAAGATAGAAACTTAAAACAACGTTCATAGTACAGAAAAACTCACCAAGTTTCGAATCCTGTCGGTAGATGGCACAAAGATACGTTTCTCGTTCTTAGATTTAATTGTTTGTGAAAATGGCGACTCCGCAGATGAAAGCGCAAGCTGTTTTGTGGTATGCGGAGTTTAAATCAATCATTAGAGTTCAAAGGGAGTTCCGGCGTGTGTTTAACCGTGATGCTCCAACTGCTAGAAGCATAAAGAAGTGGCGTGATACATTATTAGCTACAGGATCTGTGTTGAAGAAGCATGGTGGTGGTCGCAGAGCATCCGATGAAATGGTAGCAAATGTTCAAGCCGCATTTGAGCGAAGCCCCCGGAAGTCATTAAGAAGAGCTTCGCGGGAACTTCAAATACCAAAATCGACATTACAACGGATTGTCCACAAACGCCTCAAACTGCACGCATATAAAGTGCAGTTAGTGCAACGTCTGGAGCCGAATGACATGCCGAAACGAGTGGAATTCGCCAATACGATGCTGGACCGTCTCGGCGCTGATCCTGACTTCATGACCAAGATTTTCTTCTCGGACGAAGCCACTTTCCATTTGTCAGGCAAGGTAAACCGGCATAATGTGCGGATCTGGGGATCGGAGAATCCTCACGCTATTCAAGAGCATGTTCGTGATAGTCCGAAGATGAATGTTTGGTGCAGTTTGTCACATAATAAGGTCATTGGACCGTTTTTCTTCGCCGAGAAAACTGTTCGTGGTACCACATATCTTGACATGCTGGAGCAGTTCTTCTTTCCACAAATTGAACAACTGCAGCCTAACATCGTTTTCCAGCAAGATGGTGCTCCTCCCCACCGGTCCAATGAAGTTCGTACGACTTTGGACAACATTTTCCCTGGCCGTTGGATTGGTAGGGGAGGACCAATCGCGTGGCCCCCGAGATCTCCCGATTTAACACCACTGGATTTCTTTCTCTGGGGCTATGTCAAAGATAAAGTTTACACCACCCCAGTCAAAGACCTTCGTGATCTTCGTGAGCGCATCATAGAGGCTATTGAGAACATTCCAGAAGACATACTCCAACGTACTTGGCAAGAAACTGTTCATCGCTTTGATATCGTCACAGTGACTGCTGGGGCTCATATAGAGATGTGGTGATCTGGATATCAAAACTTGGTGAGTTTTTCTGTAATATGAACGTTGTTTTAAGTTTCTATCTTCAACCGTTTGCCAGTAACAAGCAATTGAAATTAGGTCCATTCGAGCGGTCCACCCTATAATAATGATGGCTAGATCATATCAGGGACCATTTGATCCTTAAAGTTTATTGACATTTGTCTTACAGTTGAGGAAACATTACGAAAAAACCATCACCCAGGAAACTTGTCTCGATCGAGAATCGAACACGAGGCCGTGACGTACAAAACCACAGCGGTGAACCAATAACGTTTTTAATAGCTAAATAAATATATCAAGTCCCGAGAAAGTTAAGTTTACTTTAAAGAGAATAAAAATTCTACAGTGAGAAATATTTACACTAAAGCTGCATTCTTAAAACAGCTTCAAATTTAGTTACGTTGAGTGGAAATGTTTGGATGATGCAATCCATCCTTGAATACTAGCAGCATCAATTACATATCAACTTTCAGATTTATGTTATGATTGGTTCTGCGAGGGCTAAAGGATGGATTACGTCATTCAACCCTTTCCACATAACGTAACAGACCCCCGTTAAAATGAATCAGTTATCAGGATACTAGCTTCAGTTATTATTTTTAATTTGTACTATGTCCCATTTCAGAGCGTTACTCTTATGCAAAAACCTAATATAAGCCAACAATTAGTTTATATGTGTATCTGTTTAAATGGGATGCATTATCAATCTGTTAGCTTAAGTCATCAAAAGTTTATTCTATTCTGTCCACGTGTTGTTTCCATTTTTTCCATAACTAACTAAATCACTGACACTATCAAACTCGTAGATTCATTGCCGCGCAGACACAAGCTCTCCGTACATCCTTATCCTCAGATAATGCTCCTTTATTATCTGTATTGTATACTTTTTTCATTGATTGTAAAACTGTTAAATTGATCTCATATTTGATTATTTTATATTTTATGCATTTTTTTCATTATTTGACATTTTCTCAATTTTTTGTATCATTTTAGGCCAAAAACTAAACATAAAAACCTATATTAACAGATATTGTAATTATACGAATACATTACACACGTAATGTAGCCCTGTATCATAAACTTGAGTTGGAAAAATGTTGCAGAAAAACATGTTTTAAAGATTAATATTGAGAAAATGGCTGTCATAAAAAATCTAGAAGTCAGAATAATGAATGGACTATTAATTTAACAGGCATAAGTTTAAAAAAAATATTAATGACTTATATAATTAGTGAATTATTAAAATAGTGGAGACAATTTTAAAACTTAATTATTTATTAGTAGAATAAAATATTAATTTAAAATAGGAATGTATTTATCAAGCGTAAAATGGTATTGTTTGAAACATACTTTAAACAGTTTTAGCATAGACCCTATGTTAGACATACTGTGCATCTGCGTCTTATTGGGCTTACATATAGAAGGAATTGAGCAGAATCCAAACTATAGAAATTAAATTCTATTCTGTATAATACATAAAACAAGAGGAAATAGGTTATGAAATTACGGAAACATTAAAGGTAGAAAAATTGGAAATAGATGTAAGGAAAATAGTCAAAATGTTTTCGACATTTGAAAAGAATTGAAAAGGGAATGCTACCATAAATAATTTTAAATTTAAAATTGCACGGAAAACGGCGACGAGGAAGACCACGGGAGAGATTGATTAGGCAAGTGAAGAAAAACTTAAAAGGAAAGGGATACAAATCGGAAGATTGCGAAGAAGAAAAGCATAGGAGGATAGAGATGAACAGATGCATTTTTTTGGAATCTACCTTCCAACAGAAGGACACGATTAGAAGATGATGATTCACAGCTCTTCTGAATTTCAATTCTACTTGTTGGGTGTGATTTTCATGTGTTTCCTGTGCACTCATGATCCACTTCTGTACAGTAATACATTCTAGTAGGTTCACTATCTAAATGCCTAGCATAAACATTTTCCGGTGTGTGATCTATACGCTATTTATTATTTTAATGAAATACGGTAAGACTTGTTCAAAGCGGAATCACATGGGACCATTTTTTTCTACATTAGACAAAATTCCGCATTATAAAAAAACTAAAAGTTATTAATAATCTTACATTATAGAGTACCGTATATGTCTTTTACATGGATTAATTGTAGTTCCGCTGCCTTTGAAAAATGGAGTATAGTATGTACGAGCGACTTCGACGGTAACCGAGAAAAAACAGTTCCGTTTAGTCAGCGTTAAAATGTCTCTTAGGCGCGTATCCTGAAATTCAAATATGCAGTTTTGGTTTCCGCGCACTAACTACACTTTCGTCCGCATACTTTTATTCCCGGCAAATTTCATTATTTTAAAACTGTCCAGCCAACCTAAAGATGCCTTCAAATCGTTATTCCTTTGGAGATTTAGCAACGGCTAGAGCTTGCCTTTGGAGCATTGTTCCAGAAATTTGGAGATTTATCTTCAATCACTTTAACTTTTTCGTTTAATGGCAATGATACATACGTTTTAGCCATCTTTATCCGTAAATTCAGAACACTACTTGTGAGATCGGTCTTATAACTTAAATTAATTTGAGATTTTACAGTGCAATTATTATTTGTAAGACAAGTATCTGTATTTTGCATAACGGGTGTGCAGTGAGGCCGAAATAAAATTTCAGGTACAGGTAGAATCTCTACTTACCCGACGGCAGGAATAATCCCTTTTAGTTTTTTCGGCCTAACAGGAATTCAATGAAGTGGAAACTAATTTATTTCTCTGTCTTTTCGCATTATACAATTTTTCATGAATTATGTAGAAATATCCTTCAGTTTCCGCGTTGGAAAGATTCAGTTTTATGCAAAATAAATACACGTAAAATTACTATTAGGCGTATTTCACCGGGACCAATAAATTTGTTCACATTGGACAGATTTCCGCTTTATTCAAATTCCGCATTAAACAAGCTTTACTGTATGTATATATATATATATATATATATATATATATATATTATTTTTTATTCGTGCAGAATTACATGCTAAAACAAAGTTACATTACACTACAGACCTAGAAGGGTCTTGGCCTACCAGCCGGCTGCTGACCTAACATCCATATGTGTTAATTACATAGATGGACGATCTACCAACTAGTGTAGGAGTGTCATGTGATGAGAATGTCGTCCTACTTATTGTTTTTACTCAAATTCCTCTTTATTCTGGATGGATACGCGGGAATAAGATTACATGCTAGAATGGTTTATTCTTCACAGTTTTAAATGCTTTTTCTTTCTTCTTAAATCGCGTCACCTGCATCTGAAAAGGTCAAAGTGTAGGTTGTGTAAGAGAAAGAAAAACTGTGACATGGTTTTGTTGCCTGCTTAAAATATAAAGGTCATCCTAAATGAAGAAATATCTCATCCATTACAGCAGGCAGGTATCTCATCCATTACAGCAGGCAGGTATCTCATCCATTACAGCTCCATTACAGCAGGCAGGTATCTCATCCATTACAGCAGGCAGGTATCTCATCCATTACAGCAGGCAGGTATAAACTAGAACATAACAGATAATGCTAATTTTGCTGCGCTTGCTCTTTAAGCTTTCAATTATGGTTTGAAAGGTGGTCTGACGACATAGTTAAATGACTTGATTTGGAAAACTTGTGATTTATCAGTAATTGAATGTTGTGTGAAGTGATTTTCTATAATAACATATTATAAGTTGAGAAAATTCCATGTTTATTAGATTACTTCATAAACTTTTTTCAATATCCATGGAATTTATTTCTCGGGTATGACAGTTTGATGAAAATGGGGCTGAAAGTTTTGAAGAAATCTCGAAAGTTATTAGCAGTTTGACGCGTTATTCTGCGCCTGTCACCGAGTTTATTATACAACTTAATTTACAAATATAGGTCGCGTACGGAAGCAATGTCAATTTCCTTATTGTTATACTAGGCTATGAAGAATGGGCATTTCTCTTACACCAGAAATAAATACAAAATTTATCTACTAGTTATAGAATTTCATAACTCACTTATGTTTTATTTTATTAACATTAGTTAGATTGTATGTGCAGAACAAAACCAATATTATACAAAATACTACATTTTAGTTACAGTAAATTTTCCTTCATCTTCTTCTCCTTAGTCATGGTTTGTAGGATTTTCATCCTGCTTATTTCCAAAATCACTCCTCGGAGGAAGACGTATTGGATGTGCACTCAATGTCTATCCATCTCTTGGCTGGTCTTCCTCTTGTTCTTCCCGTTCATTGGTCTATCTTCTTTAGCTCTTTAGTAAGTTTTCCATTTCTAAATAATCCTCTTAAATATATTATGATGTAGACAATTGTAGTGCATGTCGTAAATTTATCTTTTTAGATCCGAAACATAAAAAAATCTGATATTATTTGATAATATGTAGACATGCCGAGAAGTAGTGTCACTGTAAGACGCGGTGGCGTGGGACACCTAAAAGTACGTAAAGGGAAGATGTAAACCTAAGAAAGATTATTATTCATAGACAGAAAGGATATTTAATTTATTTGAATCTGCAGAATATTTTCCTCTATGTATAAATTTTAATTAATTTGATTATACAATATACCCACCGCTTTGGTCTCGGGATGTCGTCGCAGTGCGCCAGTTTCGATCCCCGCTTAGGACAAGTTTCCTGGGTGATGTTTCTTTCGGGTTTGTCCTCACCTCTAAGACAAATTTCAGAAACCTTTAAGGCCCAAATGGTCTCCGAAAATTATCTAGCCATTTAAATCATCACTTTGTTATCATATTCGCCATATTTAGAATATTTTTAAATGTTCGTGTAGACTCGGAGGAGGCCTTTGATTGACTGATCCCTCATTAGAGGGGACAGAAAGCATGTGTGGGATCCATAGTTTAAAATCCCTCTCCCGACAGGTCGTGCCACTGTAAAGGCCTGTGGGGTGTATAAACTTAGCTAAGTAGTGAGAAGTTAAATTTAAGTGGAGATGAAGAAGCATTTTACATATTTGAATGTAGGTTCGATTCTTATATAATACAATGCAGTACAATATAATGTAGTGCAATCTAATACAATTAAATAGTGCAATGCAATAATAGTGTAATATATAATTGTCCAATACAATGCAGTGCAAAGCAAAGCCTGCAGTTCAGTGCATTACAATGTAATATAGTGTAATACAATGCAGATCAATCCAATATAGTATAATGATAACAATGCAATATATTTTAGTACAATACAGTGCAATACATTGTGAATAATGCATTGAAATGCAAGGCAATACATTATAATATAAGGAATAGTACTTTATTAAATCGGCTGCTCATAACCAGATGGTTTTAACTCCACTTTGTTTTTAAATTTTTTGAGCTAAATTCAAGTTTGAAGATTATTGAAATACTAGTAATAGTATTGTTTCGAATGAAGATGTTTTGAAAGAAAAAAAACACAGAGTATGAGAAAGTTCATTTTACTCTTCAGTTGCCTAATTAATAATCCGATTTTACAAAACGTAGAGAGAACGTTTGGATAACAAATACTGACAATTAATATTCAATTTATTTTGAGGCTACATTTTGAACAGACCATTAATTATATTTTCATTTGTAACATGTAATTCGAAAATATTTTCACCAGCCTAAAATTTTTCTGCTGGGAGTATATAGGTTGACCTTCAAAACAATTTGTGATTACGCAAAACCAAGTTAGTATTAGTGATTGTTAGCTGTGTTATCAGCTTTGCACATTTGTGCGCAATCCATTTATATATGTTGACCTTCACATGCTTTTATAACTGGTGTGACTATTCTTTGGTTTGGTGCGGACAATATTTTATGAACTAGGATTTTTGCCTTATATATTTTATAAACTTCTAATCAAGTAATGAAAATTCATACAAAGCACTTTCATACCTTCATAGGCTTTTGTATAATTCTAATCATTATGTTTCATGAAATTCTGTAGGTTACTTAATTTATCTACAAACCTGAAGTCATAAAAAAAAACATTTCATATATATATACATATATATTTGCAATAAAATAAAATAAGTTAAAACACCCTCCCAGGTAAAATCCGTCGTCCTCAACTTACAATTTGCAATACGTTTTCGTTCTACCTGACATCAGGACCCTTATCATTGCTGTAGGAGAACGAAGTATATCGAGTTCTCGACAATACTCAAAATTAATAATGCACATGGATACAGACAATGAACGGAATTCATTAATATATTCTCCGGATATTTTAAAATTACACCCCATCAGGTAAATAACGCATGCAAAATCATTGAAGAGATTTCGTGGATATCTGATTTGAGATCGGAGTAGGTCAACAGAGGCACAATTCTGTGAAAGTTACATAGTAACAATGTAATTGAAATTCAAGATATTTTATACGAATATGACGATCACATAATTATGTCTACTTTTTGCATTGCACTGTGACCTGGTTCTTTATACTTGTATTCTATTTTATCTACTTAAGGTCACCCTCATTAAAATGTATAAATACAAATTATATTCATAGTTTTTTTTCTGGGGCACACAAGAATCAGATCATATAGCAGTTATTTTTAATTGTGAATTTTCTTTTACTAGATAGATAGATCATCGGTTGATTAATGTCTTTGACATCGTCCGATTCCTAATAGCCAGTTTTGTCGGTCCATCCAATCTCCTGGTTGTAGATGTTTCTCCTTCATATATAAACATATTCCCTGACTCCAGGAGGTTTTAAGTCTTCCTCTGCCTCGTCTTCCCTCAGATTTCCATTCCAAAACAGATTTTGGTAGTCGATCCTCTTCCATTCGCTGGACATGTCCGTACCATCTTAATTGCTGAGTTTTAATATAATCTAAAATAGTGTCTTCAATCTTCATTTCTAGAGAAAGCATACGACAATGTCCCTATAGAGAAACTATGGATTGCTTTAAGACATATGGGAATTAAGAGTATAATAATTGAAGCTATACAAAATTTTTATGACAATTGCATATCTAAAATTAAAATTGGCAGTAAATTGTCGCATGGGTTTTCGATAAATAAAGGTCTTCGTCAAGGTTGTTGTCTATCACCGACTGTGTTTAAAATATATGTGCATGAAAAATTAAATAATTGGAGGAGAAAAAGTTCAAGCATTGGAATTCCTTTATCAGACAACAAAACTTTATACAACTTACATTTTGCAGATGATCAATTGTTAATTTTCTTTTACTGCTTCCCTAATAAATCTAGTAACAGCATTCTGTCATTACCAACCTGCACAGTAATACCGTCTCGCTATTCTAGTAATTTTTTGTTCTTGTTAACATTACACCTCGTTAAATTATAATATCCTACTTATTATAATGTCCACCGCTGTGGTCTCGAGGTAGCGTGCTGCTTTGTACGCAGCGGGCCCGGGTGCGATCTCGGTAGGGACAAGTTTCCTGGGTGAAGTTTTTTTTTCGGAGTTTTTCTTCATCTGTAAGACAAATGTCAGGATAAAGGCCAAACGATCCCCTTACATCATCTGGTCATCATTATCATCATTAACGTATTCATTAAGTTTAGGATTAACACCTCTCCTGATGCATCAGTACAACTATTATCACCTATCATATCAGCGGGGCAACGTAAATCCGCCTTCCAGGCCATGAACCTCAGAAGTGGGTTCAATAACGCCATGCCAGGGGAGAATACCGGAATGTCCAAATGACAACATGTGGCATTGAATAAAAATAAACTTTTTTATGATAGAGAACAAAGAGAATGTGGACTGTTCAGCGCCATTTGAATGTCAAAGTACAGAAGAGTAGAGTTTTGTTAGGAACCGCTTTCCTGGCTAGTTTATTTTTCATTGTCTATCTCAGCTCATATAATTTCATCATATCATTTCAACATAATTAGGCGATGGTGTTAGAACAATGTGGAACTACGAGTATGTAGGCCTAGAACCTTTAAAATAGTGTTGGAACAATACGGAACAGTTATTTTGAGCACTTTTTGACCACAAAATGCACAATTTTATTTGTGAAAATGATACGGAAGAGGATTTACAGCATAATAACTAACTCTGACTCACTGGCACTATCGAAATCCGTAGGTTCATGCCGCGCGGATATATACTCACCATACATCCCTATCCTGAGCTAAATTTAAATGAAATAGTAGAGGAGATAGTGTATCTTCTTGCTTCAAACTATTGTGAATTCCGAAAGTATCCGAAAACTGTTTGCCTACACGCACCCTACTCTTTGTACCATTTAAACACATTCGTATAAGTCTAACTTTTTAGGAATTCCGAACTCCAGCAGAATACTATATAACTTCTCCCTCTTAATTGAATCTTACACCTTTTTGAAGTCTACGTATATTTGATGTACAGTATCATTATATTCCCGTTTCTTTTCTAAAATCTGTCTTATGCTAAAAATCTGATCTGTTGTAGACTTTTATCTTCTAAATCTACATTGGTGATGTCCTAGAATGTCAAAAATATTAGGACTAAGTCTGCTTACTAATGTATTTGTTAGAATTTTGTACGAAGTTGAAAGTAATGAGATGCCCCTGTAGTTGTTGCAATCAGTTTTATCTCCTTTCTTATAGATTGGTACGGTAAAAATCGATTACTACATAATACATACAAAAAGTTATTTTTTTAAAGTGGAGTTATAAGAATCTAGTTTTAAGCAGACGAAATGTAGATTTTACATAAATTAGTGTAAAATTAAAATAGTTATATATATATATATATATATATATATATTATATATATATATATATATATATATATATATAGAGAGAGAGAGAGAGAGAGAGAGAGAGAGAGAGAGAGAGATAGAGATAAATGGGAGGAACCTTTAATAGTGATCATGTTTACTGTAGGTGAATCTTGAATACAAGTTTACATACATATATATACAGGGTGCCCCAAAAGTAGACCGAAAATCTTTGGGAGCTGATAGATAACATTATTTTAAAACACTTTTTGTTAAGGAAGGCTTTTGTTGCGATGCTTCGTTTAAGCGCTGGAGGAGTTAATGTCGTTACTGTCTCCCACCCACAAAGATATCGGCCATTTATCTGATTTCGCCAACTGCGCAGCGTATTCGTTCCCCAAGGTCTTCTTCAGATTCAACAGGTGTTTCATACACGATAGTGTTCATGTGTCCCCACAAAAAATAAATCAAGTGAAGTAGGGACAGGGGAGCGTGCCGGCCAAGCAATGGTCCACCTTTGGGTATCCAGTGATTGCCGTTTGTAGCCGTAAGATGACGACGTATTTCAGCACCAAAGTGAGGTGGTGCTCCATCATGTTGAAACCGCATGTCCTGTCTGAAATGAAGGGGAACTGTTTCCATTAGATCAGGCAAAACTTGTTTCACAAATACTAAGTAATTGTAAGCATTGTGTCGGTCGGGCAAAATGTGTGGTCCTAATAAGAAGTTATCCACAATACCGGCCCACACATTAACAACAAATCTTAGTTGATGTGACCTCTGAAATGTAGCATGGAGATTTTCAAATGCCCAATCATGTGAATTCCGACTGTTAGCACTAGGACGTCCGAAGTTTCGGTTCACATACAACGCCCAAAGTTAGTCAATTTGACCCATGCTATGAAAATATTAAAATATAAGCAAATTATGGATACATGATTGTGGATACTTATCTGAGTTACAACTACTGATAATTCATATGGGTAAGGTGGATAATGATACAGTATATTAAAATTAAATTAAATTAAATTTGATTCAAACAACTTTGGAAAGCAAATGTTTAGAATTATTTTATTTTATTTAGTTTAACAAAAGTTTTAATTTAAACTACAAATTTCACACGAAAACATAATGAAAATTATTTATTACAAGCTGAAAAAAATAGTGTTCTTACAACACTGATGCATTTCGCAAGAATCTCAAACCCAATTGGCGCACGTGTATCCAAATGTTTTGGTACATTTACCACACACCATTTTATTGCAAATAGAACATTTTGAATTACTTTGTTGTTTTTACATAACTGGTTCACTTCACACCTCCGTCGTTTTGGTTGATCATAGTCCGGAGTCGTATGTGATTGACGTTTCAAGTGTTCGAGGCGAAGTTCTTCTGCAAATTGTTGAATATATTTCTTTCTTGTAATTTTTTGCCAGTGACTGATCTATATATTACAACTGCATTTATTACTGCCAAGTCCAGGCTATTGCAAAATGTATGCACAGGTCATCGTCTGCTTGAGACCTTTACTGTATATTGCCTGGCCATTTTATCTACAATATCCACATCATACTTGGTTGCATTGTAGAAACTCACGGTTTCAGGCGTTTTCTTTTCATTGGTGACAATGTTTACTATTGGGTGAAGAGAGCTCATTACCAACACATTTTTAGCTTTCTTCCCTTGATATACGGTCAGGGTCGTATCATGTTTCAGTATGGTGGTAGTATAGAAAGGAGCTTTGAGAGATTTGATGGTGGATGGGACCTCTCTCCTGATTCTATTTACTGTGCCAACGATGCTTGTTGACTTTGCTTTCAGACTTTTGGCCAGGTTCATGGATGTGAAATAATTATAAGTTGTGATGTTTCTGCCTTTTGTCAAATATGGCTCCATAAGTTTCATCACACATGATCAGAAACACGCTCATTGGTAGGTCGAGTGTCATCTTTACAGTTGTCAATAATTGAAAACAAATAATTTTTTTCAATGTTAACAAACTTTTGCATCAAGTGACATTGTTGAATGAGTAAACAGAAAAATAAATAGTAATTAACATTAAAAAATACTAACAGCATAATTTTAAACTCTTACATACATATGGTTCGAAATTACCCGATTTGGGCGTTAAGAGTAAATTGTTTAATATATTTAAAAATTACAGGAGACTAATATATATTTTTTCTGAAAGTAAAGAACCCCTAAATTGAGGAAAAATCCTAGGAGAATGTAGTTCTATTTGCATTTTTAATACAATAAATACGCTTTCCATTCCCCAGTTGGGTTAATTTGAGACGATTGGGCGTTCTAGTGTTACATAACTGTTCAAGTGTGAAACATGCTTCATCTGTGAACATGACATGGGATGCAAACAGTACATCGTTTTCAATTTTGTCCAGATACCACTGACGCAATTGTTGTCGCAGATGATAGTCTTGAGGCCTCATTATGTGGACCTTTTCAAGATGAAAAGGGTGCAACAAAATTTCCTGCAGAATTCTTCCCACAGTGCTACGACTTAGGTGCAATTGTCGAGCGGTGGCGCGAGTACTAGCTGCAGGATTGTTCTCAATGCACCGCAACACATCTTCCTCGTTCTCAGGAATCCGTACAGAACGTGGCCGTCGTTGACCTTCTGCTCGTCTATCCAAGGAGCCCCTTTCACGTAGTCTACGTTCAATGCTCGCAAATATAGTGTGATGAGGAACTCTTCGGTTTCGGAACTGTTCTTGGTAAAGCCTTACAGCCGCACGACTCGAACCAGCTTTTCCATACACCAATAGCATGTCCGTTATCTCAGTCCACGTGTACCTTTCCGTTTTGTAAATTAAGTAGTATGCAGCAGGCATTCCAGCAAACTAACGCACAGTGTCATGGAAACACAACGATGAGCTCAGGAAGTAAACGTGTGTGCTATACGAATCGAAGCATCTTTGTTTTGTTTCTTTCGTATTTTTCCTTTAAAAGATACATACTGTACACAAATGTAATTTACGTATCTAAACCAAATGGGTGGGAGGCAGTAATGACATTAACTTGTCCAGCGCTTAAACGAAGCACCGCAGCAAGAAACATATCTTAACAAAAGTGTTTAAAATATTGTTATCTATCAGCTCCCAAAGTTTGTCGGTCTAATTTTGGGACATTCTGTATATATAATATGAAAATAAAAATGAATGCTTGAGTCGGGATTTGAACGCGAGTCTCTAAACCCGGTACGTTTATTGCTCTAACCAACTGAGATACTCAAGTATTACAACACAAACATACATTTTTCTTATATATGTAGTATTCTCAATTCACACAAGAGGTAGAAGAAAAATGTATGTTTGTGTTGAAATACTTGAGTAGCTCAGTTGGTTAGAGCGCTAAATGTACCGAGTTTAGAGACTCGGGTAGAAATCCCGACTCAAGCATTCATTTTTCTTTTCATATCATATTTGCCTTCATTGCCAAATGTCAAAAACATTATAGTTATAACCTCTATATATATATATATATATATATATATATATTCTCTTTAATTTGCTTACTTGATATAGTCAGCTACTAGATGGCAGTGAAGACAGTGTTCTCGCGACATCTAGTAATAATGGAGAGTATAATACATATATAAGAAAAATAAGTGTTTGAATTGGATTCGCCTGGTAGTGTAATGGATATCACGCTGAGGTACAGACTCAGAGATCCGGGTTCGAATCCCGTCCAGGCATTTATTTTTCTTATCATACCATATATACATACACGAACTAGCGGGAACTTTCAATTCTCGTGTCATAGCCCGACGATAAAAATATGTTACTTTTTACCATAAAATTCACTAATTAAGACATAATTAGATATAATTAAATAACTTCGCAAGAAAACCTCTCACAGTCATCTGTTGTGTATTATGACATCACATTGTTGTTATGGCGAATATGTCCATCTACTTATCCCGATCATCTTGTAATAAATGAACTGAAAGAAAAAAATGGCTATTATGAGTTATTATCCATAAAATAATACGCCATGGCCAAATGTTTGCTTGCCTGCTTATTGACGGGTTGCGAAAACATTTTCTCGATATTCGAATTATCGATAAACTATATAAGTGACATTTAACATTGAGTTTAACATTTCATTCTTTTCGTTTCGTTATTGTGTGATATATTACTTCTTTTTCCATAAAATTCACTAATTAAGACGTAATTAGATATTATTAGATAAGTTCTCAAGAAAGCTCCGCACTGTTATCTGTTGTGGCGCTAGAATCGTGCATGATGACATAATATTGTTGTCGCGAGTAATTTGTCGACAATGCAGATGACTACACACCTGACGTGAAAATAAATTCTTATAACCCGATCGCAGCACCACCTACTAAGTGTAATTGTGAATCTGTACCAAACAGGGATCCTCAAACACAAAAATAAAAAAATATATAAACCAATCATCATCAAAATCGTTATAGTCGTTTAGGCAATTATTAATTTTGAAGTTCAGTGAACCTCCAATTCTAATTGTTGGATTTCGCTCAGTTTTCGATTTTTGGAGAATACCTACCTCAATTTATTTTAATACGATATACTGAGTTTCGTTGTGACACATCGAAAATTATGACCGCAAGAGCGATTTTTCAATTTTCACTTCAGGTGGCCTCCTACATGTAATGATTTTAGAGGGTCCAATTGTGAATCAAAACGGTTGATGGGCCCAATCAGACACACGTAAAATGTTTCATCAAAATTGGTTAAGTCGTTAGGAGGATTACAGTGACAAACACACGTACAGAGGAATTATACGTACCTAATATAAAGATATATATATAAATACATGTGTGTCGTGCAAGCATAAGTGGAACGCCTGAAGGAATTTAAACCAAACTTGGTAGACATTTGATTTAGAATCTATGAAAATGGTTTTAAGGATAAAATATCCGCAGTACTTGTAAGGAGAGTAAGATGTAATTGAAATATAAAATATGACTTTGTATAACTCTGGACGCCTGGAGCAGTACAAATATGACGTACAAATCTGGAATATAACGTATACTGTTTGAATAAGATAATATTACTCCGAGGAGTGTGGTGGGATAAGTTACTGGAATATAACGTATAGTGTTTGGATAAGATAATATTACTCCGAGGAGTGTGGTGGGATAAGTTACTGGAATATAACGTATACTGTTTGGATAAGATAATATTACTCCGAGGTGTGGTGGATAAGTTACTGGAATATAACGTATACTGTTTGGATAAGATAATATTACTCCGAGGAGTGTGGTGGGATAAGTTACTGGAATATAACGTATACTGTTTGGATAAGATAATATTACTCCGAGGAGTGTGGTGGGATAAGTTACTGGAATATAACGTATACTGTTTGGATAAGATAATATTACTCCGAGGAGTGTGGTGGGATAAGTTACTGGAATATAACGTATACTGTTTGGATAAGATAATATTACTCCGAGGAGTGTGGTGGGATAAGTTACTGGAATATAACGTATACTGTTTGGATAAGGTAATATTACTCCGAGGAGTGTGGTGGGATAAGTTACTGGAATATAACGTATACTGTTTGGATAAGATAATATTACTCCGAGGAGTGTGGTGGGATAAGTTACTGGAATATAACGTATACTGTTTGGATAAGATAATATTACTCCGAGGAGTGTGGTGGGATAAGTTACTGGAATAAAACGTATACTGTTTGGATAAGATAATATTACTCCGAGGAGTGTGGTGGGATAAGTTACTGGAATATAACGTATACTGTTTGGATAAGATAATATTACTCCGAGGAGTGTGGTGGGATAAGTTACTGGAATATAACGTATACTGTTTGGATAAGATAATATTACTCCGAGGAGTGTGGTGGGATAAGTTACTGGAATATAACGTATACTGTTTGGATAAGATAATATTACTCCTAGGAGTGTGGTGGGATAAGATACTGGAATATAACGTATACTGTTTGGATAAGATAATATTACTCCTAGGAGTGTGGTGGATAAGTTACTGGAATATAACGTATACTGTTTGGATAAGATAATATTACTCCGAGGAGTGTGGTGGGATAAGTTACTGAAATATAACGTATACTGTTTGGATAAGATAATATTACTCCGAGGAGTGTGGTGGGATAAGTTACTGGAATATAACGTATACTGTTTGGATAAGATAACATTACTCCGAGGAGTGTGGTGGGATAAGTTACTGGAATATAACGTATACTGTTTGGATAAGATAATATTACTCCGAGGAGTGTGGTGGGATAAGTTACTGGAATATAACGTATACTGTTTGGATAAGATAATATTACTCCGAGGAGTGTGGTGGGATAAGTTACTGGAATATAACGTATACTGTTTGGATAAGATAATATTACTCCTAGGAGTGTGGTGGGATAAGTTACTGGAATATAACGTATACTGTTTGGATAAGATAATATTACTCCGAGGAGTGTGGTGGGATAAGTTACTGGAATATAACGTATACTGTTTGGATAAGATAACATTACTCCGAGGAGTGTGGTGGGATAAGTTACTGGAATATAACGTATACTGTTTGGATAAGATAACATTACTCCGAGGAGTGTGGTGGGATAATTACTGGAATATAACGTATACTGTTTGGATAAGATAATATTACTCCGAGGAGTGTGGTGGGATAAGTTACTGGAATATAACGTATACTGTTTGGATAAGATAATATTACTCCGAGGAGTGTGGTGGGATAAGTTTACTGGAATATAACGTATACTGTTTGGATAAGATAATATTACTCCGAGGAGTGTGGTGGGATAAGTTACTGGAATATAACGTATACTGTTTGGATAAGATAATATTACTCCTAGGAGTGTGGTGGGATAAGATACTGGAATATAACGTATACTGTTTGGATAAGATAATATTACTCCTAGGAGTGTGGTGGGATAAGTTACTGGAATATAACGTATACTGTTTGGATAAGATAATATTACTCCGAGGAGTGTGGTGGGATAAGTTACTGAAATATAACGTATACTGTTTGGATAAGATAATATTACTCCGAGGAGTGTGGTGGGATAAGTTACTGGAATATAACGTATACTGTTTGGATAAGATAACATTACTCCGAGGAGTGTGGTGGGATAAGTTACTGGAATATAACGTATACTGTTTGGATAAGATAATATTACTCCTAGGAGTGTGGTGGGATAAGATACTGGAATATAACGTATACTGTTTGGATAAGATAATATTACTCCTAGGAGTGTGGTGGGATAAGTTACTGGAATATAACGTATACTGTTTGGATAAGATAATATTACTCCGAGGAGTGTGGTGGGATAAGTTACTGAAATATAACGTATACTGTTTGGATAAGATAATATTACTCCGAGGAGTGTGGTGGGATAAGTTACTGGAATATAACGTATACTGTTTGGATAAGATAACATTACTCCGAGGAGTGTGGTGGGATAAGTTACTGGAATATAACGTATACTGTTTGGATAAGATAATATTACTCTGAGGAGTGTGGTGGGATAAGTTACTGGAATATAACGTATACTGTTTGGATAAGATAATATTACTCCGAGGAGTGTGGTGGGATAAGTTACTGGAATATAACGTATACTGTTTGGATAAGATAATATTACTCCGAGGAGTGTGGTTGGATAAGTTACTGGAATATAACGTATACTGTTTGGATAAGATAATATTACTCCGAGGAGTGTGGTGGGATAAGATACTGGAATATAACGTATACTGTTTGGATAAGATAATATTACTCCGAGGAGTGTGGTGGGATAAGTTAAATGTATAAATAGTCGAAAACGACTGATATTAATATAGAATTCGGGATAGCGTAATTAATTAGTGACAGTGTGGAAGGTATTTAAGCCCAATATTGACCCCTGACACCTGTTAAAGGGATGAGAAAGAGTGAAAAATAAAAATCAAAAGTTACTGAGGTTAGTACCGAATCCAAAGATTCCTGGATCGCCTTCATCACAGACTTGATGATATTTATGTCAAAGTTTGACTCTTAGCATCGTTAAGGTGGTGGAGGGTAAGAAGGGGTGAAGTATAAATTGACAAGAGTGAACGAGATTAGTGCTAAATCCATCATTTTTGGGTTCGCTATAAGATCGTGGGAACAAGCCTGATGACATTAAAGCCCACGTTGACCCCTAGCAACTCTAAAGAGAGGAAGTGCACTCTCTTACTTATTTTTTATGATGGTGTAGTCAGTTTCGTTATCTTTTTCTATTCATTTTGATTCTTTTTTTTATTATCGCTTCTATTCTGCCTTCCATTAATAATAATAATCCAGCTTCCCGTTGCTTTCCACACCGGTGAAGGATGATGATGATGGTCATATGATTTCGGGGACCGTTCGGGCCTTAAAGTTGTCCTGACATTTGTCTTACAGGTGAGGAAAAACCCCGATAAAAACCTCACCCAGAAAAAACTGTCCCGACCGGGGATCGAACCGTGACAAGGCAGCACGCTACCTAAAGACCACAGCGCTGGACTAATAATAATAATAATAATAATAATAATAATAATAATAATAATAATATATGAAATGGATACCTCTGGGAAAAGTCAAACGTGGTAGAACAAAACCAACATGGATGAAGGGAATTGAAGACAGCATGAAGAAGAGAAATATGACAGAAGCAGACACTCAAGACAAGGAAATGTGGAAGAAAGAAAATGTATATTTTGGTTGAGGATACCTGTGTAAATAACAGGAACAATTCTTAAATAAATAAATAAATAAATATGTATATATAGAGAAGCAAAACGTGGAAGTATCACTATCAATAGAAATTTAAAATTAGATATAATAATGTTTGCAGATGATCTTGTTTTACTAGCAACATCTGAAGATGATTTACAATGGTCAGTACATAATTTAAATTTGATAGCCCAGAAATATTCAATGGAAATATCTACCAATAAAACTAAAACAATTGCATTTTGTGGAAAATCCCCAATACCAACCATTTTTTGTTTAAATAACAAAATGTTAGAGAGAGTTAATGAGTTTACTTATTTGGGATATAAACTCTATTTTGTTGAAAATTTGGATTTATCAGAGAAAATTGTGAAATTCAACAAATCAATGGGAATCATTAATAGAGTTTTAAAACCTTCATTAGTGCAAAAATCAACTCGTACTCGTCTTTATCAAATAATGGCTGGAACCAGTCCTATGTTATGGGAGTGAAGCGTGGACTGTAAGGACGAGAGATGAAAGCAGACTAACAGCTTGTGAGATGAAATTTATGCACTGAATAGCTGGCTACACCAAATGGGATCGAAAGAAAAATGTAGAAATCCTTCAAGAACTTAATGTGTCACCAAAACTGGACTACATCTCCAGATATCAGCTAAACTGGAAGGAACATGTCTCAAAAATGGCTAGATCCAGGATCCCCAAGGCAATAATGAACTACTGTCCAAATGGGAAACGATCACTTGGTCGACCTATGAAAAGATGGCAAGAAAATCGCTTTCTCAGGCCATAACAGTTCTTCTAGGACTAATACCTGGCAGGATGATGATGATAATGATATATATATATATATATATATATATATATATTCCCCATTTAAAATGACTTGTGGAATTCGTAACTGAGTCCAGGGTTACGTATATCATCAAGTAAGCATCGGGTTAGCTATATACACACTAATCAAACAAGTTCCAAGGGTATATAGCGAAGTTTAATCTCAATCAGCATGTCTTAGATTAGAAATAGTATATAATTGAACAATTAAAGAGAAACTGAAAATACATAATTACATAAATAATAAAATGCTGTGACATTTAAATTAATGCAAACAAACAAACAAACAAACAAATCTATACATTAAACACTCATGAAAATAACGATGAAATAAATAAAGATACAAATACAATTGACTCAGGACATAGCGTACATTCAACATTCCCTCCAATTTATTTGCTTCTTATTCTGCATAGCAAATATATTAAAAACAAATAATACATGATCTTGAGGGTCGGGTTGACTCCCACTGCCTACTGAAAATCAAATCTTACGAAATATGTTACTTATTCATAAGGTAAGGTAAGCGTAGATCCGTGCATGCGATGACGTAAAAGTTACCGGAGGGAGAATAACAAGGAGGGGACCAGGATATGGGTAACATAATTATACGAGTAGAAAAATAGAGAGCGTTCTCAAAGTACATACGTGCACAGTTCAAGGATGAGAAGAGGTGAAAAATAAAATGACAAAAGTGACCGAGATTAGTTCCGAATCCATTGTTTTTGGGGTCGCTAAGGTCTTGGTCACAATGCTGATTACATTTAAATCCAAGATGACGCCTATAACTCCTAAAAATGGTGAGGAGGTGAGAAGGGGTGAAAAATGGCAAGAGTGGCCCAGATTGTTGCCAAATCTGCTGTTTTTGAGCGCGATAAAATCTTGGTCACAGTCCTGATGACATTTAAGCCCGCATTTGGCCCCGAGCACTACTAAGTGTGGTCAGGTAATGAGAAGGGGTGGAAGATAAAATGACAAGGGTGATCGAAATTAGTGTCCACTCCATAGTCTAAAGCTATTGATGACAGTCTTGATGACATATAAGTCCACGATTGACCCCTAGCACTCATAAAGGTGGTGAAGAGGTGAGAAAGGGTGGAAAATAAAGTGACAAAAATGATCAAAATTAGTGTCTGGTCCATAATCTCTGGTGTCGCCTAGCTCTTGGTGACAGTTCTGATGATATATTTATTAGCCTACGCTCGATACCTAGCACCACCAAGGATGATGAGGGAGTGAGCAAGGGTGGAAAATAAAATGATAAGAATTTTTTTAATTAGTGACATATTTATTAGCCTACGATCGATACCTAGCACCCCCAAGGATGATGAGGGAGTGAGCAAGGGTGGAAAATAAAATGATAAGAATTTTTGAAATTAGTGACATATTTATTAGCCTACGCTCGATACCTAGCACCACCAAGGATGATGAGGGAGTGAGCAAGGGTGGAAAATAAAATGATAAGAATTTTTGAAATTAGTGACATATTTATTAGCCTACGATCGATACCTAGCACCCCCAAGGATGATGAGGGAGTGAGCAAGGGTGGAAAATAAAATGATAAGAATGTTTGAAATTAATGACGAATCTATAATTTTCGGGGTCGCTAAGCTTAATTTGGAGATTGAATGCTCATAGTTCATCGCTCATTCACTTTATCATAAGTAATGCCACGAGTGATTTCCAAATTATCGATAAATTCACGACTTACGAAGTGAGGAGTGAATTTATCTAGAGAATTTGGAAATCAAGAGTGGCATTTGTTAGGACTATTTAACGAATAAAATTAACCTCTTTACTAAAAAATAATTATTTGAATATAGTTACCGGTGTTTTAAAATATGTATATAGTTAATGTAAACGGCGATATTTGAAAACAAATTAGAAATGTGGGGTTATGTATATTCACTGCAACTCGATCATATTATTTATTGCCAAATAGGGTCGCAATATTGTAAGAATGCACTCTAGTTGAGAAATAATGAAACACATCACACTATTATAATCAACATTATAGGTTAATCATTTATATTTTGAATAAACAACTCAGTAAAATCATTGAATCTATTTATTATTTGCTATATTCAATGTATTTATTGGAGAAAAATAATGGTCTAACCTGTTCAGAATATTAAAAAAGGAGGAGCTTTCTTTTTCACAAAAGCAGGAGCTGATAAAGAGATATCGATAAAGAGCGAGGTGAAACACGACTGTCATTGGTGTAAAACATAATTCATTGAAACGTGATTGGTCATTGACTACCATTTGCGACATGAGTTAAATAGTCGTAACAAATGAGTTACCTGTAGCATTATAACTGCAGTGTTTTGTTTTTATAGGGCAATTTGTAAATTCCCCGATTCGTGTTACAGTAGAATTCATTACTTAATTTTGAATTGTAAGTACTGATGTGTAATATTCACAAAATAATTCGGTTCAATCGGTATAAAACAAATGAGTCGTTCGTGAATATTTTAAGGTCATCTATGTTTACACGTTCTAACAATCAGCGTTGGTAGATGCTTTTACATGTCATATATAAGTCATAGTTCAGTAATATGAGAGCACTTCTGATTACGTTTGCCTTGAAAATAGCATTTTCCATATCACATTTCTATGTACTTGACTGCATAACAACTAAATAGAGCATTCCAGTAATAATCATCTAGGAAGCTACTTACTTTATTTTTGATCATTTTAATTTTATTATATTCTATGTGTCCACAGCTGTGGTCTCGAGGTAGCCTGCTGCCTTGTCACGAGCGGGCCCGTGTTCTATCCCCGGTCCGGGCAGTTTTTCTGGGTGAGGTTTTTATCGGGGTTTTTCCTCACCTGTAAGACGAATGTCAGGAAAACGTTCAGGCCCAAACGGTCCCCGAAATCATATGGCCATCATCATCATCAACATCCTTATCATTATCATCATTATCCTTCACAGGTGTGGAAAACAACGGGAAGCTACCACACCTACACAATACCCTAGTAAAGCTGCAAGCATAGCATGAAAATGCTATGATTGCAGTGAAGGACCTGCCTTCGGGCAGAATTACTATGGATGGATATTCTATGTTTTTGTTAGTATTAGCTAGTATTAGATCACATCATCATTGTATTTTGTTTAGTCTGTATTTTAATAATGTCTTAAAATTGTAATATGTATGTAATTTTTGTATAATTCTACAATTTGCTGGTTGCGTGGAAGAGAAGGCCTTATGGCCTTAACTCTGCCAGCTAAAATAAAGCATTATTATTATTATTATTATTATTATTATTATTATTATTATTATTATTATTATTATTATTATTATTATTATTGTATTGTTTTGACAGAGTTGAAAAGGTAATATGGCAGTATTGTATTCATTCTAGTTTACAATTCATTTCTAGGAAATTAAAGTACGTATAAATGGATTAAACATGTGTTCGATTCCGGAAACACATATCATTCTGCAATACAGGGGCTCTTGTCATCCCAACTTCTCTAAAAAATTAACTATAGGCCCTAAATATATAAAACGATGATTATTCTAGAATTATTTAATGGAAGTGCAATACGGTCTGTTGCTTCAGAGAAGAAAAATTAAGAGTATTAGTTAATAAAATACTTAAGAAATATTTTGGATGAACAGACAGTTGGATGAAGAAAACGATATAACAGTGAGTTAGGTGATGTTATTGGGAAGCATAATGTAATAATAACAGTTAAATCTCAAATAGTACGATGGGCAGGGCACATAGCTCGAATGGGGAATGGAATAGTGGGATGGAAAATACTTATAGAGAAACCAGTTTAAAGACGCCCAATAGGTAGATCAAAGATGACAACTAATTCACTGGCACTATCGAACCCGTAGGTTCATGGCCGCGCAGACATAAACTCTACATACATCCCTATCCTGAGCTAATATTTTCCAATCATTCCCTGTATAATCTACTTCCCTCAAATCACAGTTAATGTTATTCTCCCACCTCATTATTGGTCTACCAACTGGGCGTTTTCCCTCTGGTTTTCATACAAGAAGCTTCCATGCAGTCTTTCATTTTCCATTCGTGCCACATGTCCAGCCCATCGCAGAACTGACAACCTCCATGTTTGGTTCGTCTCAGCGTATACTATACAATATTTAATAAACATTTAATATTTCATTTATTTGGGCGTAGCAATGAACGCCGGGTATTACTCAGTATTTATATAGTTACTTTAAAGTTTGGTCGTGCTGGTTTGGCCCAAACATTAAATTCTAGAGATCACTCTTAGAGGAGGTCTACGAGACTTAACTGTTCTTATTATATCTGGTTCACTGTTATGAAGTCTTCTCCATTCACTTGTCTTCTCATCTCTCTTTAGTCCAAAAAAATTGTGTAAGAACTTTATTCTCAAATACTCGTAATCTCCTTTCCTCCCTTAAAGTAAGAGTCCGTGTTTTGCATCCATATAATATAACTGGTAGATTAATAGTTTTATATATTTTCATTTTTATGTTTTTTGAAAGGAGTTGGGAAGTCAATAGTCTCTGTAATGCATAATAGCACGCATTTCTAGAATTGAGCCTATGTTTAATTTCTTTGTGCATCTCATTCATATTTGTGATTATTGTTCCTAGGTATTTAAATTCAGCCACTTCCTCAAAATTTCCCTTCGTTTGTCATTAGCTGATCAATGATGATATGGGAGAAAAATATTAACTATGTTTTGAGGGAGATGAATTATAGTAGGAATGACTGCAAAATATTAACTCATGTAGGACTGTGTCGAGAGCTTATATCCGTTTGTTGGTTTGTAAACTGTTATCGAAATATAATTATTTTAATTGAATTTGAACATTTCCCTATACAATTTGATCTGTACGTAAGTTAATATCTACAGTGAATTAATTATGTACCTGGCGACTCCATGGCGCAAGCGGTTAGACACTCACCTCTCTCCGCGCTGCAGCGCGCTGGGGTCCCGAGATCGCGTCTCTGTCACTCCATATATGTTTCGAGAAGAATTGAAACGGAGTCTGGACAGGTTTTTCACAGATAATCTCCCGTTATCCCCTGTCACAAATTTCATTCCACAATTTCTCTACTCTCATCTTATTCATTTCATTTCATATGCCCCTGTGATGGTGAGTCAGGCGTGGTCGGCCGAAATCCTTGTGATTGACAGAATTCGGCGTATGGAGCTTCATCGCATCTCATCCCTCGACCGGTATTGTGTCAGAAGGGAGTTGAGGAGATTTTATTTTATATTAAACCTCAGCAGATTCTTATATTGTCTCACGAATAAAATTAATTAATTTAATAATAATAATAATAATAATAATAATAATAATAATAATAATGATGATAATAATAATGTTTTCCTTTTTCCATTTCTTGTCCTTGAGTATTGCTTGGTTGTCAACGTGTATATCCTTCCGGTTTTGAATCTTTGGAGACTTGAAAGCAAGTTAATTTCCTACCAGTCGGTGCAGACACACACAAGAATGAAAATCTATGAAGTTCTCGCTAGACCCATAATCTGTTATGGCAGTGAAGCTTGGACCATCAGAACTCAGGATGACCGTCATATTACAGCCACGGAGATGAAATTTCTGCGACGAACTGCAGGTTATAGCCTTCTAGACCACCAAAGAAATTCAATAATAGCCAGAGAGTTAAACATCGTACCTATATCTGAATACCTCCAAGAATATAGAAACAATTAGCTAGCCCATATTCAGCGCATGGATCGTCACAGAATACCAAAACAAATTCTTCACTACATTCCTCGAGGCAGAAGATCTGTGGGTCGACCTTTACGGTGATGGCGGGAGACCGTAACAGGCCACTGGGCCTAATACTTGAAAGGCAGATGATGATGATGATAATGATAATAATAATAATAATAATAATGATAATAATAATAATATCTTTATTTTACCTAGCAGAGTTAAAGTCTTAAGGCTTTGTCTGTCGCTCAACCAGGTTTTAAAAAGTACACAAAAATAGTCTTACATCTAAATTAATAATAATAATAATAATAATAATAATAATAATAATAATAATAATAATAATAATAATAATAATAATAATACTTTATTTATTCTGGCAGAGTTAAGGCCATAAGGCCCTCTCTTCCACTCAACCAGCACAAATACAAATAAATATTCGACAAATATAGATATACACTATACTAATTATAAACAGTTAAAGATACAATAAATGTAGCAATGTAAATGTCATGTACAAACAACATTTTATAGGGTATAACAATAATGATACGATAATAATAATAATAATAATAATAATAATAATAATAATAAATATAAATATGATACATTATACGGGAAACACCAATTAATATATATATATATATATATATATATATATATATATATCTTACACTGGATAATAATGAAGTCGAGTTTAGAGCAAATATAATTTAGATTTCTTTTAAAAGATGCCAATGGTCCGGCAGCCCCTTATTTCTTGTGGTAGGGAATTCCAGTTGCGAGAAGTGGAGATGGTATATGACATGGAGTGATGTGATGTCCTATGTTGCGGTATATTAAGTAAGAGACTATGTTGTGATCTTGTGTTTAAGTTATGGTTTGAGGATAGATACTGGAAACGGGATGATAAATAATTAGGAATCGAGGTATGTAGGATCTTAAATAGGAGATTTAGACAGTGCGATTTTCTTCTCTCTTTTAGATGTAGCCATGACAATAAACGTAAACGATTACATGTTATAAATACAATACTATTATTATTTATAACGTATTTTGATTTATTCCAGATTTAACGAATTAAATATAATAGAAGGCAAATATCTCAGATTGTGACACTGATCAGTAGGGACCGGATTTTTATATTCTAAAAGTTAAGATTGCAACATAGTATAGTAATAAAATTAATTTAATAAGTCTTTATATCCAATCAACTGTTATTTTTGTAACTTAAAAACAGTTTCTCAATAATGTTTGTGTGGGATCTTGCAATAATATATTTATAGTATACATGTTACTTTTAAATAAAAAAGAAACAATGTACTGTATATAGAACATTTTTTTTTTAAATTTGAAGGTAAAATGTGTAATATAAAGTAAATACTGCTAGATCTCACACAAATATGATTGAGAAACGTTTATGTAAGTTATATAATAAAAAATCAATTGATTGGATATAAAGACTTTTTAAATTAATTTTATCACTATACTATGTTGCAATATTAACTTTTAGAACCTAAAAACCTCGTCCCTGCTAATCAGACTTTTTCTGTTGGTATCAGAGAATACGTACAGTAAATGAGAGGAAATAAATATTCTTGAGATGTGGTGTGGATTGCTTGTCATTTTAATATTTACACGTGATCACGAAATACATGTATATATATATGATATGAAAAGAAAAATGAATGCTTGAGTCGGGATTTGAACTCGAGTCTCTAAAGTCTGTACCTTTAGCGCTCTAACCAACTGAGCTACCCAAGAATTCCAAGACAAACATACAATTTTCTTATACATGTAGTATTCTCAATTCACACAAGAGGTAGCGGAAATTTCTTTCAACTGCCATCTAGCGGCTAACATAACAGAAGCAAATTATTAAAGAGAATATTTACTTTATAGCAGTAACGCTTGTATATATATCTTCTTCTTATTCTTCTTTCAAGGATTAAACCTTTTTTGGTCGTTCCGGTTCCAAATAGCTGTTGTGTCCATCTCCTTCGTGGGCGTTCCCGATCTCTTTTTCTCCTCTTGGTTGATAGTTCAGGCTTTTCCTAGGCAATCTGTTGATATCCATTCTGCAGACATGTTCGTACCATTTTCTCCTATAGCCTACTCTTCTATTCAATCTGTCAAACTGTATATGTTTATAATTTGGATCTATTTTTACGTAACAATATGAGATTTTCGAAAACAGCACAACGGTAGATCTCGGTACTTATAGTCTTTATAATTTTTAATAAAAATCGAGAGGTTATTGCTTAATATTGTGCTACGCTGTTATAGGGGGTAGGGTGTGTATATACATATACAATTGAGGGACTCAGTGGAATAAGGGCCCATCCCTACCAATGGTGGATTTTTAGTTATTTGCAGATTATGTTTCCTGTGGCCATCTTCTGTTAATCTATAGAAGCTCATAATTCAAACTTTGCTCAAAAGAGGATAAATGAGACTTTATGTGAAAGAAGAATTTCTACCTACTTCACGCGCGCGGGAAATAAAGGCCCATCCCAACTGTTGACACGTGACCGTATATCGTCCGCTACTCCGTGGTCCGCTGCAAAACTGAATAGCATTGCCGGCAAATACAGTAAATGCAGAATGGCTGATGCGGCAGATTGTTGTGCAAATGGAAATAGTGTAATAAAATCTAAGAAAAGAAAAATAAATGTGCAAGAGTGGAATAAAACGAAGCAGAAAATGTTACGCAACAGTGGAAAGGAATATATATCGGCCTGAAATAGCTTTACTCAATGTAGAATTTAATAAAATGCAATTTTTTTTCAAAACTTAGTGCAGTTGGGATGGGCCCTTATTCCACTGACCCCCTCAATTATTTACTTGAATTTAGCTTATAACATTCCTTCTGGCTTAAGGCTTTCTACCATCTGGAAGGGTAGCTCAAGTGAGCTATTCCTAGAGAGTGATCAGGTGGTTTCAATCTCCTTTGCCAGCATCTTCCACGCTTCCCTTCTTCTAGCTCCTCTTGCGTTAGTTCGCACCCGCCTTGCCCAATTAGTTCTTTGCCTGCCTAAGTGTCTCTTACCAATTGCGTGGTCCCATATGGTTACTTTTCAAGTCCATCTGGTACCATTCATCTTGGCCACGTATGAATAGTCGCATAGCCTTTTGAGCCCATCTGCTACGAAGATGGCGTTTCTCATTGATACAAATATTTCAACGAAAAAAAGGAACGTAAGATAAACGTTTTTACTTACTTTTAATAATAAAATCAACACAAATCAAAACATTCAATTGTTATTAATTAAATAAAAATAAAACGTAGTTTTATTTGATTTTCATATTTATTATATAATTCAGTGACAGCTGTTTCGGTACACTGTACCTTCTTCAGACATGTTAACAAATTATGAATTGTGTGATCTAAGCAACAATACAACAATATTAAAAATTTAAATAAATATTGTTGTATTGTTGCTTAGATCAGTTGGAACACAATTCATAATTTGTTAACATGTCTGAAGAAGGTACAGTGTACCGAAACATCTGTCACTGAATTATATAATAAATATGAAAATAAAATAAAACTACGTTTTATTTTTATTTAATTAATAAATATGGATTTTCATCAAGTAAACACCAACTCAATTGATCATTTAATTGTTGCTTGTGTTTATATCAACTTTTTAATTAGGACAGCTTGCGAATAATAACGTATGCTATTACATTTGTAACTGACTTACAAGCTAGTTAGTATTTATCACTAGCTTAGTGTTTTATTGGGAAATTTGTATGTTAGAAAATGAAGAGGAAAATGCTAAAATGAGAAGAAACGTGGATAAAAAGTGCTCTGTCCTATATAGTCCATAAATATTATTTATAAAAACTTAAAATTTACAAAAAATAACAAACCAAAAGAGTTTTTTAATAAAGTTTACTGTAGAGACATAAATACTGATTACAATAAACCTGGCATTGTTCACGTGTGCTGCATTTACATTTCGATTAGTCCCACGTTCACAATAAAACAGACCGATCATTACTCCTCACATGAAGAAGAAAAGGATGTAAATGCAAAAATATCTAATTTTAAAAGAATTTTAGGGTTAATACATTCTATCTTCAAGCCACAGTTAGTCCAAAAACATTCAAGACTAAAAGTGTATAAACCACTGGCTCTTCCAACTCTTTTGTATGGTAGCGAAATATGGACGTTGAAACAGAAGGATATACAGAGACTTAGATCTGCTGAAATGAGATACTTTCGGAGGACTGCAAGATATACACTACTAGATCACTAAAAAAAATGAAGACATCTTAGAAGAATTACACATGGAATCTTTAGAAAACAAAATTACTGATTATACCTCAAAATGGATGCAACATGTTCATCGAATGGAAGATCACAGGGTAACCAAACAAATGTTAAGATATCAACCTGCAGGAAGAAAAAGACCAGGACGTCCACTCAAAAAACTTATGGATGGCGTTTCTCTTGAGGCCGAAACAGGTCAACAAATTACCTAAATTCGTGGATGTACTATGATGTTGATGATCATGACTCGTATATTCATGGTAAGCTGAAGATAAATTAAAATATTAATTTTATGGATCTATGTCACTTTTCTAAATTAGCATTGCAGTATCAATGAGATAAAGCAAGACCAAAATTAAGATGGGCTGACCAACCACATCTCGAGATCTGATAGGAAAGGGCTCAAACCTTCTAAACCTAAATAACTTTCATGATGTTAAAATGTTAATTTGATATGCAGATTAAACATTATAAAATACATTAAGTGGCAAAATTCGTTTTTTAAAATAATTAACCCATTCGCCTCAAAAAACGAGGTACACTCGCTTAATTCTTCTGTAATATATTTTACAGTATTTTGTACATTCCTTGGCAGGGTATAATATTTTGTTAACATTTATGAATAGTAGAGGAATGTGTTTTTGTCTTCACCCATATTGTGATCACAAGTACCGTTATCTTTTGTTTTTTTTGAATATCTGAAAGTAGGCAATATAATTTACTGTAACTTAATCTGGTTTCTGGGAAAATGTATTGAGCATTTAACCTGAAGCGAATGGGTTAAAAAGGACGGGAAAATCAGAAAATGAGGAAAAGGGGGGATATATACAGAGTGGGACAAAAAACTAAAGACCACAAAAAAGTTAAAAAGTGACAGCAAATTACTCCATTCTCATTTAAAGGCAACATCTCACTCATAGGCTACTTTTTCAGAAAGTTGTAATTTGTCTTACGAAAAAATAGAGCGCATATTAAAATCCTAGCCCTGTTTTAAAGACATAAAACCAATATATAAAATATTTTACTGAAATTCATAGCTGTTTACATGTCCTTGTGCAAAAACCTTAAGTGAGAGTTAAACAGCTCTTGAATACAATAGAAACCTTTATAACCACGCAACTCGTATTATGCATAAAGATAGGATGAAGTAACGTATTATATTTTTAATTTATTCACACTCTAAATATAAGGGCATATGAAAGATTTAATTTGGCACAACAAACATTTGTCAATAGAAAGAAAAACCCGCATATACAAAACGAGAGTTCGACCAGTTGTCGTATATGGAGCAGAACTAGGGCTGATACAACAAAAACTAAACAAATAATAAGCACATGCGAAATGAAAATCTTAAGAACTATTCGGGGAAAAACATCATTTGATAAAATACACAACACAGAATTTAGGGACAAATGTCATATTCAAGACATAACCAAATTTATTATAGATAGACGAAAATATTGGAAGGGTCATATGGAATAAAACCGGCTTGGAAAAAGAGCTAAAGAAGATAGACCAATGGACGGGAGAAGAACAAGAGGAAGACCAGCCAAGAGATGGATAGACAGTGAATGCACATCCAGTACGTCTTCCTCCGAGGAGTGATTTTGGAAATAAACAGATTAAGAATCCTAGAAATTAAGTTTAAGAAGAAGAAGACACTCTAATATAAACTGAGCTACCCTACTTAGTTTAGTAGTCTATAAATACTTAGTAAGGGTTTCTCTGACAACCTTTTGACTGCAGATCAATTATTTATAATGCTATAAATATTACACCATACTCTAGGGTCTACTCAATCTCTGAAAATTAGTAAATGAACATGTTTTAGGTGTACCATTCAAGGCTGACATCTCGTAGCCGATTTTCTAGAAAGGTGGAACGTCCTATAATTCCAAGGGTATGTGGTGGTATCATTGCATTTTACCTTATATTGCCTCCGTTCATTTATAATTCGATAGTCTCAAAAAACGGGAAAAGGGTAAACAATCTAAAAAAATCCTTCGCCAAGAAACTGCTAAACTAAGTGAATTAATCAGCAAGTGAAATTTTTTTCCGATTTTGCACGTTTACGGAATATTTATTTTGTTAATTAAAACGTATATGCCCAATTATGTTAAGAGAATACAAACATGGCTGAGCGATAGAGTGATTTTTGAACAGTACCATTCTTGTTTTAATTCATTGGCATATACCGAGTTTGGTTTCGAAAAATCTAAAATTTCGGCTGTTGGAGCGATTTTTAAATTTGTGCTTCGGATGATACCTCTCTGATTATGCAAGATATCATACTCGACAGTATTTGTCATGGTCGTTTTCAATATCTAGAGGAACTTGGGGTAATAAGGAGTCCTATTTTGAATTTGTTTTTTTTTATTCTTTTAATTAAAAGATTTGAATTTTGTTTAATTACAGTAATTACATTAGTGTAGTAACTATGAAATATAATTGTTGTTTTATTAAAAATCGAAACATCTTCACAATTTATAATATTTTTTATATTAAAAGAAATGTCAACTTTAACCTCCATATTCGCATAAAGTGGACTCCAAGAGTCCACCCTATTTAGTAGACTATTTTTGAGTTTATTTACTCTATTACTTTATTCTGACAGACACAAATTAATCTGAAAGTATTTATGGCTGATCTTAGTTAAAAAGCGTTGATATATACAGTATATTTCATGTTTTGAAAAATTGTTGATTATAACATTCACACGTCATTCATCTGTAGACAGCTATTTGGGTTTAGTAAAATTACACGAATATTAAATTTTTTTATTATTGATTTCGTACATCTCAATGATGGATAAATCATATTTGAAGAGAAAAATTATACGCTCAGACCGGGACTTGAACCCGGGACCCTTGGTTCTCTAGACCAAGTGCTCTACCAACTGAGCTACCTGAGCAAGTACCGATCTAAACGCAAATCTTTCTCTATATACATTGTAATTCCCATCCACCAAATGCTGTGAAGCCATGCTTCTATCTTGCAAATGGCGGCTCCTTTATTAAGAAGACATATATAATTCCCAAATATGTCTTCTTAATAAAGGAGCCGCCATTTGCAAGATGGAAGCATGGCTTCACAGCATTTGGTGGATGGGAATTACAATGTATATAGAGAAAGATTTGCGTTTAGATCGGTACTTGCTCAGGTAGCTCAGTTGGTAGAGCACTTGGTCTAGAGAACCAAGGGTCCCGGGTTCAAGTCCCGGTCTGAGCGTATAATTTTTCTCTTCAAATTAAAAACGTGAATTAAGTAAGTGGTTTTTACAGATAGTATCGTCATTGATAAAATATAGGCCTACGTATTCGTGTAAAGTGGACTCAGGTCTACTTGAACCGCCTCATTGAGGGTCCACATTAACCGGATTATTTAGTTACGTTTATTTTATACAGCCGCCATGTCACATAATATCAAACAAAATCCGTCAGTACATTAAAACTGCATCTACGTAATATATATATATATATATGTATAATATATATAATATATATATAATATATATATATATAATTTTTTTCAATATATATAATATTCAATACCTGAAATTAAGAATTAATTCTTAGCTTGAGAAACTTGTGTTTTCATAAATGTCACAAGTAAATCTTTTTTTGCACAAAAAATAAAAGAAACGCGCCTTAAACACATCAAAGTTGATAAGGGTAAGGAGTTAAAATATTTTCTGTTCGAGGGCAGCACCAATTGAAGAAGATATTAAGAGGGCCCACTAGATCCGAAGGGTTAACATTACTTAGTAGAAATGAAGATTTAAAAAAAATTGTAATGAGAAAATGGGAAAAGCCAGAAAAATGCTCTGCCATGCGTTAATGTGAATTCATCTTACTCTATTAAGTGCATTGCAGAAGCCAGAGAAAGTGAACTCTCCAATATTTATTATATACGGAGTGAAAATTATTTAAACCGACAAATTCTGGGAGGTTGTAGGGGACATCAAAACAAATGTTTTTCCCTAATGCCATTTTTTCCTATGAGGATTATTTAAACCGGTAGAGGGCGTAATACGCTCTTCAGTTGTCATGACTGCAACTGCTGTTGATGGTAGGAATTGTTTTATCCACCAGTGTAGTAGTGAATTATATCTGTTTACTAATGGAGCGATACACCTGGAGTGAGTACACTGATATGTGTGGGCCAGTGTTGTTGGAGTCTGTTTAATTGAGACATATCTCCTACCTAGGTCATTAAATGGCATGCACTATTACAATTATCTCGCCAGAGTATTGTCAGAATTGCTGGACGACGTCCCTACAAGACAACGCATGTGGTTCCAACATGACGGGGCGCCGGCACATTTCAGTCGTCGTATGCGTCGATTCTTGAACCAACGACTTTCAGAAAAGTTGATTGACAGAGGTGGTCGTGTACCATGGCCTGCTCGATCCGCAGATATGACCACTTTGGATTTTTTTTGTGGGGAGAGATGCGCAACCTTGTTTACACAACTCATGTTGCATCAGAAAAGGATCTGGTTGTCCGGATAGTAGCAGCAGGAGGAGCAATTAACGACACTCCTGGAGTTTTTGTCCGTGTTAGACAGAACATGATCCGCCGGTGTAACCTTTGTTTACGTGCCAATGGAGGCATTTTTGAACCTCTACTGTAATTTAAGTAATTGCGTTGTGTTAATGTGTTGTCTCTTGGTAATAAAAAAATGCAAAAGTGTTTGTTGGTTTAATTAATTTGACGCTAGAGAAATCTTCCTCTACCGGTTTAAATAATCCTCATAGGAAAAAAAATGACATTAGGGAAAAATATTTGTTTTGATGTCCCCTACAACCTCCCAGAGTTTGTCGGTTTAAATAATTTTCACCCTGTATACAGTTGTAATGCTGGAGAAAGGTTGTGACGTGGCCAGCAATACATTTGCGTTACGTAAATAATTATCAAATTATAACCTATTTAGTAACCTACCATAAGTAAATTAATAATTAATTTGCTTGAAATAATGGGACGTAACAGTTGAAACGATATATTGCACATGTAGACCATTTCCGGGTTTTGCAAATTACCAGAAAGAGTTTTTAGTGCGTGGATCAACAAAATACTGTGTCCGTCGCCCTTTGATATTTCTGTGCGAAACATTTGATAAATCACAGGAATTATCATGTTTTATCGAGTTGATATATCTGACAGTTTATGTAGTTTAATTTGTGTCAGTTTCAAGCAATTCATGTAACACTTTTTTTATAGTTTCCCACTCTTCGCATTTCATAGCACTCTGAGCTTAATAGTGGTCAGCGATGATGTAGGTCAGTGGGGTTTAAACCCAATGATTATTTGGAACAAGTAAAACGAAAAAAAAATATCGAATTAGTTTCAGACTCGTTTAATGGAAGAAGGTTATCCTTGATTTAATCAATATGGGACCGCTAATAATACCTTAAATTCACTTTTCTTTCAATTTTAATCACCTACATTTCAAATCTTACATCTGGCATTCATTTATTTACCTCTTACCGCTGAAAGCCCCTTGACTTTTAATTAATTGCCACAATGAGAGATGTACAGATAGGTTCATGGATGTGAGAGAGGCAGAGAAAATTATTTTTCTTCTTCTTCCTTTAAAGTATTAGGCCAAGGCCTGTTACGATCCTATAGAAAATTTTCCCTCCAGCGTTTCATAGGACGGTCCAGTGATCTTCGTCCTCTTGGTATATAATTATAAACCGCTTTTGGGAGCCGATTTGAACTCATTCTTTCAAGATGGTGTCTCCAATTTAGTTGGTACTGTTTAATATATTCAAAAATTGGCATAATCTTCAATTCTTTTAAGATATCGGTGTTCCGATCCCATCTGGTGTAACCCGCTGTTCTGTGCATGAATCTCATTTCACAAGCCGTTATTCTGCTTTCATGTTGTCTTTTTAGTCTTCATGCTTCACTATCATAGGTCAACACTGGTCTAGCCAAAGTGTTATATGAACGTAATGTGGCGTTTTTTATACAAGCAATGATTTCATAATTTGATTAATAATTCCTAAACTTTTATTATAACTAGTAATTTTTTCAGGGATATCCTTTTCATCCCAGATAGGGAGATAGTATCCAAGACATTTACATTGATTAGATCTCCCTAAAATTTTATTCTGGAGACAGATTTTACTTTGTATGGGGTCCTTCCCATGAAATGCCATAATTTTAGTTTTGTTAATTGATATTTCCATATTAAATTTGGCAGCTATTTTTTTGTAAATTATAAATTAATCGTTGCAAATCATTTTCGGAAAGTACCAGAAGCGCTAAATCATCTGCAAAAAGAATAGCATCGAGTTTGAGGTTCCTATTGATGGGTATATATCCCCGTTGTGTTTTCCTCCATTCATTTATTATTCTATTCATATATATATATATATATATATAATGAAAAGCACCGGTGAAAGTCCACATCCCTGTCTTACTCCTATGTTGATCTTTTTCCAAGAAGATAGTTTGCCATCTTGTTTAACAGAGATTTCATTATCGTTATAGATGTTGAAGATATTAATAATATATTGTTGTGGAACGTTATCATCAGCTAAAATTTGTAATAATATATTTCTGTCTACTGTGTCAAAAGCCTTTATGAAGTCAACAAAGGCGATATGAGTTCCTATATTGAATTCCTTGCGCTTTTATAATTATTGTTTTTAAATGTATGCATGTAGTAGATGTGTTTAGTCATATATGCATTATAGACATAGATACACATACACACATATTACTTACTATCACTCCTACAGCATGCTGCTGGCTACACATTCACTTGTCATCTAGACGAGAAGTGGGCATCCTGCGACTCAAAATACAGCAACCAGTAGCATAATGCCAGTGGTATAGATGTAAATGTGAGCTATTTCAGATCGTTCACTGTACAATAATCAGTAAATTTTGAGTCTCAAATTGAGTCTGACACAACGATTGCTCATCTATGGTCTAGATCGGCGATGTAAAACACGAGCTCCGTGAGACGGTGCGCTCCGATATGCAGCAGGAGCGCTCCACTAGACAGGTAACGCTACCTGGTGACTTGGCTCAGTTTCACTCATCAAACGCAATGATGAGCATGGCTATGTTCAGCACGAAGACCTTGCGAGAATCAGGCCTTCGTATTTTGTTGGTACTGAATATCTCCCCCAATTTTTAAACGGTTAAGTTAGCCAATTTGATGAAAAATCGCCTTTAAATTAATAAAAACTCAACAACATCGTATCAATAAAAAATGAAGTAACAAATAAATACGAAAATAAAGGCGTTTATAAACTAAAGTACTAAATTGCGATAAGTTCTACATCGGTCGAACAACAAGAAATTTTAACAAAAGATATACTGAACAGTAAAAAAAAATATTAAAAACGAAGAAAAATCTAGTTTTGCCAAACATATACTAGAAACGGATCATCAGTTCGACGACATCGATGATTTTATGTCACAATTACACAGAAAGAATGACAACAACAAGATTAGCATCCTAGAAGGCATAGAAATTTTAAAAGAAGCTGCGAATAAAGACTTGCTCAATAAGAACACGCCCACAGACTTGAACCCATTGTACAACTTATACAACAACATTAGTATTATAGTCTCAGTATGATGGTTGTCCAGCGGCTCGCTTTCTTTCCCCGCAGTTGTTATATATAATCCCAAATGTTAATCATTGTCAAGCAATGTCGCGCCACCCGCTTTTACATAAACGGACAACCATCATAGTGAGGCGATAGTACCAGTAGAAATACAGAAGATGAAACATTGTTTTGAAAGGCCGTCATGTTTTTAACTACTTGAGGAAGTTTTCAAACATAACATTATTTTAGATGAGGACTAGTGGTTTATCAGGTACTAATTTTATATGTTTAATATTAAATTAGTACAAGTGAGTAATAGACGAATAAATATTATTGCATTTATACCATCTTCTAAAACTGGTATGATATTAGATCCCAAAAACCGTTTTGAGACTCATAGTAGCCAACCTGAGGAAGTTGACTCTGAAAACAATGTCATATATGAGCCAACAGTTGACTATTACAAAGATAAATACCAATTAGATAGTATAACTCTCACAGGATTAATGATCCGGTCAAGAGGTACTATACCAGGATTCTTAGCTACATTTTGGAATTTCTGAGATTTGGACAGTGTGTATCTTTGTAAAATTGTCATCGTTGCCATTAGAGGATCAATTTCAATTTTAGGAAACCATGTTTACAAAATTTATTCTTTATAGAAAATACTTCAATTGCAATTTGAATTTTTTTAATGTAGGGCCTATTTAATCAATTTCGAAAATTAATTATCTGTATCACTTTGTCCTTATAGCAATCCTTTAACGAGGAAAGTTTTATATATAAAAAAATATAATGAAATAAAAAAAGTCAAGTGTCAAGTAAGAATGCCCGAGAAGTAGCATCCTGAAAAGAGGTGATTTATTTTCCTACAGTAGGAACAATAAATATACCCACTCATTTTTTTCCTGTACCAAGTTATATTAAATCATGTTTGTTAAATTGGTATAGAAACACAAGAACATTTTAAACGTATTCTCATCTTTTGTTTTGTTTGTACGTAGAGGCCTGTTGGGTCTTAATGATTTTTTTCAGGCAAATATTAAATATTGCAGATTAAAATATTTTGAGGTATTATTTAACACTGTAAACCAGTTAATACTATCCATTAATAAATGCTTCACTCCTGTTTGTGCGTTGTTTTATATTTCGATTCCTCCTATTACAAGCGTTCGTGACAATAGTAGTCCTTCGTACAGATCACACCGGGGAAGTACGAAGTAGAATGCATGCTCCAAGAGTAGTACCGCGCTCCGCACGAAACTTGGAGCTCTGAACTATAACATGCCTGTTCAAGATAGTATAGGGGTGACATACGATCAGCATGTTATAGCTGGTTTCCTCGACATGGAGCCGCTACTTATTGTAGCTACCCAAATTCCTCACGATGTTACATGGCCACCGGTCCCATATGACCGAAATTCCATGAGACAATTTATTCTTCCATAATAAGTCGAAGAAGCGGAAGTCCGGAGTTCAGCACTAAGTCAGTCACCAAACCAGTCGGCTATGACTCGGGACACATATTTGCACAGGAACTGCTTAACAAATTAGATTCTTCAGTACCGGAGGTAATAGGCGATGCGGAGGAAGAGGTGAAAATAAAATAACGTTATTGATGTGGGAAGGGGGTGGAAATAAAGAGATTAGAAGAAAATCTGGACAAAAACAATATGCAGGCTGGTACAATACGTGGTACAGTCACTAAGTTTTTAGACTGAGTGCGTAGTGGCGCCGTGATGCACGGGTGGCGCCGTGATATGGTACCTTGTCAATTAGTCTCTCATCCCAGCAAGAGGTATTTGAGTGCATGTACTGCAAGTAGAATACGGTCTTTGTTGTGACGGTGATTTGAATGCGCACATCGGAACTCGGGATATCACAGTTTGAGCAATGGGCAAACATCAAGTTCTGTCAGAAATTAGGCTAAACCTGTCCGAAACGTTTCAAATGTTGCACAAAGTTTACAGTGAGGACGCATTGAATCGCAGTGTTGTGTTTAGGTGGCACGACGTTTTTTTGCAAGGAAGAGACAGTTTGGAAGATGATGTGCGTACTGGTCGGCCACAAACAATTCGAACTTAACGCAACATCAAAGAAGTTGTAAACTTGGTGAGTGCTAACCGCTCCCAATCGGTAGACGATTTCGAAGCAGCAGTAGGGGGTAAGCCATGGCATTTGCTACAAAATTCTGTCTCATGACCTGAACATGTCTCGTGTTACCCAACACAGTGTGCCACGAATCCTGTCGCAAGTCCATCGTGATGATCGCATGACGATTTGTGGTAACCTCATCAGTAGTGCTGGCGATGATCCGACGTTTCTCAACCAGATAATAACTGGAGACGAAGCATAGTGTTTCCTTTACGATCAGCAACTGAAACGACAATCTTCCACGTAGAAAACGCCATTATCATCACGAGAGAAAAAACCGCGACAAGACAGGTCAAAAGGCAAGGTAATGTTTGAACAGTTTTTTATTTAAATGGAATTGTTCATATGGAATTCATCCCAGAAGTTGCATCTGTAAACAAAACCCGCTATAACGAGACCCTTGGCCTTTTATGCGATTCAATTCGCCGTAAGCGACCTGAGCTTTGGCGTACAAAGAATTGGATACGACAACGCCCCTGCACATCGTTCTGTCCTTGTCCAATAGGAACTTGCAAGGCAACAGGTGACAGTTTTGCCACACCCTCCGTACTCACCTGATCTCGAATCATGAGACTTTTTCTCTATCCTCGCATGAAAGCAATCCTATATGGGCGTATATTTCATTCTTCCGAAAAGGTCATGACTGCCACAAGAGAATCCATACGGGACCTGCCTGCCAACATATTTCAGCGATACTTCCAGCAGCTATACCAACTTTGGCAAACATACATAACGGCCAACGGCGACTATTTTGAGAAAAAATGTGGTTCTGTTTAAGTGTACGCCGAGTTATCGGCATCTTATGAGACATCCAAATTATTGTGGGTGCCTACCCTCCAGGCGTAAAGTCTCAGAACTTAATGACTGTAGTAGTGTTATACATGTAGGGAAGGAAAAAACAAGCGGAGAGGGCTCTAGTGAGGTTTAGGAAGGAAGGTGGTGATCTCAATCGGCGTAGATGATAAAATAAAGAGATAACGGCTAGAACGAAGGAGAATTGGGAGAGAAAAATCTTGGAGAGTATTAATCAGGCTATGAAGGAATGTGATGTTACAAACATTTGGAAATTAATGAGAGAAATTAAATATCGTATAAAAAATCAAACAGATTCCTCCAGAAACGTGGATATTACATTTCGAAAGTGTATTTACCGGAGGGTGGATCTGGGTGGGACCGCGGCTATTATTAGTCAGTCTCATATACCAAAGCTAGACTCTGAGATAACAAAAAGCGAAGTGAGAGATTAGATTCGATCCATGGAAAATGGAACATCTCCTGGTCTAGACAGTATACCTGCCGAGTTCTATAAAGAGGCCTTGAAAATGATAAATGGAGAGGGTACATAGTGGGTATCTGTAACAAAACGTATGTAAAAGGAAGCTTTACAGATGAATCGTCCGCATCAATACTGTATCCTATTTACAAGGGTAAGTGTGGAGTTAATAATGCGGATAATTACCGCGGTGTCTCTCTTCTGCCGGTATTTGGGAAAATGTATTGCACAGTTATTTATAATAGGCTAAAAAATTGTGTAAAACAGAATAATAAACTCTCACAATACCAAGCCGTGTTCAGGGAAGGCTTCAGAACGGTGGACAATCTCTTTGTATTGAGGACTGCAATTAGCAGGTGTTTGAGTGTTAAACGAGGCAGATTACATTGTACTTTTATAGATCTAGAAAGCAATTGACTCTGTTGAACGCAATGCTCTATGGCAATTAGAAATATCGGGAAATATGATTAGAGCGCTAATTGGAACTTGTAGAAAGGTATGTGCGTGTTTTGTTTTGTTTAATTTATTCTGTAGCAATTTGTTTTAATTACTAATATACAAAATGAGAGCCTTTTTGTTTATAATGCTGTTGTGTTATTATTTAATTGTAATATTAATGTGTTTGCTTTATGTAATTGTAATGTTAATGTTTTTTTAGTGTATAATGCTATTGTGTTATTACTTAATTGTAATATTATTGTGTTTTCTTTATGTAATTGTAAGGTTAATGTTTTTAGTGTATAATGCTATTGTGTTATTATTTAATTGTAATATTATTATTGTGTTTTCTTTATGTAATTGTAATGTTATTGCTATTGTGTTATTACTTAATTGTAATATTATTGTGTTTTCTTTATGTAATTGTAATGTTAATGTTTTTAGTGTATTATTTAATGGTAATATTTTTATTGTGTTTTCTTTATGTAATTGTAATGTTATTGCTGTTTTTGTTTATTTTTCTTTACACTAGTACCAATTATTACTTTATTGTAACGGACTGTCAACAGCACGTACGGCTTACTGCCCGTGCGACCCATATTTGTAAATAATATTGTAAATATCTTACTTTTTGTCTAATAAAGTCCTACTACTACTACTACTAAAAAAAAAATATACACACACATGGTCTTTTTTAATGCTCCATGCCTCTGATTCCGAGGGTCGCGGGATCATACTCAACCGGGGTCAATGGATTTTTTAGGATGAAAAAATCCAAGGAGCAAGTTCTCCGGGAAGGACTTTAAACCGTAGGTTCCCAGACTGAAGATTTTCAGGCTCGTAAAAGATCCTTAAGCCTGAATAAAGGTTCAATTTCTTGCCTGCAGGGGGTCAAGATTTTTAAGATACATTATGAAACTCCGTTGAGGCCACTGTGTTAAAGGTTTAAGAATTATGAAACAGTACTAGATATCTCAGTCGTCCTCAATAATTTGCAGTGTTGTTTTATAGGAGGCCTTTCGATAACTTATGTATCATCTTCTGTTTTCATTATGGTACTGACTGTTGTTGGATATTATTTTTGTTCAGAGGGTTTATATTGCTGAGTGCGTTTTAATTCAGCAGGTGTTTATTTGTGGTTTCCTTGATGATTCCTAATTCTTCGAGAACGTTGATTTTCGATGTATTGTTTTCTCTATGTAGAATCGATAATACAACCTCTATTGTGTTGAATTGATGTCCTGCTTCTTCTATGTGTTTTGAAAATCTGAATTTACCCTCATGTTTCAGGAAATCTCTGAAATGTTTATTAAATCTTGTCGTGGAGTTTCTAGTAGTTGTTGCTTTTCAAAACACATAGTAGAAGCAGGATATCAATTCAACACAATATACAATGTATTATCGATCCTACATAGAGAAAACGATACATCGAAAATCAACGTTGAGGAAGAATTATAAATCATCATGGAAACCACAAATAAACACCTGCTGAATGAAAACGCACCCAGCAATATAAACCCTCTGTACAAAATAATTACCAACAACAGTCAGTAACAAAATGAAAGCAGAAGATGATACCTAAGTTATCGAAAGGCCTCCTATAAAACAACATTGTAACTTATTGAGGACAACTGAGATATCAGGTACTGTTTTATAATTCATAAAACTTTAACTTTAGGGGAAGAGCGCCTAAATCTCGTTGAGGGAAACATGGGCTTACAAGATACAATAAGATGTATGCATGTAGATCTGTATTATTTTCGATGTACTCTAGATATATATTTTTTGTTCGTAGTTTTTATACCTTCTTTATGTATGAATGTAGGTGTGTTACCATGTATATTTGTTTATGTATTCTTTTTTTTTTATTCATGAAAAAAAATGCATTTACGGCCAAGCAGACATGTGCTCAATATAAATGAGAATGTATTTTCTTTCTGTCTTTCTTTCTTTCGAAATGTCAATAAATTCCATTCCAACTATATTATTTATTCCTGGAACGGAAATAGACCCATGGACACTGATAATATGCTTGCGTGATTTGTCTTTTTTCACTACTATTAATTATTCATTATTATCTAATTATTTTTATAATCTATTCTTTAAGTTGAGTATTAAGCTTTCTCATGCATGGCTATTGTAGCTGAAGATGGAACCGGATTGAGAGAGGCCTACACAATTTAGAAAGAATAATGAAATTGAAAAAGACTGAATCTTAAGATAGTAGTAAGGGAAGACTATGCTTTAAAATGGTGAAAATTTCTAAACTTTGGTATTTTTATTCATTTGTTTAAAAGTAGGTCTATATCTAGGAAAGGTAAAAAACAATTATCAATATTAAATGACAAAGGCTTTTAATTTCCATTAAAGAAGTACAAATTTTCAGTATTATCTGGGTGTTAATATTTAATTACAGTTTTCCAGATAATTGATTTTCAATCACATGAGTGCACAAAAATTGATATAGAATAGATTTATTTAGATTAGATTTATTTAGCCTGGTGGAGTTAAGGCCATGTGGCCTTCTATTCCACTCACCAGGACAAGCATATGTTACAAATAAATACAACAAATACAATAATAGTACATACTAAACAATTAATTATCTGTCAAATTGAATAATAATGAAAATAATGTCTAATAATACAATAATATTAAATACAATTAAAATTAAATTAATGATAGAATGTATAGAGAAAGGAATAACAGCTCGAATATATTATACTTAAAAAGAAAAGAAAGAAAGAAAAAATACAAAGAAAATAATAAGCTATAATGAACTAATCTATCGCTTACTATACAAGGCATTAGGTAAATATATTAACAAATCTTAAAACTATTTCGTAAATAACGAAAAAAAAATATTAATTTATAAAAAGTAATATTAGTGAGTTGTTTCTGTTAATGATCTTATTTTCAATTTGTTTCAGAAAGATGGTAAAGTTTGGCAGTCTCTGGCATAGTCTCTGATATAAGTCCTTAAAAAAATTGAATATATTTTGTGTAGATCCAATTAAAATTTTCTATTTCTCAAAATATTAAATGTATAATTATTTCTTACGATACATATTTATTTAAAAATATATTCTTACAAACCAGATTTTCTTCTTCTTCTTCTTTGGCTTTCTCACACTTATAGGTTTACCATCTTCAGTTTCCATTTATCTCTATCATTCCAATCTCCCTCTTCCAAATCCCTATCATCCATTATGGTTCTGACGTAGGTTGTCCATTTCCATCTTAGTCTGCCACGTTTATTTCTTCCAGGGGGTGACCATTGGTATATATTTTTTGGCCATCTTTCATTTTCCATTCTTTGTACATGGTCATACCATTTAAGCGTTTGATTTTCAATCCTCTTAACAACAGATGTGGTGACAAACCAGATTTAAAAAGTTTATTAATTATACCTTATTTTATGTGGTTATTAAAATTTCCGAACAAAAAAAACGTATATCGTAGACTGATAATTTATCAAGACTATTTAACTCATGCCCCAAATGGGAGTCAATGACCAATCACATTTCAATGATTTCTGTTTTACAACCAATCAGAGTCGTGTTTCACGAAATATTTATCAGTGTTATAATTACCATATTAAAGAAAGCTCCTCCTTACAATATTGCGTTCCTTTGGCAATAAATAGTATGATCTGGTTGCAGTGATAAACAAAAGAAGCAGTAGAAGCGTACCTATCGTTTTTCATTTGTTTTCAAACATCGCCGTTTACATTAAATATATAAATATTTTAAAATAACTATAGTTAAATAATGATTTGTGAGTAAACAGCTTAATTTTATTCGTTAAATAGTCCTAACAAATGCCACTCTTGATTTCCAAATTCTCTAGATAAATTCACTCCTCACTTCGTGAGTCGTGAATTTATCGATAATTTGGAAATCACTCCTGGCATTACTTATGATAACTGTAAAATCTTTTTTAAATTTATGTTTTAAAATTACTCAGTTATATACGCTTTCGCAAAACTCAAAATGTTTGTTATTTTCTTAAATTTGGAGACCCAAAATATTTGTTTGTTAATTTACCATGTATTGCATATTTAAGTTAGTATATAGCTTTTCTTTTCAAAATGTTATATACAATAGGAAGGAAAGGTTAATTTGATACCATGTTCTTTCCTTATTATATAATTTTTATATGCTAATTATTAAAACAATCTATACAATAATAAATGCTAGAACTAAAGATCCTGCTATAAAAATATTTCAGAGGTTGAAAGACCAATCAGAGAAAATTGGTTTTAATTAATAAACAAAAAAGAAATTAAAATATTCCAGGAAAAATGACTAAGAAATCCAGAATGCACGTAACATTAGTCTAGAGGAAGTAAAATCACTGTTGCATGTAAGTAGTATAATACGATGTTAGAAGAGATTAAAGAAAGAAATGCACTAGTAAACAACAAATACTGTGTCCACCTCCTACTATTAAAGAATATATTAATTTCCAAAAAACGCAAAAATAAGATTGTATAAAACAGTAATAAGACGAATGGCGAGTTTTGTGTCCCAAGAGTGTCCACTCGGTGAAACTGTTCTAAAGGAGAATTGTGAGGCAAATGTTTGGCTCTACCTACAATATTGATGGATCTTGGAGAATTAAAATGAATATAATTAAAATTGAAACCATTGTTAATTTTATTATATCTCAAATACTAGAGTGGTTTGTACATACCTATTAACAGAATTCAAAAAGAAAAATAGAAGTGCCAAATGAATATTAAAATAGCAACCAATCCCCACACGAATATGTGGTAGATATAAAATTAGGTGGAAAGATCTTGCCATAGAGAATATCAAATGAATGGATATCAAGAATTCTACAATATCGTGTACGCTAGAGACAATGTTGAGAAGGCCAAATCTTCAAGGAGTGGATTGTAGAGCCTAAAAAAGAAGGAGAAGAAGAAGAACAGGAAGAAGAAGAACAACAAGAAGAACAAGAAGAAGAAGAACAACAAGAAGAAGAACAAGAAGAAGAACAACACAAAGAAGAAGAACAAGAAGAAGAAGAACAAGAAGAAGAACAAGAAGAAGAACAAGAAGAAGAAGAACAAGAAGAAGAAGAACAAGAAGAAGAAGAACAAGAAGAAGAAGAACAAGAAGAAGAAGAACAAGAAGAAGAAGAACAAGAAGAAGAAGAACAAGAAGAAGAAGAACAAGAAGAAGAAGAACAAGAAGAAGAAGAACAAGAAGAAGAAGAACAAGAAAACAAAAAGAACTAAAGAAAGACATAGTTTTTATTAATATTTTTGTATGTACAGTTTTTTGTTTAATAGATTTTAATATCTTACATTTTCAATAATAATTCGAATGTAGCTGTAAAAGTAATTATTTATTTTACATAAACATGTAGCTTATTCATAAGATTAAATCTCCTTTTGTTGATTTTTTTATTCTATGCCTCAGGTTGTCATTTCGACATTTTTGGTGTTCTCTCCTGACATTAGCGTAATTGTAACCCACTTCTGAGGTTGGGGCGCTGGAAGGCGGGGTTGCGCTGCCCGATAATATCATGGGTGATAATTACGATTGTAATGCGCCAGGAGAGTCCTTATTCCTAACTTAATCTAAGGCGAATATTAATCATGATGATTATGATGATCGAAGACCATTTGGATGTTAAAGTTTCCTAACATTTGTCTTACAGGCGAGGAAAAATCCCGAAAAAACTCACCCAGGAATCTTGTTCCGACCGGAAATCGAACCCGGGCCCGCCCCGTGACAAGACAGTATGCTACCTCGAGACCACAGCGTGGATATTTTGTTGAAAATTAAGATAAGCAAGTTACTTCCTTATTCTTTAGTTTTTTAACCAGACTGTGTGGACAGACTACCCTGAGCAACGTGATCTGAAATATATATTGCACCATTCCAATATATTACAGATGAATGCAATGAAATTACATTCTACGATGTTATGTAAGTTTAGGTCGTCTTCAGGGCCCGGCACACCAGGTTCTTCTCTCATGTCCCATAACGCCATCTTTTGGTTGGCCCCGTGGCCGCGAGAAGGGCTACAACCCTCCCGTTGGCCCCTTTTACCATTTCCATCTTTAGGCTCGGAGTCATGAGTCAGCAGCTTGGTGGGCTGCCCACTAGACCCTCGAAATCAGATGTTTTTAATACTTACTTACTCACTGGCACTATCGAACCCGTAGGATCATGGCCGCACGGACATAAGCTCTCCATACATCCCTATCCTGAGCTAATGTTTCCAATCATTCCCTGTATAATCTACTTCCCTCAAATCATAGTTAATGTTGTTCTCCCACCTCATTCTTGGTCTATCAACTGGGCGTTTTCCTTCTGGCTTTCCTACAAGAAGTTTCCATGTACGTCTTTCATTCCCCATACGCGCAACATGTCCTGCCCATCGCAGTCTACGGGACTTAACTGTTCTTATTATATCTGGCTTCCTATAAAGGCCATGTAGTTCATTGTTATGTAGTCTTCTCCATTCACCTGTCTGTTCATCTCTCTTTGGTCCAAAAATTTTCCTAAGAACTTTATTCTCAAATACTCGTAATCTCCTTTCCTCCCTTAAAGTAAGAGTCCATGTTTCGCACCCATATAATATAACTGGTAGAATAATAGTTTTATATATTTTCAGCTTAACGTTTTTTTGAAAGGAGTTGGGACATCAAAAGTCTCTGCAATGCATAATAGCATGCATTTCCAGAATTGAGCCTATGTTTAATTTCTTTGTGCATCTCATTCCTATTTGTGATTATTGTTCCTAGGTATTTGAATTTGAATTCAGCCAATTCCTCAAAATTTCCCTCATTTGTCATTAGCTGTCCATTTCCATTATATAATGTATTTCTACGTGTGACCATATATTTAGTTTTACTGATATTTACTTCCAGTCCTAATTTCTTAGTGTTACTCAATAGTGTGTGCGTGTTGGCCTTTAGTATCTCCTCGCTATCGGCCAGTAGTACTACATCATCAGCATAAACTAACAGCTTATTAATACCATTGAGTTGTAAGCCTTCCTCATTCTCTAAAGATTTAATGGCATGCTCTAGTACAAAATTAAATAGTAGAGGAGATAGTGCATCTCCTTGCTTCAACCCATTCTGGATATGTTTTTAATACCAAACTATTTTTCCTAACATGAAATGAGATGAAGGATAACATGAAATAAATGAATGAGAAATGAAATGATATGAAAGGGAGGGAAGAGAAATTGGAGAGCGTTGTGGGTTGAAATTTGGGAAACGAGATAACCTGAGAAAAACTCCGTAAAATTCCGGTAAGGCCTATCACCAGTACCTCTCTGGGACTTCCATGACTCGAATGTGGGATCCCAGTCCAGGCAGTCAGGCGCGCTAGCCACGCGTATATCGAGAAGGTAATGTAATCCTGTAGCTATCGATTGTAAAATAAAACAAAGATCTAATATGCATCTTGACAGTGTTGGACGAGCATTGCCTGCTAGCGTACCGTCGTGAACCTTGTTTTTATTTATTTATTTATTTTTTAGTCTACTGTTACTCTTAAGAGCCGGACGGAAATTGTAACAAGAGTGAAGAATAGAAGACAACGATGATTTGGTCATATATTATGTTAAATGAAGGAGTAGAGAACAAACTAGAATTCAACCCCCACAAGTCTCAAACAATGCTCACTACAAGAAGGAGAAATATAGAACTGAACCAAGGTTTACAAATGAATGGCGAAGACATTTTATTTGTCAACAGTATAAATTATCTGGGTGTAATTTTAGACCCAAAACTTACATTTAGACCTCATTTAAAACAACTATCTGCCAAAAGTAGCAAATTCCTTAGAGGTCTATTCAATGGCAAGCAGACCAACTTGGGGATTAAATTCTGAGATACTGAAAATGATATATAATGGTGCTGTTAAACCATTGTTAATATACTGTGCTGCTGCATATCAAGATGTTCCAAGCAAAAAGTATGTTCAGAAGGAATTATACCAAATTCAACGAGGATTTGCATTACGTATATGTAAATCTTATCGTACAATGGTGCTGTTAAACCATTGTTAATATACTGTGCTGCTGCATATCAAGATGTTCTAAGCAAAAAGTATATTCAGAAGGAATTATACCAAATTCAACGAGGATTTGCGTTACGTATATGTAAATCTTATCGTACAATTTCGACGCATGCAGCACTTGTCATTGCTGGTATTCCTCCTCTACATCTAAGTGCACTTTACTCTGCTGGCTTCAACAATGTTAAAAGAGATCGTACGAAGATATTTCAACAGTTTATTTTTGTTTTTGATTATGCTATGTCTTTCATCGCTGCTGGACATCCCGCCACAGAATATGACAATCTATACGTGCAAGCCTGTGGAAACGCCCATACCTATACCATTTATACAGACGGATTAAGATTTAGTGCAGAGAAGAGGAAGTACAAGTTGGATGTGTTTGTGTAGTTTATCTTGAAGATAGTGAAGTTTTCTTCAAATTATTCAAACGTTTCCTTACCTGTTCTGTTTTCCAAGCAGAACTATATGCCATAAAAGAAGCAGTACAGTGGTGTCTTCAACATAAAGGTAGTGCACGAATTTTTAGTGACTCGCAGCTGCTCTTCAATCGATCGCAGATAAATTTAATTTAAATCCAAACTCTGTAGAAATCAGGAATAACATAAAAAATTACACAAAACACCAGTACCTGTCTACAACACAGGGAACTGTGGGAAATGAACGTGTTGATCAATTAGCTAAATCCACAGCATCTTCTGAGCTTCATTATTCATTTTCAAAGTGTCCAATATCCTATGTTAAAAAGAAACTGTTGGACTATATCATCACTGATTGGAATGAACATTATATAAGGAGTACAAATGGCGCTTTGACTAATGAGCTCTTCTTTCCTACAGTACACCATAGGCTAAAGGCAAAACATTTTATTTCAAATTTCATTTTAACACAAATTATGACTGACCATGGAACATTTGGAAGTTATTTCAGGAGATTTAATATTAACCCAGACAGTGATCATAGTTGTAAATGTCAAGAATCAATACAATCTGTAAAATATGATTTAATTGATTGTCCTGTATTCTAAAGACAACGATTCTGGTTGAACTTACTTTTAAATAATGATGAGGTTTCTGCCTCAATGTGTGAAGTGATTTTTAAGAACCAAAATTATTATAAACATTTTATGAACTTCATAACAAACATTCATAACAATATGTAGTATTTTCTAAGACACTTATAGACAATTTATGTAATTCATAACACTCATTCAAAACTATAAAATAATAATTCTGTTTTACAATGTATATTATAATACTGTTACAGTAAGCTACAACCCTTACATGCCTTGGTGGCGAAATAGGGTTTCAAAATATTTGGAGATTCAATAATAATATGTTAAATGAACACAAATTTAACAAAAACAGCTAAGGAGAATTATCCACGAGGTTACAACCATTGGGCAGATCAAAAATACGTTGGAAGGACCATATCAAGATTTAACATGGGTAGAAGGCAACTTGAAAGAAGCGGTCAACAATGAGTACCTTTTGAATTAGGAAGAGAGATCAGTTTGAAGTTGTCAAAAAAAAAATTGATGATACATTCTTGTAATACCAAGTCGATGTCGAAATCTACACACACACACACACACACACACACACACACACACACACACACACACACACACACACACACACACACACACACACACACACACACACCACGCACGCACGCACGCACGCACGCACGCACGCACGCACGCACGCACGCGCACACACACACACACACACATATATATATATTTATATTTAATGTAAACATTTTAATATACCATTTTAATACTTATCTAGCAAGTAAATAACTTGTAACCGGTATATATATATATATATATATATATATCGGATGCGCAGTCTCTCGCTAGTTACAGAATATAAATATGTCTTCGATCACGAATTGTAAGTTTAACGAGCCATTAGAGATATGTTCGTGCAACACCAAAACATGAGTTAACGAATCGAAGCCTTTTAGAACGGATATCTAATACAGTATTCGAGAAACCGTGATAATAATGAACATTTATCTAACCTAATTGAGTGATTTACAATGTCTTAATGCCTTAACTTTGCCATATAAAGTAAAGCAATAATAATTATAATAAAAATAATAATAATAATAATAATAATAATAAATATTATTGTTGTTGTTGTTACTATCAGGGAACTGATTTTTAGGTAAATAAATATTTTTCTTGCGTAGAGATGGGTACTTTAAATTGAATTCACTGTTCTGTATTAGACATGCCACACGCCACTCGTTGACAACTGTAGGTAAATAAACATAGTTAAATTAACCTGGTTAACAATCTCTCTAGGGAGCACCCGTGTACCCACACGGGACGCATGGATTGTGTACAAAAATACCAGCGTTATAGGAAATTTAGAGATAAGGTAACTCTTGGAAATTGTTTCAACATACGACCAGTGAAACAACGAGGGCGTAACAGATGAGTAACTTACGTTACACAAGTTCGAAGAATAACAGTGAAACTAAAACCCAGATCAGAGAGCATTAAGATTTATTCTTATCTTCTAAACTTGTTTAGCTGGACATTACCTCCCATACTGTGGGCAGTAATCTACAAGTGTTACATATAACATAATCTCCTTTAGATGTAAAAATGTGATACATTGAAAATACTGAAAACATAATCATTATTGAGCTTTTGTTATCAAGCAAATGCATTAACAATACATTTTCTATCAAAATGCTTTGTTTTGTCCGCTACCCCCACAAACTTGCTATGTAATTCTAGCAAAGCTTAATTGGTAATGTAATTGGATTTTAGTTTTCAAGTACTAAAGTACTAGATCCTACAGTATTAACAAACCTCATATCGTTATGTAGGTGGTTAGATAAATTATTAATCGATAGGTAGATGAGGTTTTGTCTCTGCATTCTTCTTAGTTTACGACACTCTTTGTAAAATATTCACAATTTGTCTTCAGACACCCTTTAAATCATTACGAACTAACTTGTGTTGGAAGTGAATACTGTGATTAAACCAACTCTTCTTCACAACAAAATGACAGTCGTAAATTACTTTCCCGAAAACTCGAAATTGAGAATAGAATTTTTGAACACAATATTAATATCATCAGCTTCATAAGCCTCATAAAGCTTGTTCCGGTATCATTATTTAATTCTATTGAGCCCATTTTATTTCAGATCTTCCAACACTTCTTCTACTTTATGGATTATACATCATCACCCGTCTTAGTATGCGGTCACCTTTCATTCCTTGTAGATGTTGTTTTCAAATACTTTAGTCTTGTTTCATTTTATGAACTAATTTAAAGATGTTTAATTCCCTTCTTATATCTTTGTTTTTTATCAGTAAGGTAGAGGAACTTCGGACAATGTAGATCCCTATTTTAAATTTATTGTTTTTCTTCTTTTAATTAAAGGATTTTGATTTTGTTTAATTACAGTCATTATCATTAATTTTGTAACTATTAAATAGCATTGTTATATTATACAGATAAGGAAACATTTTCATAATTTATGATTTTTTACAATACAAGGAAAGTCCACTTTAACCTCCATATTCGGTTAATGTGGGACCCCAGTGTCTAACATAACTAGTAGACTATTTTTAAGTTTATTTACTCTATTAATTTATACAGACAGATACGAATTAGTAAGAAAATATTATGGCTGATCGTAATTAAAGAGCGTTGATATTTATTTAATGCTTTGAAAAATTATTGTTGATTATAACATTCACACGTCATTCATCTGCAGACAGCGACGGTCTTCAGGTTACAAGGATATTAAACAAAATTAATTAAATTCATGGTTTTTACAGATAGCATCCTCATTGTTAAATATACATATTCGTGTAAAGTATACCAGGTTCACTTTAACCGCCTCGTGGAGGGTCCATATTAACCAAATTCCTTTGTTATGTTTAATTATTTATAGGCCTACAACCGCCATGCCACGTAATATCAAACCAAACCCTTCAATATATTAAAATAGCATCTACATAATAAAATTAATTTAGGATTTTTTAATATTCATAATATTCAATAGCAAAAATTAAGAATTCTTAGCTTGAAAGAACTTTTAAAATGGTAATTTTCATAAATGTCACAAATGAACCCTTCTTCGCACATGACATAAAAGAAACTGGCTTCGAACATGTCAAAGTTGATGAGAAGAATTTAAAAATATTTTCTGTTCGAGGGCAGCACCAATTAAAGATGACATTAACAGGGTCCACTCAAACCGAAGGGTCCGCATTATCCGAACTTCTTCTATATCCCGCAACAGATCTAAAGAAAAATCTCATTTCCGCTATTTCACTGCTCCTTCCCACTTTTATTGTCAATACTCAAAACTCTGTAGCATAAAACAACAGTAACATTGCCATTACTTCATAAAATTTAATTTTAGTTTCCTTTCTGGTGTTTTTTAGGAATATATTAGCTAATACCCGGAGTGCGCTGCTACTCCTAAATAAATGTTAATGTGTTTTTACCACCAGCCGTGCGCTGTTATGCTTGCCCGGGAATCTGCTTATTACGTTCTTCTTGGCATCAATGAAAGACAAAAATGGTTATTGTGAATTTTTCGTAGAAGATAAACATATGGTGTCGCGGATGTTTTTGTAGAGTTTTTTTGAGATATTCAATTCTGTGTACGAGTACATTAATTTGGTGTATTTGTTATGGGTTAGGCAGCGTAAGCCATTTAAGTGTCAAAATAGGGACTTTATTTCACGTTTTTCACTACAAAGGGTGATGGTATTCGCAAATTCGACCACGTTACACCGTCCCTGGAACAATTATCGTGGTTTCGTCTAAGATATCGTAGAACTGTCCATTCCCTATCCCTTCTCTATAAAATATTTCACACATCATCGCCTAATTATTTATCACGCCGCTTCATCAGACTATCCGACACAAATAATCTTGACACTCGATCCCATCAGCACATTGTCCTTTATATCCCTCCTCATCACACTGTATATTATTCATTATCTTTTACGGTGTCACTTACCAAAACATGGAATTCCCTCTCGACCTATGTCAGAGACTGTCAAACTATAACATCCTTCAAAAACAAACTAAAGAATTATTTAATTACAAACTAACTTATACATCTCACTGATAGTATTCTTTTAACAATTAATAAATTTAATTATTTATGAAACTAATATTAAGATTAACAAATATTTTCTTTTGTTTTGTTTTAAATATTGTACAAACGTAAAAATTAGTTTGCTATATCTCATTATTTTTCTTTTTTTTATATACATTAGACAGGGACAATTTAATATGTCTTGCTTATGTACATTTTATTATTAGTTTTAGTCTTAATTTTAACTAACATTAACTGGTTGCATTATAGATCGTAATATAATAGATATTATCTATTTGACCAAATTTTTATTTAGTATTTAATATTAGTATTAATTGAGATTGATATATTCTGATGTAATATATGTTTGTCCTGGTGAGTGGAAGAGAAGCCACATGACCTTAACTCCACTAGGCTAAATAAATAAATCAAAATCTAAATTTTTGGGGGTGAAGGGGTTGAGTATTACAACTCTCTTATAGCCTATGTTCATCTCCGAAATCTTATGAACATTTTTCATAGAGCCCCATCTGAATCGGATGAACGGTATGGCAGAGCACGCTTGCCCGGGAATCTACTTATCCCGATCTTCTTGGCATCAATGAAAGACAAAAATTTTTATTGTGAGTTATCCGTAAAAGATAAACATATGCTGTCGCTGACATTTTTGTAGAGTTTTTTGAGTTATTCAATTCTGTGTACATTAATTTGGTGTATTTGTTGTGGTTTGGGCAGGGTAAGCTATTTAAACGTCAATGTAGGGAGTTTATTTCAAGTTTTTTACTACAAAGGGTGATTGTAGGGGTGAAGGGGTTGAATATCACAACTCTCTTATGGCCTATGTTTATCCCGGGAATCTCCTGAACATTTTGCAAAGAACCCCATCACAATCGGATCAACGGTATGGCCACGCATACAAACAGACAAACATTAATTTTTATAGATTAGGTTAATAACACCACTTACAGAATTGAATTAATTGTTTTTGTTTTGAAAATCTCCATTCCTCAAATGGGAAATGTTGCAACCGAGCTAATTGAAACAATCCGTACAATTACTTTTTACTTAAAGATAATTTAGTTCTATTAGTGTCTGCTCCTCTAAATGCTAAAACTTTTCTTTTGTTAGATGAAAATCTAGAATTAAAACTTTTATTTACATTATTTAATTGGGATGAAGACCTCGGTGCTTTACTTTCAGAACTACATATTAAAATTTGGTCATCGGTAAAGAGAAGCGCATCAATTTTTTTAAAATTCTAAATTGTTAATTTAAATACATTTTCCATTTCGTCACGATTTCATCAAAATGTAAATTTAAAAGTGACAATGAAAGTAGACACCCTTGTCTTACTTCTTTTCATTATTGCTGCTATTTATTCTTTCGTTTCATTTATATAATTCCTATTATAATTTTATTAGTTGATATTTAATATTGTGGAATGTTTTTTTCCTTCATTATAATACATAATTTATTTCTACAGATTTTTCCGAAGCTTTTTGATAATTTACGAAAATCATGTATGTTGGTAGAATATTTTTCTCTATGTTTGTTTATAATCTTGCTTATTGGTTAATATACAATCAACACAAGATCCTCCTTTCCTAAATCCATTTTGACTTCCTAAAATAAAATTTTTCCTCACAATGAATTGGACTTTTAATATTGGCATATGTATTTTATAGCACGTATTCAAAATACTTATACCTCTGTAATTATAAAAATATCTCCTTTTTCATATACTGAACAATACATTGGATATTACTAATATTTGGAGATTACTGTCAATTCTTCAGGTATATGCCCATATTTACACCAAATGCTAATGAAATTTAATAACTTGTATTTTAAAGGTAATGCGGAATATTTAATTAATTTCATATTAATATAATCAGTACCCGTGGATTTTTTATTCTTAAAGTTGTTAAGAGCTGATATTTATCGAATGTAATAGGATCTACACGTTCATTATATGCGTTGAAATGTTTTTGCTTCGTTTTCTGTCCATAAATTCTGATAATATTTTAACAATGTTTCTTTGGTGTTAGGTTTAATTGTGATTATCTCTGTCTTTATTAAATTATTATTTCAAAATAATGTAGGCTTTATCCTGTCTGCCATGGGCTCGTATCCTACACGCCTTATGCATTTAACCCAGGAACTTATTTTTCTCTTTTCTCTAAGAATAATGTCACATTTTTGTCTGAATTAAATTAAAATCTCATTAATTTCTATTCAAGTTATTTTTTTATGTTTTTTCTTCATTTTAATCAGATTTGCTATATCATCATTCGATATCTACACCCATCTTCGTTTGTAAATTTTCTTTCTTGTTCCTAGTGCTCCTGCTGCTCTTTTTATTATTTCTCCCCATTTCTGATTTATATAGTTATTTATGGGCTCCGCTGTTAGATATATACTTTGACTTTACCGGTATCTAATCAATTCTTCTTGACACATATATATATATAAAATATATTTATAATAATCTATTGATAAAAGCGTTACTCTGGCTATAAAGTAAATATTCTCTTTAAAAATTGTGCTTAAAAACTGTTTATGTTTAGCCGCGAGATGGCAGTTGGAATAAATTTCCTTCCTCCGCTACCTCTGTGTGAATTGAGAATACTACATGTATAATAAAATTGTATGCTTGTATTGGAAATTCTTTGGTAGCTCAGTTGGTTAGAGCGCTAAAGGTACAACCTTTAGAGACTCCGAGTTCAAATCCCGACTCACCATTCTTTCTTCTTTCTTTTCATATCATATTGGCCTTCCTTGCCAAATGTCAAAAATAATATTTAGAATATCTATTTATAAAAGCGTTACTGCTATAAAGTAAATATTCTCTTTAAAAATTTGCTTAACTGTTATGTTAGCCGCGAGATGGCAGTTGGAATAAATTTCCGCTACCTCTTGTGTGAATTGAGAATACTACATGTATAAGAAAATTGTATGCTTGTATTGGAATTCTTGGGTAGCTCAGTTAGTTAGAGCGCTAAAGGTACAGACTTTAGAGACTCGAGTTCAAATCCCGACTCAAGCATTCTTTTTTATTTTCATATATATATATATAATATATATATATATATATATATATATTATGTATTATGGCTCGAATAGGCGACAAAATTTATCTTAATTTTTTATTGGAAAACCCTAAAAATAGTTTATTAGGAAGGCCTAAGTTTAGTTGGGAGGACAATATATATTAGGGTGTGTCTATGTAATGACGATGTATTGGAAGTTATAGAAATTGATAAACATAGAGCCAGTCACATAGGTAAATGGGTAGATGGAGCGGCTCCATAGGGCATGTGGTTAGACACTTGCCCTTCAGGATTGGGACTTGATTTTCAGATCTAGATCACTCCATGTGGAATTAGAGGACAGGTTTTCTTTCAGAAATTCTTCCAAAAAAGCTCATTCCATTACTCCTCCAAACTCATATATTCCATACCTTTTCATTTAATGTGGCCTAGTCAGCTGATATCATTGTATATCACAGATTTTCATTAATAGGGGCTTCATCTCATCTTATCCCTTGACCTGGAATTACCCCGAAAACTAGTAGTATGATATATAATGGGTGGATGGAGACGGATGAGTAGGTAGATAGTAATGAAGAAGATATGAGAGAGAGAGAGAGAGAGAGAGAGAGAGAGAGAGAGAGAGGGAGATAAAGTGATTGTTACTTTGTGAATGAACAGTATAGTATGGATTAATGTCAGTGACCCGTACTTTATTTACTAATTTCATTGATAAACATTTTACAAACTGATATAGTATGCTTGTTACATTTGTTTTTTAACACTGGAATCGTTTCGAATTGTTGACATTATCATGTATCACGTTCAGTGATGGTTTTAATCCGTTTCCTCACTATAAATAGGAGTAAATACATTTGGAAACGAGGGATTTGCAGTACAGTATTTCACTGAATTAAAGGAAACTGTAAATATGCACGTATGGAATCAAATTGCAAGTGATGTACTGTCACAAATGTTTGCTTAAGAGTTTGAAACCGAGTTTTATCTTTAGAGCATAATTTTTAAAACTGTTTACAATTGAGTTGCCCAGTGGAATAGAGGCACATGCCACAACAAAACTATTTTACAGAAACAAGGAATTTCTGAAAGTTGTTTATCTGTGGAATATGAACACTATGTTTTAATTTTTTAACCAGAATCTTGAATTAGATGATGCATTGAATATCTTATTAAATATTAGTTGAAATATTCCTAGTATTAAGTATTTTTAAGTAATAGGACAGGTAATTTGTGCAAATTAAGTAGTGGCACATGCCCCACGTAATGCCTCTTCTATCTTCAGTAGGTGTGTAGACACAAATTTATGATGTTGATTGAGTCTCTTCTTCATTATCAGAAACTTCCCTAACACATTCTTCACTTTTCCGAACAGTTCTAAAACATTTTATTGATATTTCGTGGACCGCTAGAAATGCACTTCTACAGACTTCAAGTTCTCTAGTGTTAGTTACACGAACATAGTATCTGAATGAAACCTTCCTTTGACTTATGTTTCATCTTTTCTCTTCTTTGCATAACCTATCTTACCTTTATTAATCATTAGTGGAGTGAAATTACATGATATTAGTTTGCAACACATGTTCCACTATTTACAAACTCCTTTCCTAGCACAATCTTCTTATTGTTATACACTATTTCTCTGACGATTTCTTTCATTATTCTCCCACTTATTTTCATGATGAGTCCTTCTTTTACCATTAACTTGCCTTTTTTCTTCAGAAAACGCATTAAACCTCAACATCTATGTAAGACATATTGGAAATGTTGTAGGTAATTTGAGAACTGCCACTGCCCTCTGGATATATATTATTAAAGATCCAGACGACAGTGGAACTATATTCTGATTGGTTAGTTTTATTTCTGCCAACCTATCTGGAACATTGACTGTATCCACTTGAGATAAAAGAGAAAGAATGTGGCATGTGCCTTTTTTTCCATTAGCTATTTCTATAATTCAGAATCTTCAAGTTTTATTATGCTCCTTGTTAAAGAATAGACACATGCCACCATGCAAATAGTTATTGGAATTGACGAAAGATAGCAGGATCTACTTAACCACAACAAAAACTCACAATCGGTAGATTTGTGGCATGTGCCTCTTTTCCACTGAGCAACTCAATTAATATAAAATTGAATTACAATGATTTATATAATTTGACAACTCAGTTTATAAATATAAGTTATAAATATAAGTTATAAATATAAATTATAAATATATCTAATATATAAACATGAATGTTTGTTTGTTTGTTTGTTGGCTTGTTTGTTTGTTTGTTCGTACTCTAATCGAGGCCATACCGTTGATCCGATTTTGATGTTTTTTTTTTGCAAAATGTTCAGGAGATTCCCGGGTTGAACATAGGCTATAAGAGAGTTGTGATACTCAACCACTACACCCTTAAAAATCACCCTTTACAGTGAAAAACGTGAAATAAAATCTTTTTGGACGCTTAAATGGCTTACGCTGCCTAAACTATAAAAAATACACAAAATTAATTTACACAGAATTGAATATTTCAATAAACTCTACAAAAACGTCCGTGACAGCATATGTTTATCTTTTACGGATAACTCACAATAACCATTTTTGTCTTCATTGATGCCATGAAGATCGAGATAAGTAGATTGCCGGACAAGCGTGCACTGCCGTACTGTTCATCGGGTTGAGATGGGGCTTTTTACAAAATGTTCAAGATTTTCCCGGGAAGATTATAGGCTACAAGAGAATTTTAATGCTCTAGTCCTTCATCCTTAAAATCGCTTTTTGTAGTGAAAAGTAAAATAAAAGTGACTTTTTGTACGATTAAATGGTTTACGCTGCATAAACCAAATTAATGTACATAGAATTGAATATATCTAAAAACTCTACAAAAAAAGCCCGCGACAGCATATGTTTGTCTTTTATGGATAACTCACAATAACTATTTTTGTCTTCCATTGTTGGCAAGAAGATGGGGGATAAGTAGATTCCCGGACAAGTAGAGCAGCACCACGGATAACTCGAAATAACGAATTTTGTTTTTCAGCTCATTAATGCCAAATATATCGGGATACGTGGATTCCCGGGCAATGCCTGGTAATCAGCACGGGGTATCTAAAAATAATAATGATATAAATGTATAATTATTATTCCTTTTAGTTACTCAACTAAACATAAAAAAACACATTAACATTTATTTAGGCGTAGCAGCGTACGCCATGTATTAGCTAGTATATATATATATATATATATATATATATATATATATATATATATACTATCAGTAGTAACAAGAACTAAAGCAGAGGATAGCTATGGCAGAAGAAGCTTTCAACAAGAAAAGAAGCATTTTCAGCGGACCTATGGCAAAAGAATTAAGGAAGAGGCTAGTGAAGTGCTTTGTGTGGAGTGTAGCATTATATGGTGCAGAGACTTGGACATTACGACGGAATGAGGAAAAGCGACTGGACGCTTTTGAGATGTGGATATGGAGAAGAATGGAACGTATAAAATGGACAGACAAAGTAAGAAATAAAGATGTGCTAGACAGAGTGGGTGAAAGAAGAACAATGCTGGAACTCATAAAGAAGAGGAAAAGAAATTGGATTGGCCACTGGCTAAGAAGAAACTGCCTGCTGAAGGATGCTCTAGAAGGAATGGTCAACGGAAAGAAAGTTAGAGGCAGAAAATTACATCAGTTGATAGACGATATTAAAATAAATGGTTTGTATGCAGATACAAAAAGGAAAGCTGAGTTAAGGGAAGAGTGGAGAATGCTAAGTTTGCAGTGAAAGACCTGCTCTTGAGCAGAATACTATGAATGCATATATATATATATATATATTATCTCTTAGATAGAATAAAAAAATCTAGAAAAAATTGGAAAAAACATGTTCAAAGAATGGAAGATGATCGCATTCCCAAAATTATACTTAAATACAAACCAAAAGGACCCAGGAATGTTGGTAGACCGATGAAGAGATGGATCCAACTTTTGAATGAGAATCTATGAGACCGGAACACGCCACATGGGCTTAATCCGTGATTGTTGTTGTTGTTGATGATGATGATGATAATGATATATTTTAAATTTTGCAATGAAACAGTACCCTATGCGTTGGATGTAGATCAGACCCTAAGTCCTCATGAATAGTTTTTTCTTTTCTGGATTCTTTTATTAGAAAATAAAACCACCATATACTCTTAATCTAGGAAATACATTAAAAAACTAATTAAATTTAATTAATGCCACTTACAATACACACACACACACATGAATATATATATATATATATATATATATATATATATATATATCGATCTGGATGGTCTAGTAGCTATATCCCTTGTCACTAGTTCCTAGAGCCGAGAGTTCAAACTAGGCTGTGTTCGAATGTTATGTAGATTGGAAACATTGCATAACTCCTCCGGGAATGACTTTAAGCCGATGGGTCTCGAGTCTTAAGACTTTCGCACTCGCAAAATAAACTTAAGCCTAAATTAGTGTATATGAGCATAATTTAACCAGCATTCCCCATCTCAATGATATTTTATTTGTGTACTAGATTTCTCATTGCGGTGATGTGCTGACCACATATAACTCACTGACATCTGTAGAGAAATAAACGTAACTAAATTAGCTTGGTCAAGAAACTCCTGCTAGAGGAGTACCCATGTCTCCATAAGAGACGTGGAGCTAAGGGAATATAACTTAATACGTCCGTGTTCATAGATAATACAGAGAAACTCTTCCTGCAACATTATAAATATTTAACTTAACAGAACTCTGAGAGGTGATTGCCACAAGCAGACAGCTGACAGAACACTGAGAGATGATTGCCACAAGCAGACAGCTGACAGAACACTGAGAGATGATTGCCACGAGCAGACAGCTGACAGAACACTAGTTAAACCATAAAAAGTAATAATGAGTACCCTTGACGGATGCAGAAGTATTCATATAGGCTTGATAACATTTCGACTCACCACCATATGGATCTGAAACTTACAAAAAATATATCTCATATATTCAAGCTATTGAAATGAAATGTTTAAGATCCGTAAAAGGATATACACGCATGGACAGATTACATAATGAATCAATAAGAAATGAACTGGAGATATTTTCAATGCTCGACAATGTAGAAGAACACAAACAGCGATGGAAAGAACATTTAAACAGAATGCACAGGAAACGATGGACTTGAGACCTGGAAAGGAAGAAGAAGAATAAAAAGAAGAAGAAGACTCACCACCGTACATGACTGCCTGGTTAAACATTTGTTCACACCTCAGTGACTCTGCCCTGATAATGGGTGATCAATATCTTCTTGAGTCTCCATCCCTGAAAACTACTGTAAAAACTGACCAAAAGCTATGGCAGGTAAGAGATGATTAGAAATTTGTGAATGTCTTTACACTAGGTGAAAAGAAAAATTATCATAAGTATTTATCTAGAGAATTTGGAAATCAAGAGTGGCAATTTGTTAGGACTATTTAACGAATAAAATTAAGCTGTTTTCTCACAGATCATTATTTAAATATAGTTATTTTAAAATATTTATATATTAATGTAAACGGCGATGTTTGAAAACAAATCAGAAACGATTGATACGCTTCATTTGCTTCCTTTGTTCGTGACTGCAACCAGATCATATTATTTATTGCCAAAGGAACGCAATATTGTAGGAATGCACTGTAGTGGAGAAAAAATGAAACACACCAAACTGTATATTTACTCTATGATGTAAATATGACAATTATATTTTTCTGGAATGTTATTACCTGGGAAAAAATACATTTAATAAAGTGCAAACAATGGTTTCTTTTTTTGGTGGTATAATTAATTGCTACAAATGTTTTTATATTAACTCCCACATGCGGTGTGTGTTGACATTCATGCACTATATATACAATCTGGTAGCCGTAATTCTTGGAGGGTCAGTCACTGCAAAATAATGCTATGACCTATTCAGGATGTTAAAAAGGAAGCACTTTATTTATTATGATAAACGTTAGTTGGTAAATTCTAGGCGAAACACGACTGTGATTGGTTGTAAATCAATAATCATTGAAATGTGATTGGTCATTGACTCCTATTTGGGGCATGAGTTAAATAGTCACAGAAAATAAATTGTCATTTATAAAATCTCCACTTTTCAAGGAAATGCTTTCTTAACCGAGAACATGAACTATCCTTATGAGAAAAAAATTAAATAAAAAAATATTCATATCTCGGAAACTGTCTTGTATTGTGATCTTCTTATAATTGTGCACAAGGATTTGAAGAAGATTACAGTGAACTTAACTTACTTTGGCCATTTTCGCCTTAAAAACTTACTGCATATGAAACGTACAAGAAAAAAAAACAGGCAAACCTATTTTTCCTTAAACCCGGAAAACGTTCTTTTAATAGTTCAACATGGATTCTTCTTTACCTGAGTTCCAAAGTTTGGAGGTAAATAAACCTACGAATAAACTCTATATTTTACTGTTCCACCCTTCTAAACGATAGTGCTTTCCATGGAGAATCTAATGTCACCTCAAACTCCATTTCGACAAAAAAATGTATTTATCTGATTATTTCCCAGTACCCTTCATTATATATTCCACTGAAGGGATAGAAAAATTCATATACACTGCTCAAAACAATTAGAGGAACACTATGAAATAAGCAAATATTTTTTCATTGGATAAAGGTACAAACATGAAATTAATAAAGTACATTATTTGTGGTTATTTATTTATTTATTTATTGCTCATGTCAGTAAAAACAAATGAATAACGCTGACAATTAACTTTTCAAATAATTCCGCTATGTAAGCAATTGAATCTTGTGCTTATTTTTCAAAGTTAAACACTCGTTATATAGAGTTAGTATCGTGTATGGCCTCCACGACATTCGATGACACTTTGGCACCTTCGTGGCATGCTCCCAATAAGATTCTGGATTTCCTGTTGCGGGATATTCTCTCATTCATCCTTCAGAGCATCTCCAAGTTGCTGCAGAGTTTGTGGAGCTTGATGTCGGTTCCTGACCTTCCTGTCTAGAAGATCCCACAAGTGTTCAATAGGGTTGAGGTCTGGGCTGACCGCTGGCCACTCCATTGCCTCAATTTCATTCCTCCTCAGGAAATCCCTGGTGACAGCCGCAGAATGTGCCCTGGCATTATCCTGCATAAACAGAAATCCAGGGCCTACTCCAATGGCAGCAGGTACTACATGCTCTTCCAGAACGTGCTCGATATACCGGAGCATTCAGTCGCTGGGAACAAGTACAAGGTCCGTACGATTGTTGTACATAACTCCGGCCCACACCATTATGGAACCTCCTCCGAATCTATCAATTTCCTGTACAGCCTCTGCAGAAAATCTTTCTCCTGGCCATCCCCACACCCTCAATCGACCGTCACAACGTGTAAGACGATACCTGAATTCGTCCGAGAAGAGCACAGACTCCCACTGGTTCAGGTTCCAATCACCACGGTTTTCAGCATACGTACGTCTTGCTGTCTTATGCCCATTTGTTAAGCGTGGTTTTTAACGGGCCTTTTTGGACGAATATTCTCTTTCCTTAATCTGTTCCTTATGGTTTGGTCTGAAACTCGCATTCCGGAAGCCATATGAAGGTCATTCTGCAGGTCTTTTGCAGTTTTTGTTCGCTGTCGAAGAGCAGAAAGAACAACGTATCTGTCATCCTGGGGGCTTGTTTTAAATTTACGGCCCTGGCCACGTCTTCTACAATACTGACCTGTCTCTCTGTGCCTGTTGCGTAACCTGGACACCACGGAAGGAGAAACCCCAAGCTCTCTAGCCACTTGTCGCAGAGATTGACCTTGTCGTAAAAGATGTAGAGCATGATACACTTCAAACTCATTTAAATGCCTCATTTTGTCAGAGACTTCAATAAACAAGGCAATAATCAACATTCGTCACTATAGCAACATCAGGAAACTTACCAATTAGAAGTGGCCAGTGCCTTCCAAAATAAAAAAAATTCTCTATATTTGTTATTTGAGGTAATTTCTCTGTATTTAGGCCATGGATCTTTAAAATTTGTATCCAATGATAAAATTAATAATTCAATTTTCATATTGTCCAACTTTCAGCATCACAGCTTTAAAAAACAATTACATATTCAATTTATTACAAGTGTCCCTCTAATTGTTTTGAGCAGTGTATATGCATACATGGGTTACTCATTGAAATTTAATATTATTTTCTATAAAGTAATTTTCAAAAATATCTTTATCGGTAAAATAAGCGTTCTACTCATTCTCAAAACGAGGGATGATTTGTGATGGATCCTTATTAATGAAGATCTGCGGTATACGAATATACCTGCTGATCAGAACTTCACACCATCACAGGTACACCCTTAGACAAAAAAAATGAGTCATCTCTTGATTCTATCAACCGATCGGGGAACTTCGTGAGCACTCGCAGAAGCCTTATTCACATTAATACGTTTTCAGTAATTGTACTGAGGTGTTTGCTAGTTAACGTAGTGCACACTCAAGTAACATAAAAGAGAGAGCTTGCCTTTGTGTATTTCCGTGGTCGAGCGGTTTAACACACACAACAGCTGCGTTCGTAACCTGACGGGTTCGATTCCCGTCCTATTTTTTTTACTGAATGTTAGGATAGCATTTCGCCTGTAATATATTTTTATGTTTAATTTTATATTTGAGTTTTATGGCTTTAATGCACACACAAATCACTTGAATGAAAACCTTCTAATAATTAAATGAAGAAAGGAAATAATATCTTCTAAATTGAAAAACTTTAACAAAAACAAAATCAATATCGGGTGTATGAATCCTATGTATCTATTTGCCGCCCTCAATCTGCGGGGGCATTGATGCAAAAATTTCTACAGGCACGTGGACGATCGGCTAGAGCGTCCCAGGCGTCTTGAATTTGTGCCCATAAAGCCATCTTTCGTTTGTCATGCATCTGCAGGCCAATTAGAGTTCATCTCTATTTTCATCTTAGCCCATACATTTTCGATTGGATTCAACCTGGTGAACAGCGAAATTTGATTTGCCTTCTCCTTTAACAATGAAATTAAATTTCGCTAAAAATATTTCAGAAAGCGGCCACAGATTCAACAATATCGATAATACAATGTAAATTATACACAGAGAAAACAACAGTCACAAAATTAACTTTTTACAAGAAATCGAAATTATCAAGAAGGCCAAGAATACAAACATTCTCAACGAAAATGTGCCTAATAAGCAAAACCCTCTATTAGACATACAGTTAATTCAATGCTCCTACAACAACTCCAGAAGATGAAGCATGCATCGGAAGGCCTACAGTGAAATCAACGAAAATTTTAGATAGTTGAGGAAGGCGGTTGTATACAAAGTAAAAATAGATAGTAGTTTAAACAAACTTAAAACAACACGCTTTATTAGAAAACCGAACTAAAAAATGAAAAATAATTCTATTTTCTAAAACGCTTGGGATAAAATTAAACTGGTCAACAAAAAAATAATCTCCAACACATCTAGAATATAACTAGAGTTATCTACAAAAACATTAATTTTAATATCAAAAGCGTGGGGTGCTCTATATCAATTAATACTTATATTTGATAATAAACAGATATTGGTAAAAGTAAAGTCTCTTAGACGAGAACGTAAAAACCATAAAAATCACCCAACGCTTTTGATGGTAAAATTATTTTTTTGTAGATAACTCTAGTTTTATTCTAGATGTGTTAGAGATGATTTTTTTGTTGACCACTTTAATTCTTTTCCCCAAGCGTGTTGGAAATTAAAATTATTTTTTTATTTTTTAGTTCGGTTTTCTAATAAAGCGTGTTGTTTTAGTTTTTTAAACTATTATTTATGTTTTTGTTTTTTAGTTTGGTTATCTAATAAAGCGTGTTGTTTCAGTTTTTTAAACTATTATTTTTTTAATTTTTAGTTTAATTGATTCTCATCAACCGGAATCCCATGAAAATTTAATTGCTTAATACTTTTCTAAAAAAACCTCCGGCCCGATTTACTAACTGAGCTCTTACAACGATTGACCAAAAAATGACAAGTCCGCAACCTATTACAATAGGTTTTAATTTTTTTTGATTTTCCGATGATTCTGGCCAGGATTTTAGAAAATACTATGGAATTATTGTATTGTCATGGGTCCTTTACAAATATACAAAGTTTCAAGTCGATCCAATGTTTTTAAGTGGATGAAAATCGTGTTCAAAGATTCCGTTACATAGTTACAGGTTCGTTACATAGACAGATACAGGTCAAGCTAATATAAAGCGTGTATAAATATATAATTTAAGATTGTTATAACCTCAACGGTATAAAAAATTATGAACTTAAAAAGTATAGATTAATTCCGATTGAGGGTCATTCCACTTTTCAGCAGTTGCCCTTTTACCAGCCGGCTGCTGGCCCTTCACATCCACATGTGTCAATCACAGAGGTAGATGATCAACAGCCAGTGTAGGGGTGACATGTGGATAGCATGTCGAGTCCCCCAGCCGTTATAGCTGGTTCCTCAACCTGGAGCCGCTACTTATTGTAGCTACCCAATTGCCTCACGATGCTGGGTGGGCACCGGTCCCATACTGGCCGGAATACCATGAGAAAATTTCTCCCCCCATGGAGACTCGAACCAGCGCAAGTCCCGTAGCTCTGCGCCAAGGTTTCCTACCTTAACCGCTCGGCTACGGCGCGATTAATTCAAATGCCGAAATAAAATGTATTTAATTCATAAAACCTTTTAATACAAATATCACGAAAAAAAACTGCGTAATTGAAGACGCGAACCTGCGATCTCCATTAACAGAACCAGAGTCCGCGTGCTTTACCACTGAGCTATCGGGACACGTAGAAGAGCCTTCAGTTCATGCCACATAACACAGTAGCTCAGGTACTGCACAATTATGACTAGTTTCCTAGTTTGAACCCAGCGCTGTGCCGAGTATGACTTAGAAGAAATGTGCGTTCAAGAGATGACTCATTTTTTTTGTCGAAGGGTGTACAGATGAAATTAATTGAAGCGAAATTTATGATTGTATTAGGAAACTTTACCTGCCGGGTTCAAAACATTGCTATGGAGAGTTATAATTTTGACATTGTTAATGAAACTCTTTTAACCAATAAAAATGAATTAAGGTTTGAAATAAACAGAAGAATTTAAATTGCGAATAAAGCATATTTTGCTCTTCTTCCCACATTAAAGAGCAATTCTGTTCTTAGATGTACCAAAATCAAGATATATAAAGCATTAATTAGACCAATTCTTACTTACGTTCTGAAACTTGGGTACTTGACTCTTATATCTGTAATCATTGAAATATTTTTCAAAGAAAGGTACTGAGAAGAATATTGAGAGCAGTTTGTGTACACCTTTTAACTCATGTCCCAAACGGGAGTCAATGACCAATCACATTTTAATGAGTTTTGATTTGCAACCAATCACAGTCGTGTTTTGCCTCGAATTTATCAACCGAAGTTTATCATATTACAGAAAGCTCCTCCTTTATAACATTCTGAATAGGTCATAGCATTATTTTACAGTAGCAGACTCTATAAGAAATACGGCTACCAGATTGTATATATGGTGCGTGATAGCGCACATGGGAGGTAATATAAAAACATTTGTAGCAATTGATTATACCATTAAAAAAATAAACCATTGTTTACACTCACTTAAACGAATTATTTTCCATGAAATGACGTTGCAGAAAAATATAATTGACATATTTACATTATAGGATATCAGAAATGAATTAATGCCTATAATGTTGGTTATAAATTTCTCCACTAGGGTGCATTCTTACAATATTGCGATCCTTTGGCAATAAATAATATCTGTTTGCCGTGATAAACAAGTGAAACATAACGTTTCTCATTTGTTTTCAAACATCGCCGTTTACATTAAATATATAAATATTTTAAAATAACTACATATATAAATTATGATTTGTGAGTAAACAGCTTAATTTTATTCGTTAAATAGTCCTAACAAATGCCACTCATGATTTCCAAATTCTCTACATAAACTGTAAACCACTCGTGGCATTACTTATGATAACATCTGCAGAAGAAGATATAATAAAAAATTAATGCAATTATTAGGAGATCTTGATATTGTCTCACACACATGGCTTGACCGTTCGAGATGGATTGGATATATTAATAAAATGCCAAATAATAGAAAGGTAAAACAAATCTTCTGTTCACAACCTCAAGGAATAGATTGAGAGGAAGATCTAAGAATATATGATGAGATTGTGTGCGCCAGGATCTTAAAAAATGCCACATAAACCATTGGGAAAGACTTTCTATGGAGAGGGATGTCTGGAGGAGGCTCCCTTATTGGGCTGTAGTGCCATTTAAGAAGAAGATGTATTATGGAGAAGTGGTAGAATTAAGTTGTTGCAAAACCAGAGAAACACCTGCACTGGGTCCGATTCATTCACCTTGAACCTTACGGGACGTGAATTCGGGTCCCAAAGGTGGAAGGCGAGTTAGTCACCAATTGGGCCAAGAGGCGAGTTTTATCAGAAGTTATTTATTTGAATACACATGGGGGGGCTATAAAGTATAGAACATTGGGAGAATTATTGCAGTTTTGTTTGTTATACTAAATTTTGGTGTAGATCTATATAGAATTAACAGACTTTTTTTCTAATGTTGCGAGTTTTTATAGTGTACGGATTAAAATTACAGTTCTATAAGACTTGGCGCAGAGCTACGGAACTTACGTTGGTTTGAGTCCCCATGGAGGAAGAAATTTCCTCATGCAATTTCATGAAATATGCCCACCCAGCATCCTGAGAAATTTGGGCAGCAAGGTTAAGTAGCGGCTCCAGGTTAATATATTGAAGTAAAACAGCTAGGGGATCCTACATGCTGACTTCATGTTACCCCTAAACTGGCTAGAAGATCGTCCATCCCTGGAACAGCACATGTGGATGTGAAGACAGTATTCAACAGGTAGACCAAGAGCCTTCTAACCTGTCGCGCTTTGGAGTAAAGACATCTTACATCAAAATTCATAAATTCGGTAACAAACATGAACTATTATATTATAATAAGTAATGCCACGAGTGATTTACAATTTGTCTAGAGAATTTCGATATCAAGACTGGCATTTGTTAGGACTATTTAACGAATAAAATTGAGCTGTTTACTCAAAAGTCATTCTTTAAACTTAGTTACCGATTTTTAAAAAAAATATATATATATATATATATATATATATATATATATATATTAAATGTAAACGGCGATGTTTGAAAACAAAAACAGAAATATGTGGTTATATATATATATTCGCTGCATCTTGATCATATTATTTATTGCCAAATAGGATCGCAATATTGTAAGAAAGCATCCTAGTAGGGATGTAATGAAACACATCAAACTTTATATTATTATCAACATTATTAGTTATTCATTTATTTTTTAGTAAACAACTCAGTATAATCAAAGGAATCTGTTCATTATTTGGTATATTCAATGTATTTGTTAGAGAAAAATAATGCTCTGAGCTGTTAAGAATATTAAAAAGGAGGAACTTTCTTTATCACAAAAGCAGGAGCTGATAAAGGGAAATCGATAAAGAGCGAGGTTGAACACGGCTGCCGTTGGTTGTAAAACAAAATTCATTGAAACGTGATTGGTCATTCACTACCATTTGGGGCATGAGTTAAATAGTCATTTTAAGGAATTCTCCTGATTCCAAGTTAACATATAGTCTTGAATAGAATATATTTTATAGGTGCACAAGGGATATAACTTTATCGGTGACAAAAATAACTTACACTACTTTAACTTCAACATATCAAATTACGATGCTGTCAGAGATAAAAATACAGCCTAAATGAGGTAACCAATTCTCTCACAATTACAAATTTTTGAAGCCACTCTGTAGATTGTTACACTACATTCCAATAAAAATGCGTCTATTAACCGATAGTTTATTCATGAGGCCGGGAGTCGGTTGGTAGATTAGGAATTTCTAGATCTGTCAAGCCATGCAAGGACAAAATTGAATCTGTTTAAAATACTTTATCTTACTTTGACTATTTAACTCATGCCACAAATGCTAGTCAATGACCAATCACGTTTCAATGAATGTTGTTTTACAACCAATGACAGTCGTGTTTCACCTCGCTCTTGATCGATTTCTCTTTATCAGCTCCTGCTTTTGTGATAAAGAAAGCTCCTCCTTTTTAAAGTTCTGAACAGGTCAAAGCATTATTTTTCTCCAACAAATACATTGAATATAGCAAATAATGAAAATATTCCTTGATTTTACTGAGTTGTTTACTAAAAAAAATAAATGAATAACCCGTAATGTTGATTATGATATATAGTTTGATGTGTTTCATTATTTCTCCACTTCGGTGCACTCTTACAATATTGCGATCTTATTTAGCAATAAATAGTATGATCAAGCCCAGCAGTGAATGAACACAACCTCACATTTCTGATTTGTTTTCAAACATCGCCGTTTACATTAAATATATAAATATTTTATAATAACTGTAGTTAAACAATGATTTGTGAGTAAACAGCTTAATTTTATTCGTTAAATAGTCCTAACAAATGTCACTCTTGATTTCCAAATTATCGATAAATTCACGACTCGTGGCATTATTTATGAAAATTGCCATACAGCAAACATAGGCCAGTTCTGTAAATGCATGCTACTGTATATTAAAGGGATTCTTGTCACAACTTCTATATAAAAAAAAGGTTGAAACGAAAGTATATAAAACGGCTATTCTCTCAGTTATATTATATGGATTTGAACTATGGACTCTTACTTTAAGGATGGATTAAATATTACAAGTCTTTGAGAATAAAGTTCTTAGGAAAATTTTAGGACTAAGAGAGATGAAGAGACGGGCGAATGGAGAAGACTTTGTAACAGTGAGCTGCACTATCTTTATGGGAAACCTGATATGATAAAAAGAGTTAAGTCTAGTAGACTGTGATGGGCAGGACATGATGCATGAATGTGGAATGAAAGAGGGGAATTGAAACTCCTTGTAGGAAAATCAGAGGGAAAACGCCAAATAGGCAGGCAAAGAACGAAGTGGAAGAATATCAATCATGATATGAGGGAAGTGGATTATACAGGGGATGATTGAAAAATATTAGCTTAGGAGAGGGATGTACGGAGAGCTTATGTCTGCGCGGTCATAAACATGCATATTTAATAGTGCCAGTGGGTTAGTTACATTAGGTTAGTAACACCTGAGTTCCTTATTAGATGTCTCATTTGAGGCGATGAGCTGACCACATGTCAGTCAATTGCATATGTAGGGAAATCAGCGTAAATTAATTAACTTGGTCAAGAAACTCCCACAAGGCAGAATCCATGTCTCCAAGAGGGACATGTGAGGTATTTAACAAACAATATATACAAATTAGCTTGGTTAAGTGATAACCCTCGTCCGTGTACGAATAGAGACAGATAGTAACAATAAGAGAACGATGCAAGGGAATAATAATAAAATAAAAATATTTGTTTGTTTAGCCTCTCCCTTTTAGGTACTTTTACGTGCCTCATCCCACTCGATCCTTACAGGGACACGACTTGTCGGGAGAGGGTGTTGAATCACATACATACCTTTTTTGACCACATAAAGACAATATTATATATTTACACTATACAAGGCGAATATTATTGGATAATTATGATGTCTAAATATTGATCAAAGACTGTTTGGGTCTTAAATTTTCCAGAAATTTTCCTTACAGTTGAGGAAAAATCCAAACAAACAACACCTAGGAATTTCTCCCGACCAGGAATCGAATTCAGGCTCGCCGTATAATAGGTAATGACGCTACCCCGTGACAATAGCGGTAGACATTAATAATAATAATAATAATAATAATAATAATAAATATATGGTCACACATAGAAATACATTATATAATGGAAATGGACAGCTAATGACAAATGAAGGAAATTTTAAGGAAGTGGCTGAATTCAAATACCTAGGAACAATAATCACATTCAGGAATGAGATGCACAAGGAAATTAAACAAGGCTCAATTCTGAAAATGCATGTTATTACTTTTGGCTTCCTAACTCCTTTCAAAAAACGTTAAACTGAAAAAAAAATATTATTCTACCAGTTATATTATGTGGATGCGAAACATGGATTCTTACTTTAAGAAAGGAAATTAAATTACGAGTATTTAAGAATAAAGTTCCTAGGAACATTTTTGGACCAAAGAGAGATTAACAGACAGGTGAATGGAGAAGACTGCATAACAGTGAATTATATGGTCTTTATAGGAAGCCAGATATAATGAGAACAGTTAAGTCTCGTAGACTGCGATGGGCAGGACATGTTGCACGAATGGGGAATGAAAGACGTGCATGGGAGCTTCTTGTAGGAAAACCAGAGGGAATACGCCCAGTTGGTAGACCAAGAATGAGGTGGGAGAATAACATTAACTATGATTTGAGGGAAGTAGATTATACCGGGAAGATTGGAAAACATTGTCTCAGGATAGGGATGTATGGAGAGCTTATGTCCGCGCGGCCATGAACCTACGGGTTCGATAGTGCCAGTGAGTTATTTAGTTAGTTAATAATAATAATAATTATTATTATAATAATTATAATAATAATAATGGGAAAAAAAGAAATAAAGACACAGGAGAAAAAATAATTATTAAATATTCAATACTAGTTAGATACATGCAATTAAATTGGTATGGGCATGTGCAACGAATGCAAGGAGAAAGGTTATCCAGAAAACATTGGAATGGTGTCCACCTGGAAGAAGAAGGAATTGAAGACCTCGAAACTCGTGGATGCAAGAAATAAGAACTGGAATGAAAACAAGAGGACTGGGAGAAATGGAGTGGATGGATAGAGACGAGTGGAGTAGAAACATAGAATTTTAGGCACAGAAAGATGTGTAAACATTGAAAATCTGTATATAAATAAATAAATAAATAATAATCAATTAAATTGTTGTTTACTTGATGAAACTCATAACTTATTTAATTAAATAAAATTCATTAATTTGTTATCATGTCTGAACAAGGTACAAAGTACCGAAACAGCTGTAATTAAATTATATTTTAATAAATATGAAAATCACATAAAACTGTAAGTTATATTTTTTTTAATTAAATAGAAAAATAATAGTTTATATAAAATATCCATCCATCTATAGTAATTCTGCCCGAAGGCAGGTCCTTCACTGCATGCTATGCTTACAGCTTTACTAGGGAATTGTGTAGGTGTGGTAGCTTCCCGTTGCTTTCTACACCGGTGAAGGATGATTATGATGATGATAATGGTAAGGATGATGATGATAAAGATGATGGCCATATGATTTCGGGGAACGTTTGGGCCTTAAAGTTTTCCTGACATTTGTCTTACAGGCGAGGAAAAACCCCGATAACAACCTCACCCAGAAAAACTGCCCCGACCGGGGATCGAACCCGGGCCCTCTGCGTGATCAGGCAGCACGCTACCTCGAGACCACAGCGGTGGACACACACACACACACACACACACACACACACACACACACACACACATATATATATATATATATATATATATATATATATTCATTTATCATTAATACGAAATCGCATGTAAAATACAATTAAACAATTAAATTGGAATGGTGTCCACCTGGAAGAAGAAAGAAAGAAAGATCTCGAAACTCGTGGATGAAAGAAATAAGAACTTGAATGAGAACAAGAGGACAGGAGGACATAGAGTGGATGGATAGAGAAGCAAAATAAAACATTAGGCACAGAAATATGTATAAACATTGAAAATCTGTATATAAAAAAATAATAAATAGATATAGTGTATGTTATGATTTTGTGTCGTGGGCGAGACTCGATCAGAAACTTCATAGTACAAATGACATTGACATTGTTGATATAAAGACGTAGGTGGAGGTGTTACTACTGAAAGAGATAAATGGGTATGATAACTGCAGTACGCATAGCGTAGAATCAGAGCTCCGGAACGTTGCGGTATCTGGCGCAGCAACCTCCCACGCTGTGCCTTGTCATAAATCATAGCCACACTTCAGCAGGATAATGCAAGTGGGACGTAACCAACTTATATATTGCCCGGGTATAATTTTGCGGTTACCCGCCAACGATTATCATATTACTACTGATTAAAATACGATTACCTTACACTAAATCATTTTGATGTGAAATCCATAAACGGTTTAAATCAACTCAACTGGCGCTATCGAACATGGTTATTTGTCGCCGCGGAATTATATTCTTATCCTGAGCTAATTTTTCCAGTATTTCCTAGAATAATACATTTTTTTCAAATCATGGTTAATGCTATTTTCCCGCTTAATTATTTTTCTAACTACTGGGCGATTTCCTTTTAGTATTCCTATAAGAATTTTCCATTTCCATCTTCCATTTATAATAGTGTTATACGTCCATCTAACTAGCTAACTAAGTCACGACATTACCTAGCCCGGAGGCTCATGTTATCCATACATCCTCATCTTGAACTAATCTAATATATAAAAATCAATGTTTGTTTGTAGTAATGCAATTCCAAGCGAAAAATCAAATCAGATCCAAAATAGTAATAGGAAACAAAATCATAGAACAGGTGAACCATCTCAATTATCTATGCTGTGACATTTCATTTAATTATGATAATGATATAACGATTTTTTTTGTGTTCCCACGACAGGCCTCGGGAGGCCCTTGGGGTAGTAGCAGGTTAAGGCTCCCACGTTTTCTAGACAATCGGCACTTGATGTCAGCCGGGTTGTTAGCCCTGCGTAACGGCCGCCTTTGCCCCTAGAACAAGCATCTGGTACTCATTTCAGTTAGAGGCTGAGTCGACCCCAGGGCCACGGTGCCACCAGAAGGTTTTGGTCAGTTTAAAAATCCTGACCCCACCGGGACTTGAACTCTCGACCTTCCGGTTTGTAGCGCACTGCCTTAACCACTACGCTATGGCGTGCCCCCGATATAAGGAATAAAATAGCAAAATTCCAGGGAATATGTGGTACGATAAAATTATCACTAAATAACAAAACAACAAGAGAGACCCAATTGAAATTTTACAAAACGTTGGCAGTACCGGTACTGCTCTATGGTTCAGAAGCCTGGATACATAAAAAACAAGATCTAAGTAGGATAACGGCGGCAGAAATGATTTTTTTGAGATCTGTTAAAGGGTGCACTAAGGAAGACAGAATCAAGAACACAGAAATAAGACAGGAACTTGAAATATTTTCAATAACTGATAAAATAGATACATATAGACAAAAATGGAAGCAACACATAGACAGAATGAATGAAGATAGATATCCAAAACAAATAACAAAATACAAACCTAAAGGCACCCGAGATGTGGGCAGACCTAGAAAGAGATGGGCTGAAGTCGAAACGGGTCAACAGACCTAATCCATGAATGCAGATGATGATGATGATGAATGTTTGTTTGTTTGTTCGTATTCTATGCGCGGCCATACCGTGGATCCGATTTTGATGGAGTTTTTTTGCAAAATGTTTAGGGGATTCTGGGGATCAACATAGGCTATAAGAGAGTTGTAAGACTCAACCCCTTCACCCCTAAAAATCACTATTTGTATTGAAAAACGTGAAATAAAGTCCCTATTTTGACGCTTAAATGGCTTACGCTGCCTAAACCATAACAAATACACCAAATTATTGTACACGGAATTGAATATCTCAAAACACTCTACAAAAAAGTCCGCGACAGCATATGTTTATCTTTTACGGATAACTCACAATAACAATTTTTATATCGGGATAAGCTGATTCCCGGGCAAGCATAGCAGCTGAAGGCCAATCACAGAAACACATTAACATTTATTTAGGAGTAGCAGCGCACGCCGGGTATTACCTAGTGTTTATATAAAATTCATGTCCCTCGGATGATGGTTCATGTTTATCTTCTGTCCATTGCAGACTACGAGATATAACTAAAGGCTGTCCGCTCTAGCGATCCTCATCAAAACAATAGCTTGTGGCCTGCTCGCTTTTCATTGGTTATGGACACCCATAGAGAAACTTCGAATAGAGGGAAAACTGAGTACAGTGACATCTAAAAAATGTCGGTCGTTTACGATGAACTACAATGAGCAAGCTACAATGTTAGCGCTGTTTCATAGTAACAGAATATGTAACTAAATAAAACAAATGCAAAGCACACGGAGTCGTGCACAGCGTGTTCACTTGGGATTATGGGAAATTAGCCATTTTGGAAATTTAAATTTTTAACTGCTATCCTTTCGTTCTATGTGGACGGTACTGTAAAAAATTATATATTATCGAAAGTTAAAATCATTACATAGATTTTATTTTAATCGAATTTGTAAGTAAATTCAAGCTTGTTTACATTTTTAATGTGAATCTATTTTCAAAGATAAACCTACTAGAAGTAATGAAATTCTAAGATTTGTTAGGTTAGGAAGAGTGATGTTAGTGTACAGAGATTTCTAATTAACATTATAAAAATATTACTTTATAATGGACTTCAGATGTACGACATGGCTTAGGTTCTTTAATACATATTGTATAAAATATGTATGTGAGAATAAGGGGATAGGTCAATTGTACATATTTATTAAAGAGCTCATAATGCACGTTTTTAAATTTTAATAAACGAAAATAAATTAACATGTTTTATTTATTTCAATTCTTCCCTTCTGTTAAAATTAAAGAAATCTTTAGGTCTGTGAGGCTGGGTATAAATAATTCCACAATTTAAGATTAATTAATACGTTATTTATTCCTGTAAAAGTTAAATTTCATTATTATTCACCAAATGGCGTTATATAATTGTAATTCATAATTTTAATTGCTGAATTTCATATTCGTACCAGAAAAAAATCGAAAACAATTACAGGGTGATTACAAATGATTGGAGCGATTTCATGATTTTATGGTAGCTGTAGTATTCGACATATTTTCACGAACTTTTACAGATACATAGAGCAACTTCCCAGGTTTTTTTTGAGATGTTACAGGTGCTCCATATGCTCCCCCTTGGTGATTCTGCAGATATCAAGTCTGTAATCAAGTTCGTCCCATACTCGACGTAACATGTCCCTATTAATTTGTTCAAAGGCATTGATTATGCGAGCTCGCAGTTCTGGTAAGTCTACTGGTAAAGGAGGCACAAACACTGAATCTTTCACATACCCCCAAACAAAAAAATCGCACGGCGTCAAATCGGGGGAGCGTGGAGGCCATGACAACAATTTCTGATCATTCTCTCCACTGCGACCGATCCATCGGTTTGGCAATCTCATGTTTAAAAATTCACGAACATCGTGATGGAAGTGTGGTGGAGCACCATCCTGCTGGTAGATGAAGGTCTCACTGTCGGTCGTCAGCTGCGGCATGAGCCAATTTTCCAGCATGTCCAGGTACACGTGTCCTGTAACGTTCTGCTCGCAGAAGAAAAAAGGGCCATAAACTTTGAACTGAGAAACCGCACAGAACACACTAACTTTTGGGGAGTCGCGAATGTGCTGCACAATAACGCGGGGATTTTCTGTGCCCCAGATTCGCACATTGTGTTTGTTCACTTTGCCATTCACAAAGAATGTTGCTTCGTCACTGAAGACAAGTTTCTCACAAAAACCATCCTCATCCATAAACTGCTGCATTTGTGTACAAAATTCAAACCGACTCACTTTGTCAATGGGCGTAAGGGCTTGTAGAAATTGCAAGTGGTAAGGTTTATGCTTCAATCTTTTCCGCAAGATCTTCCAAACGGTCGGTTGTGGAATGTTCAGCTCTCTGCTCGCTTTTCGTGTTGATTTCTGTGGGCTACGTGTGAAACTCATCCGCACACTCTCAACCTTTTCTTCACTCACTGAAGGACGACCCGTTGATTTCCTTTTACAGAGGCATCCTGTAGCTTTAAATTGCGCATACCATCGCCGAATGGAGTTGGCACTCGGTGCATCTTTCTCGAACTTCGTTCTGAAGTGTCGTTGCACAGTTATCACAGATTGAGTTGAATGAAATTCAAGCACAGCATATGCTTTCTCCTCGCCTGTCGCCATCTTTGATAACTGCTGCGCTCTCTCGGTTTAAAGCTGAAACACGGCTGCGAGAGAAAACAAAAAAAACCTTATGAGTTTTTATACATAACTTTAAAGTTCTGTGAAGATATGTCAAATAAGATCGCTACAATAAAATCATGAAATCGCTCCAATCATTTGTAATCACCGTGTAGATGTCGTTAGTTGTTCTACACTAGCGCCGCTTATGGCATGTACGCGAAACTTGTCCACTTTCTTCTCTGATACTCTGTGATGGACACCGACGTGCGATATAGAAGCAGTAAGTACGCGAAAAAGTAGTTCCTTTCATTAAATTAAAAATATGTCCTCTGAATATTCTTGTTATTCTTCGTGAATGAAAATAATAATATTCAAAACATATTGAAAAATATTCCTGATCAATAATTACAATTTAAAGTATATTATTATATATGGATGAAGCATTTGAGTCAAGCTTCAGTCGATTCTGATGCAAAACAAAATGACTAAAAGTGTCGAGTCTTCTGTTGCTGTGTTGCCGTCTAAATTCTTAAAACGCAAGTCTGGCAAACCTTTGATTAGTGATTAAAAGCACTTATTTTAAGTGTATTTCACAAGTTCAGTGAAAAATCTCACCAGCTATCTTGTAATATTTCCCATTCAACTACCACACGTCTTATATACTTCACACGAGCTCCTTGTCAATGTGACAGTAATTGTGGCGCGAGTAGTGGAAAGAATGCAATGGCATTTGTTTATGTTAGGATCATTCTAAGAGCGGATAAGGTATAGTCTCCTGACATCTGATTTCCACAAAATACCACGTAGTATTCACTTTCTTTATGACTGTCTCTCTTTGGTCCAAACATTTTCGCAAAAACTTCATTCTGTAATACTCTTAATATTTACTTCTCCCTTAAAGTATATTTCTCGTCATATAACTGGAAGAATCTCGGTTATATTAAATTTTAGTTGAAATATTTTTCGAGAATTTTTTTGATAATAATCCCTGTAATGAACATTAACAACTAAATATATGGTCACACGTAGAAATTCATTAAATAATGGAAATGAACAGCTAACGACAAATGAGGGAAATTTTAAGGAAGTGGCTGAATTCAAATACCTAGGAACAATAATCACAAATAGGAACGAGATGCACAAAGAAATTAAACATAGGCTCAATTCTGGAAATGCGTGCTATTATGCATTGCAGAGTCTCTTGATGTCCCAACTCCTTTCAAAAAACGTTAAACTGAAAATATATAAAACTATTATTCTACCGGTTATATTATATGGGTGCGAAACATGGACTCTTACTTTAAGAGAGGAAAGGAGATTACGAGTATTTGAGAATAAAGTTCTTATGAAAATTTTTGGACCAAAGAAAGATGAACAGACAGGTGAATGGAGAAGACTACATAACAATGAACTACATGGTCTTTATAGGAAGCCAGATATAATAAGAACAGTTAAGTCTCGTAGACTGCGATGGGCAGGACATGTTGCACGTATGGGGAATGAAAGACTTGCATGGAAGCTTCTTGTAGGAAAGCCAGAGGGAAAACGCCCAGTTGGTAGACCAAGAATGAGGTGGGAGAGTAACATTAACTATGATTTGAGGGAAGTAGATTATACAGGGAATGATTGGAAAACATTAGCTCAGGATAGGGATGTATGGAGAGCTTATGTCCGTGCGGCCATGAACCTATGGGTTCGATAGTGCCAGTGAGTAAGTAAGTAAGTATTGAACATTAACATGCGTTTCCTGAATCTTGCCTACGTTCATTTTTCCAATTTGTAATTATTTTTCCTACATTTTTGAGCTGTAGACAAGTTACACAACATGGTTTTATCTGATTCTTGTGTTCCATATTAAATATGCTTGCAGCTTTACTAGGGAATTGTATGTGTGGTAGCTTCCCGTTGCTTTCCACACCGGTGAAGGATGATGATGATGATGATGATGATAAGGATGATGATGATGGCCATATGATATGTATATATACAGTAAAACTTGCTCAAAGCGGAATCGCATGGGACAATTTTGTCCCACATTAGACAGAATTCCGCATTGTAAAAAACTGAAATGTATTAATAATCTTGGATTATAGAGTACCGTATATATAACTTTTTACTGATCATGGATTAATTGTAGTTCCGCTACCGTCGAAAAATGAAGTATAATATGTATGAGCGACTTCGACGGTAATGCGCGAAAAAAAAGTCCCGTTTCTTCAGCTTTAAAAATGTCTCTTAGGCAATTAATTATGCAGTTTCAGTGTCCGCTCACTAACTACACTTTCGTCCACATCCTTTGATTCCCCGCAAATTTCATTCCACACCACATATTGTCGTCTTTTAAAACTGTCCAGCCAACCTGAAGATGCCTTAAAAACATGATTGCCTAGGGATTTAGCAACAGCTAGAGATTGGCTTTGGAGCTTCGGTCCGGAAATTAGGAGATTTATCTTCAATCACTTTCACTTTTTCGTTTAATGACAATGATACATACGTTTTAGCCATCTTTATTCCGGAAATTCAGAATTCTACCTGTGAAGGAACAGTCTCAGAACAAACTAATTTAAGATTTTACAGTGGAATAGTTATTTGTAAGACAGGTATCAGTATTTCGCATACGCGTGTGCAGTGAGGCCGAAAGAAAGTTTCAGATACAGGTAGAATTTCTACTTCACCCGACGGCAGGAATCTTATTTTCTTGGCCTAATGGGAATTCAATGAAGTGGAAACTAATTTATCTCTCTGTCTTTTCGCTTTATATATTTTTTCATGAATTATGTAAAACAATCCTTCCGTTCCCGCGTTGGACAAGTTCCGTTGAATGCAAATTAAGTATACGTAAAATTACTATTATTTCGCCGGGACCAATATATTTGTTCACATTGGACAGATTTCCGCATTATTCATGTTCCCGATTAAACAAATTTTACTGTATATAGGCTTTATACGTGTGTGTGTGTGTCAGTCTCCCTCAATTAAAATGCATTATGATAAAAAAAACGTCATTAGTCAGCATATACAGAATACCAACTAATCATACAATAACTATAAACCAGAAATCAAGACACCTCATACAACATAAAATGAGTACCTTTACTACCCTAAGAAACATAATGTTAAAGTTACTATTAAATACAACAAACTATAACAAATAATTAAATTGTGTAACATTTTTGACAGAAAAAATTATTACAAAAAGAAATTATCGACAAATTGGTCAGGAAACAAAATGGAAGGAACAATTTAACAAATATAACAAACTGGAAATATAATATAATATAAATACAAACAATTTGATTAAACTCGCTTATATGGGAAACTAAACAGTTAAATTAGCCAACTCAATCAAAAAGCTCTACAAAAACATAAGAATCGCATTTAAAACGAACAATAAACTTAACATCATATGAAATAATATAGAAGAAACTAATAAGTATCAAAATAAAACTTTAAGGCCCAAACGGACCCCGAAATCATATGGCCATCATCATCATTATCATCCTTATCATTACCATCATCATCATCCTTCACCGGTGTGGAAAGCAACGGGAAGCTACCACACCTACACAATTCCCTAGTAAAGCTGCAAGCATAGCATTGAAATGCTATGATTGCAGTGAAGGACCTGCCTTCGGGCAGAATTACTATGGATGGATATATATATATATATATATATATATATTGTATTATAATGGCCAGAAGATGGCAGTTGGAACGATATCCCGCTAACTCTCGTATAAATTGAGAATACTATATAGCCTATAGCCTACAAGAAAAATAAATGTTTGTGTAAGGATTCCTGAGAAGCTCAGATGGTTAGAGCGCTAAACGTACAGAGTTTATAAACTCGGGTTCAAATCCCGACTCAGGCATTTATTTTTCTTTTCATGTCATATTTGCCTTCATTGTCAAATGTCAAAAATATATATTAGTGTGATTAAATCTAAATGTTAAACTGTAGAGAAAGAGAGTGGGAGAATTATGGCAATAATATGAACATTTAGAATTGAAAGGGACGCATCAGCCATTTACTCAATTCGTTATATGAAGTCACATGACCCCTTTAAATTCACTTATATAAATACCACGTTGTTTTTGATTGAGGGTAGTATTTCTGCCAAAGGGTCACTCACATAAGCAGGACAAGTCAAGGACGATAAGTTCGATTAAAAGTGATATGAGTACCTTGGTCGCGAGAGGTCATCAAGTAACAAATACAACTGTCAAGGAATGCTGACATGGTTTCCAATGGGGTAAAATTTTCCGGAGATAAAATTGTCCCCTTTCCGATCACAGGAGGGGATTGTTGCAGGAAACGCATACAAAGTTATACTACAGGGAATCCATTTTAAGCGGAAACCTTTTTACAGCGTTGCAGTGGGTCTCACTTTTCCCGCTATTGTGCCTGCACCGGCGGGGAGCGTGTTCCTTTGCTACCGGGAAATGAAGACAGAAGCTACAAAATACAAATAATTAATTTAAAATATTATAAAAATAGATCTACACATAGTTGCTTATTACTTACCATTTATTTGAGATACTGTTAAAAATTACCCCGTCCGCAGTAAGACATGCCTCACATCGTTTAAACAAATTATCTGCCACTTTCTGTAATTCCGCTTCGGTCACAAACTGAACCTGTTTTATGCCACTTTTTCATTAACTTCGAAAGGCACCATTTTATGGGAATCGTACAGTCAGGATATTTTAGAGAAAATCTCCGAACATGCTTTCTATGGTTATTTTTCTCAATAAGTAACATTCCACCAAATAAATTCGCTGTTCAACCGTATACTTCATTATCGATTACTTTCTTATGTAACACGAAACAACAAGCGACATGCGTCCCACTACAACACACTGCAGCAACTAACCGCTGGGATGTTGTGTACAACTTGTCTCCCAAGCTGCGATCGGACTGCTCACAATACGCGGCGGCGGCGGCAGAATGATGCGAAGTTTCCTCTTAAAATGAATTCCCTGTATATGGGTGCGAAGCTAGATATATTTTTTAAGAGACGAGAAATGATTACTAGTGTTTGGGAATAAAGTTATTAGGAAACATTTTGGACCAAAGGGTGACAGTTAACTACTTAATGTTTATTGGAAATCAGATGTAATAAGAAAAGTTCAGACTAGTAGATTGCGATGGACCAGGCAGGTGGCGCAAATGGGGAATGAAAGAGGAGCTTGGAAATGTATTATAAGAAAAATTAGAGGGAAAGTGGCCTCAGTAGGTAGACTAAGAATCACATTTTAGAATGACATTGACTAAGCTTCGAGGGAGATGAATTATACGGGTAATTGATGTGAAACATCAACTGAATAAGAATGTATGGACAGCCCATGTCCTCGTAGGTGCAATAGTGTCATGTGAGTTATTTCGATAAAATCCATGATATGCAAATGATTAATTAGGGCCTTAATCGTTATGATGTAGATGAGAGCGTTAATTGTTTTAATAATCTGGCATTTGTAGATGCATTAATGATTCATTAATGTAAGCAAATAAAATAGGAAATTGAAGTAAAAAAATTTAAATGTTTTACCAGTTTCCTTAATCGCATCGTTTGGCCACGTGCTCACTATGTGCTTAGGAAGTTAACAAACGACATGCACTTGACCTTAAGTTGTCATTCCACTTTTAAAATCTGCATAAGATCAACCCACGCCATTAGAATGACGTCACAGGATTGGAGACTGTGTTAACATTTAATGCCTTGCAATAAAAGTGTCGACAAAAAAAAAAGACGGTAAGTATGTGGATGCATTCCTGTGCGTGTTTGTCAGCTAACAACAAATCCACATGTTTATTTACGGCGAATATCCTTTTCAAGATTTTATCTCGTTGAATAAATCCTGGATTGAGATCAGAAATATGAAAACAAAATCGTAAAAAACTTCAATCCATAAAACGTACATAATTTAATTTCATATTTTATCGAATGTCATTAACTTTGAATTCTAAATATTAACTTGTAATAAGCGGTTAGACGCCCGCCTCTTACCTGTGGGGTCCCGAGATCGAGTCTCAGTCACTCCATGTGGGTTTCCTGGTGGACGAAACAGAGCTTGGGCAGGTTTTTCTCGGGGTTTCTCCCGTTTTCACCTGCTACAAATTTCATTCCACCATTTCTGCATGCCCATCCATTTCGTTTCATTTCATTCCATTTCATTCATCCACTCGAGCGACGGTGCGTCAGGAGTGGTCGGCTGACACCCTTGTAGTTCACAAACCTCTATAAATATAGGGGCTTCATCTCATCTCATCCCTCGACCCGACCCTGAGTTGGACACGAGTTGAGGATACTTATATACGTTTTATAAATTTTCGCTACTTTTTCAATTCTAAATATATGATTGGTTAATATTATTTTTCTCCAAATGTTAATGGTTCGATCGCATCCATGTTCCCTTTGTTTATGGAATAGCCAAGCAACTGGCCAACACTACATCCAGCAAGTGTGGCCTTCAAGAGACGAATTTGTTCCAGGAGAAAATAATGTTCTACATGAACCACAGGATTAAGATCTTACTACCACCTCTCCACATTTAATTGGGACTAGAGAAACAGTATGTTAAAGCTTTGATTAAATCGTCAGATGCTTTGCAACATAATCGCTCCATGTTACCAAGTTTGTCTGATGCAAAAGTATTTGCTGGAGTTTTTACAGGACCTCAAATAAGACATATGCAGGAATCCACAAAATTAGAACAAAAGATGACACCAGTTGAAAAAAGTGCATGGCAAGCATTTCGTAATGTTGTGTATGACTTCCTTGGAAAGAAGAAGAGTCCCAATTACCGAGAGTTGATTGAGAATTTGCTGAGAACATATCACAAAGAATTTAAAACATTAATCGGCTATAAAAATATTAATAAAGGAAGAACATTTATTTTTATTTCATTATTTTCAATCATTGTGTTGCAGAATGTCAACTAAATTACATTGCCTGCACTCTCATTTGGATTTCTTTAGACCAAATTTGGGCGATGTTAGTGAAGAACATAAACATGAAATCAATATATCAGGGCAAGTGGGATATAAACATGATGGGGGACTAAGTTTGGAGTTTTGTGAGTGACAGTCCATAGCAACACAAAAGAAAATGGCGGTCACATCTTCATTTTTAATAAATTAGATGGCCAAGTCAGTGATGCTGAAACAAAATCCCATTTCATATCATCAGATACAATACCAACATAAACTGGCATTTATTCCATCTCTATTTGTGGATACATTTTTGCGTTAATTCCCACATTTTCAAATATGTTAATTTTCCATAGAACTATTGATACTATGCATGTGAAACTGATATTTTTTACTCAGGGTGCCTGAATTATATAAGAACCATGAAAAAACTGAGAGGAACAAAAAGTTGCCCAGAATTTGATACTCAGTGTAAAACAAGCAAGAAATTGAGTTAAGACATAAAGCTAGTTAAGACGATATACCGTTTCAAAGGGCGGGGATGAAAAAAGACGTTAAACATAAATACAATTTTTCGTAATAACTTATCTAATCGATCATGTTTAATATATTTACATAGTTTTTAAAATACGTGCACACAAATGAACAAAAATATATTTATTTTTATCCTGCATTGAATTTTAAATTATGCAATCCATATATCAATAATAATAATAATAATAATAATAATAATAATAATAATAATAATAATAATAATAATAATAATAATAATAATATATTTAAGGTTGCAGAATTAAGATCATACGGTATTTTCTTCCACTTAACCAGCGAATAATAAAATAATAAAAAATATCAAATATTTATTACAATTTTAAAATATTAATGTTTAGACTAAATCAGTGGACAGAGTGAATATAATCTGGTATTAACACTAACAAAACATAGAATAAAATAATATGTATATTATATATATATATATATATATAATTTGCTTACATCTCTTAATAATAGAGTATATATATATATATATAATAGAATATATATATATATATATATATATATAGAGTATATATATATAATGCTTGAGTCGGGATTTGAACTCGAGTCTCTAAAGTCTGTACCTTTAGCGCTCTAACCAACTGAGCTACCCAAGAATTCCAAGACAAACATACAATTTTCTTATACATGTAGTATTCTCAATTCACACAAGAGGTAGCGGAAAGATCTTCCGACTGCCATCTAGCGGTTAACATAACAGTTAAGCAAATTATTAAAGAGAATATTTACTTTATAGCAGTAACGCTTGTATATATAGATATTGTATAAGAAAATTGTATGTTTGTCTTGGAATTCTTGGGTAGCTCAGTTGGTTAGAGCGCTAAAGGTACAGACTTTAGAGACTCGAGTTCAAATCCCGACTCAAGCATTCATTTTTCTTTTCATATCATATTTGCCTTCATTGCCAAATGTCAAAAATATATTTATAATATCTATATATACAAGCGTTACTGCTATAAAATAAATATTCTCTTTAATAATTTGCTTAACTGTTATGTTAACCGCTAGATGGCAGTCGGAAGATCTTTCCGCTACCTCTTGTGTGAATTTAGAATACTACATGTATAAAAAAATTGTATGTTTGTCTTGGAATTCTTGGGTAGCTCAGTTGGTTAGAGCGCTAAAGGTACAGACTTTAGAGACTCGAGTTCAAATCCCGACTCAAGCATTAATTTTTCTTTTCATATCATATATATATATATATATATATATATAATATATCTATATATATATATATAATATATATAATATATATAATAAAATAAATGTTTGTACTAGATTTGCCTGGTAGCATAAGTGGTAGTGTACTGGGATATGAATCCAGAGGTCCGGGTACAAGGCATTTATTTTTCTTATCATGTTATATTAATCTTGCATAGCTTAATGTCAAAAAAATTATAACATCGAAAAAGCGTCACTACTATAAAGTAAAAATATTCTCTTTAATTTGCTTACTAGTTATATGAGCTACTAGGTGGCAGTGGAGACCGCGTTCGCTCTACATCTCTTAATAATAGAGTATATATATATATATATATATATATATATGTTATAATTAAATGTTTCACATTCAGCAATGCAAGATTAATATGGCATGATAAGAAAAATAAATGCCTGGACGGGATTCGAACACGGAACTCTGAGTCTGTACCTCAGCGTGATATCCATTACACCACCAGGCGAATCGAATTCAAACACTTATTTTTATTATATATGTATTATATTCTCCATTATTACTAGAAAAATAAGTGTTTGAATTGGATTCGCCTGATGGTGTAATGGATATCACGCTGAGGTACAGACTCAGAGTTCCGGGTTCGAATCCCGTCCAGGCATTTATTTTTCTTATCATACCGTATTAAGCTTGCATTGCTCAATGTTAAACATTTAATTATAACATCGATAAAGCGTCACTGCTATAAAGTGAAAATATTATCTTTAATTTGCTTACTTGTTATAGTCAGCTACTAGATGGCAGTGAAGACCGAGTTCTCGCGACATCTAGTAATAATGGAGAATATAATACATATATAAGAAAAATAAGTGTTTGAATTGGATTCGCCTGGTGGTATAATGGATATCACGCTGAGGTACAGACTCAGAGTTCCGGGTTCGAATCCCGTCCAGGCATTTATTTTTCTTATCATACCATATATATATATATATATATATATATATATATATAAGAAAAATAAATGTTTGTACTATATTTGCCTGGTATAGAAAATGGTAAAGCGCTGGGATGTCAAACCAGAGGTCCGGATTCAAATCCTATCCAGGCATTTATTTTTCTTACCATGTCATGTATATACATATATATAGGTACATGCAAAATGCAGAATATAGTTGTTATGCAAGAAGTATTTTCATTATGCGAAATCTAAAACATGAGTTAATTCAAATTTAAAGAAGCAAACAGAATTTAAGATTATATAAATTAGTCATATTTTCCGTATTACTTCTACAGAAAAAAGTAGCTAAAAGTAACACGTTTTATACAGACATTTATTAAATGTTATATATCTAGACACTGTGAAGCAGGTAACCAAAAAATGAGGTGGGAGAATATGAACCATGATTTGAGGAAGGTGAATTGCACAGTAAATAATTGAAAAACATTAGCTGAGGATAGAGGGCATATATTCGACGGATCATGATTCTCCTAGTTCGATTATGCCAATGAGTCAGTCAGTGAGTTACTTATTTTTTTGCTAAACGTATACTGTGCTTCGATATTCCATAGGTAATGTTATTTACTGTACTTAAATTTCTGTAATTAAGAATAGAAGAAATTCTATACTCATTTTGAATCGGGTTTTGTTCCCAATCAATATTATTTCTCTGAACAGTTGGTAGCTACATTCTCTTTTGTGATCTTGAAAACTCTGTGGAGAATAAGAGAAAACGGCTCCTTCCCTGCTATATAGGCAACTTCTCTGCTACGTGTTCGACGCTGATGGCATATGTCCTTGGGCGCATATTTACACGTACTTGCTACACACTAATTTTGTACCTCTTATTATTCAATTCTAATAAAAAACTAAGCAGCTCATTAACGCTATCGAACCTGGAGTTTCATGGCCGCACGGATATAAGCTCTCCATGCATCCCTATCCTGAGCTAATGCTTTCCAATCATTCCCTGCATAATCTACTTCCCTCAAATCATAGTTAATGTTATTCTCCCACCTCATTCTTGGTCTACCAACTGGGAGTTTTCCTTCTGGCTTTCCTACAAGAAGCTTCCATGCAAGTCTTTCATTCTCCATACGTGCAACATGTCCTGCCCATCGCAGTCTACGAGACTTAACTGTTCTTATTATATCTGGCTTCCTATACAGACCATATAGTTCATTGTTATGTGTTCTTCTCCATTCACCTGTTTGAAAATTGCGGTTTCTTTATTAAGAAGAGATTTATTTGTAAGATAGAAGCAAAGGTTTCATAGCATTTGACGCACGGGAATAAACAGCACATATAAGAGAAAAATTTGCATTTAGATAAGAACTTGCTCAGGTAGTTCACTTGTTAGAGCATTTGCCTAGAGTGCAAAAGGTCCTCAGTCTGAACATGTAATTTTTCTTTTCAAATATGATTTATCTATCTTTGAGATGTATGAAATTAATAATAAAATTAATAAGTTGTTTGTTAAATGCAGAGCAAGGTGCAATAAAAAGTTTTTCTTGGAAGATAAATATTTATCATAAGTAATGCCACGAGTGATTTCCAAATTATCGATAAATTCACGACTCACGAAGTTAGGAGTGAATTTATCTAGAGAATTTGGAAATCAAGAGTGGCATTTGTTAGGACTATTTAACGAATAAAATTAAGCTGTTTACTCACAAATCGTTATTTAACTATAGTTATTTAAAAATATTTATATATTTAATGTAAACGACGACGAAGAGGAAGACCAAGGTTAACATGGAAGGAAAACATGAAGACAGTAATGCAAGCTAGAGGGCTAAGCATCGAAGATGCCCAAGACCGTAGGCTTTGGAGGTTTGGCACGGGAAGACGGCAGCAGCTGAAAAAACCCGAAGTTAGAGAGATAGAGTAAACGACGATGTTTGAAAACAAATGAGAAACGATTTGTACGCTTCATTTGCTTCTTTTATTCGATCACTGCAAACATTTCATAATATTATTTATTGCCAAAAGATCGCAATGTTGTAAGAATGCACCCTAGTGGAGAAAATTTTAACCAACGATATAGGAATTAATTAATTTCTAATTTCTGAATATCCTATGTCAATTATATTTTTCTGCGTAATTTCCTGGAAAATAATTCGTTTAAAAAAGTGCAAACAGTGGTTTCTTTTTTTTTGTGGTATAATCAATTGTTACTAATGTATTTATATTATCTCTCGTATGCGCTACATGTTGACATTCATGCACTATATATACACTCTGGTAGCCGTATTTCTTATTGAGTCAGTCACTGCAAAATAATGCTATGACCTATTCAGAATGTTAAAAAATGAGGTGCTTTCTTTATTATGATAAACTTTAGTTGGTAAGTTCTAGGCGAAACACGACTGTGATTGGTTCTAAATAAAACATCATTGAAACGTGATTGGTCATTGACTCGCATTTGGGGCTTGAGTTAAAATAGTCAAGTAGAATTTTAATATTTCCAACTACTTAAAAATGTTAAGCAAGCCTATGTTTGATGTCACATTCTATGTAGGCATAGTTCGATTATTTCTCACATGTGGAGCCAGTCCGTGTGAGGAGATTTTTCTTCGTTTTTGGGCTTTATTTTTGTATACTAGCCTCCAGTTTAGTTACTGTGCCCTGTCAATTTGGTTCGCAAGTACATTATTACCTTCCTTCTGGCGATTTTCAATTGGATTCTCTCCTTGGCGATCATTGTCCAGTTTGTTCCGGTTGCACGTCTTGAAGTGGTCTGCGTATCTACATTTAGAACAGCTTTTCCTACTTTACCCAGTTCGGACGTCCATATTGCTGTAGAGTAGACCTATCTATATTAAATATGTCCACCGCTACGGTCTCGGGGTACCATGCTGCCTTGTCACGCAGCGGGCCCGGGTTCGATCCCCGGTCCGGACAGTTTTTCTGGGTGAGGTTTTTATCGGGGTTTTTCCTCGCCTGTAAGACAAATGTCAGGAAAACTTTAAGGCCCAAACGGTCCCCGAAATCATATGGCCATCGAAATCATCATCATTCATATTCATCTTAGGTTAAGCTTAGGATTACGGACTCTCCTGTCGCACCATTATCATCATCATCACCCATCATATCATCGGGGCAACGTAACCCCACCTTCCAGGCGCCGAAACCTCAGAAGTGGGTTACAAGTACGCCATTGCCAGGACAGAAACCAGGAATGTCGAAAGACCACCTGGGGCATTTGAAAAAAAAAAAAAATTCTGTCTCTTCATGTTAATAATGCATGAAACGTGATGCAGATGTCCATGACATTATTTGGAATGTTTCATTCTGCTTTATACGTCCTTTGGGAGTAGAAATTAGCTGAACTTTAATAATCTTGACCAACGATAAAACATTATGGAAGCAGTTTCCACAAACGTTCATTAGTAATTTTATTAAATGTGTAAGAAGGAAGGCGTTGTATAATGAATTACTTCCTTTTACAGCTGAATGCTCTACTTGCGTGAACTGTGCTTCTGCTCATATTATTCCTACAAAGTAATATTACCCAAGTTCTTAGCCCTGACCTAGTTCAGCTGAACGATATTGGACATCTGTTACTGTTCTTATTTCTACATCTTAACATAGTGTAATTAAATAACAGTTTTCTGTAATTCGATTAAAAGAGCAGAGAAGTCAGTACCATCCATTACTGTGTTAATTAAACAATTAAGACTCGCTATTATACGGCTTACGATGACATGATTGTCTCATCAAATAGTCTAATACACCCTGAAACTACCAAGATGTCTCATCGCTTTGTTCTTGTGTCATTACCAATGTCGTCCTAAGGGGAGTTGGTTACAAAGAAAGATAAAAAGTAACTCCTGGTCTTTTATTAGCGAATTCATAAGAAATTAAGCTATTGAGGTTATTCTCATGAAATTAATTTAATACAATATAGATCTTCACCTATCCTGTCTAATAGACACAAATAATAATCATGCTAATATATATCTATATAAAATCTGCAATATAACATATATATTAATTAAATAAAAATAAAACGTAGTTTTATTTGATTTTCATATTTATTATATAATTTAGTGACAGCTGTTTCGGTACACTGTACCTTCTTCAGTACCTTCTTCAGACATGTCTGAAGAAGGTACAGTGTACCGAAACAGCTGTCACTGAATTATATAATAAATATGAAAATCAAATAAAACTACGTTTTATTTTTATTTAATTAATAAATATGGATTTTCATCAAGTAAACACCAACTCAATTGATTATATAACATATGTATGTATATATGCGTGTGTTCTTTTCCAGTTCACGCTATAGCTGTCGCAATTCTTGTTTAATCGAAACCAAACTTGGTAAATAGAAAATAATTAAAACATAGCCTATAAGGTCGAGCTCGTTAACCAGCAGAATTGGACGATTAGGTGTAGGAATTCACCTGAAACGAAAAATTAAATTAGCTTTAGCAGTCTAAATGTTCGATGTTTCACAACGAAACACTGAATAAATCATTCAAATAAACCTGTGAATGTTATCTACAAACATCAGCGAATTCCGGCTGTTAGAAGTGGAACCCCAATTAAAAATCAGTTCTAGTAACTGCCATCTTTGGTTCATCGTAATGAATAATATACAATATAATTAACTTTAAATTATCACCATATGCTGTAATATACAATAGTTTAATTTATTTAATATTTTAATAAAGTATGAGTACCAGAAGCTTGTTCTGGGGTAAAGGCGGCCGTCACACAGGGCTGACAACCCCGGCTGACATCAAGTGCAGATTGTCCAGAAAAAGTGGGAGCCTTAACCTCCCACTACCCCCAAAGGCCTCCTGAGGCCTGTAGTGGGAATACTTTACTTTACTTTAATGGAAAGATGAATAAATATATGTGATATAAATTGGTGTCAAATTATATAACAATATATATAAACAGGTTTTTAATAATTTACTGTTATGAATGATGTGTTTCTCTCCAGTTCAAAGCTTTTAAATAAATTGGGATCACAAACTTTTTTTTTTTAATTTAACAAAAGAAATATATATTCCGTAAAACAGCAATATTGGTCAATAAATTGACTTGGTGAGGAATTCGCTTAGTTTAAGCAGTTCCTGCGTGACATACTTTTTGTTTGGGAACTTATTAAAAATTAATTAATAGATACGGTAGTTCGGTTTCTGAGACAAACAAATAAAATTACAGATTCGAGATACCAAGTTTGGTTACCTAATTTATTTTGTTTTCTTTACTAAAAAAAAACAGGGTGACATGGGGCATATGAATGTACTTACGAAGGGAGAGACTAAATTAAGATAAACAAATAAAGAAAGACAGTAAAATTAAATTTTAAATAATAGATTGATTGTGGATATAAAAGTATATTTTTTATTAAATTATTATTTCCTGTAATATGAATCGTGCACAATTACATTGATACAAGGAAATATTCCTAAATATATTTGCGGTCGAAAAATTAATTCAGAATATAAACGTTATTAATGTACTGTATATAATTAAAAACTAAAATATGTTACGAGTTTCAAACATAATTTCTCAAAAAATGCAATTTCCGAACCTTAACTATTCATGTTAAATATCCTAACACAAATAAAGTACCATACATTTTAAAATAGACCAGCCTCATGGACTAAGTGTCCGAGTTCCTGACTACTGTTCATAAGGTCGCGGGTTCGATTCCCGGTCAAACCATAGTAATTTTTCCTTGAAGGGAATTATTCCTGAGGTTGTCCATGGTCTGTATTTTAGGTTAAGTTTAGATTAAGAACTCTCCTGGCGCTCCATTATCATTTATCACCAGTCACACCATCGGGGTAACGTAACTTCGCCTTCCAGGTGCCCCAACCTAAGAAATGAATTACAAATCTGCCAATGTCAGAGGAAAAAGCCAGAAATGTCATAAAAGACCATCTGGTGGCTTTAGAAAAAAAATTAAAATAAGTTGGTAGTCATAAACCTTTGTTGGATGCTAAAGGCTATATCTGTGATTATAGGTAATTGAATATTGTCACTTATTCAGCTAAACATATAAAACAGTTATTCTTCCAGTTATGTTATATGGCTGCATAACGTGGAATCTTACTTATATTAAAGGAAAATAAATGGTTACTATTAATTGAGAATAAAGTTCTTAGGATTTTTTTATCAAAGAGAACAAACGGACAGACGAATAGAGAAAACTAAATAACAGTGATCTACATGAAGTTTATAGGAAACCAGATACAATAAGAACAGTTAAGTCTTGGTGACTGAGATTAGCTGGACACGTAGCATGAATGGGGGCTATGGAAACTTCTTGTAGGAAGACCAGAGAGAAAGCACCCTATATGTAGGACAGAATGAAGTAGGAGAATAACATTTGTCATGAATTGAGAGAGGTGAAATATACAGAGGATGATTGGAAGAAATTAGCTCAGAAAGGGATGTATAGAGAGCTTATGTCTCCTCGGCTATAAACCTTCGTATTCGGTAATGTTAGTGGGTAATTTATATAGTAGTTAGTAACACCTCTGGTTTACATATTATTACATTGTTGTGTTAATGAAATGTACATTAATTATTTTTTCATATATGTGTATACTTTTTGCTCACATTCAGATAATTATAACCCAGGATGGAGAATATGCAAATTATATGTGTAATCAGTTGTCAATAACATATTGGAAATGGGGTTTGAAAATCAACAAAAACAAAACACAGTATTTAACAAATTACCCAGATGAATTATATATTGATGGAGTAAAGATAAAGAAGAGCGATAGCTTCTGTTATTTGGGATGAATTATAGAGAAAGATGGAACATCAAATAAAGAAATAGCAAAAAGGATTGGTAATGGAAGCAAACCCATAGGAATATTATACTCTATACTATGGAGTAAACACATCATAAACAGAACAAAACTAATTTATAAATCCATACTAGAAAGTATAATGTTATAGGGGTCGGAAGTTTGCACAATGACACAACAACATGTCAACAGAATAAGTTGAGTTGAAATGAATTTTTGGAGAAAGTACGACAGAAAATCTCGACTGGAAAAAAATAGAAATACAGAAATTAGAAAATTGATGAACGCAGAAAGGAATATAATGGATGAGATTGAACACAGGAGGCTAAAATGGTAGGGACACGTAAGAAGAATGCAGGATGGAAGACTATCAAAGACCGTCTATACATGGAAAATTGAAAGAAGGAACAGAAAAGGAAGGCCAAGAACAACCTGGAAGAACAACATTCAAAATTCAATGAGGAAATTTGATATAACAGATGAAGACGCAGAGGACAGAGAACGATGGAGAACTTTAATTAAGGAAAATATCTTAATCTTTGTTGCAACTGATAGTCTATAAGTCCGTAGACTAAAGGCCTTCTAGGCCTGTCGCGCTTGGAGTTTTTTTTATATATTATAAAACATTTAGTGTAAATTAATTTATAAATAATTCCTGAAATTCACGTTATTGGTAGACCTTTCCACTAGAACTACTCGAGGTGGGGCTATTAAATATTTAGGACACTTTACGCAGTACTTGGTGATGCTCGTGTATAAATTCAGTAAATTAGACCCTAAAGTTCATATTTTTAATAGTTTATATAAAAAAGAAATCAATTTTCGAAGTTACAAAATTGAAACATGTCCTACGTTAAAAATATTACAGGTGAAGCAATAAAACTGCTAGGGAAAATATTTATATATAATGACATTTGTAAAGAAGACCTCACTTTATTACTTATTATAGAATATGAGAAAACTGTGCCCCGATATTTGGATGCGAATGGTCAAATTGCATTTACATGAAACTTAATACAGACTCAATTGTCAAGTTCTAGAAGGTATTGGACGTACGATTTCGAATTGTGGATATTAACCAAAAGAGAAGCAATACTTGAAGAAGAACAAAATGGATTTAGAACGGAGCGATCAACAACAGATAATTTATTCATATTACAGCAAATATTTGAAAAAAGAAGAGAACATAACCTACAGACGCATGTTGCTTTTATTGATTTTGAGAAGGCATTTGATCGTGTTGATAGAGATAAGTTATGGAAAATAATGGAAATACATGGCTACACCGCAAAATGAATTTATGTGATAAAAAGTTTGAAAGTTTGTATGTAAAGTCTCAAATTATAATAAATATAGGCACATCAAAGACCGAAGCTATTTTAATAAATAGAGGTGTAAGACAAGGGTGTAGTTTATCACCTACCCTTTTTAATCTGTATATTAATGACATCATCCAAAATTGGAAAAGTATTGTTAATATAGGTATAAGAATGGACCGTTTTAAAATATTAAACGTTTTAATGTATGCAGACGATGTGGTTATTATTCAGGAAAATGAAAATAATTTGCAGTACTCTTTACGTAAATTAAATCAGTTACGCCAAGAATATAATTTCAAAATATAAAAAAAAAACAAACAAAAATAATGTCATTTTGGGCTAACGATCATATAAGATCAAAAATCGTAATAGACAACAAACCTCTGGAACTTGTAACAAATTTTAATTATTTGGGTTGTAATTTTACTATGAACACAAAAACTGAAAGAGACGTACGTATGAAACTGTCGAAATTTCAAATGATATGCGGAACTATACATAAAACATTAAAGAATAAAACAAGAAGAGATACTAGATTGAAGTTTTATAAAACATTGGCAGTTCCTGCATTACTTTATGGGAGCGAAACTTGGGTAATGACCACAAAATTGCAAAGTAGAATACAAAGCGTAGAAATGAACTTCCTTAGAAGAACAAAAGGCTGCACAAGATTGAATCGGATAAGGAATGAAGATATAAGAACAGAGTTAAATATATATCCATTGGATGAGAAAATCAGAGAATGTAGAGAGAAATGGTTTACGCACGTGGAAAGAATGAATGTATCAAGATTACCAAGAGCAGCATTCAACTACAAGCCAAGAGGTTCAAGGAATGTAGGAAGCCAGTGAAAAGATGGACAGAACAACTGTGAGGCGGAACAGGCAATTTGCCTAGCCCGTGAAGTGAAGAAGAACAAGAAGAAGAGCCAAAAGAGAAGATGGATCGATAAAAGGAGCAGAAATGAGGTTTGCACGCTTTAGGTTACAAGATAAATGAGGATTTCAGGAATGAATTAAACATTTTTAAACTTCTGAATAAAATAGAGAAATAATAGGAGCAATTGAAGAAACCATGTTCAGAGAATGAATGCAGACAAAATACGAAAAATTATTTTAGATCATAGGTCAGAAGGTAAAAGAAAAGTCGGTACTCCGAAGAAGATATTGAATCGACATTTCAAATATGAGACCGAACGAGTCTTAAAGGATTCGTTCGTGAAATGTGGAGGCTAATGATGGTTTAAGACTTTTTTTATTAAGTGTTACTTTTTACTTTTCTTTATGATGACTCCCTTAAACAATTTATAGTTTTCATTTTCATTATCTCTTTTAAAAAATCCGTAGCACGAAATCTCCGAAGAACTTAGGTCAAATGAAATGATTCCTGTTACTGGATAACAGGAAAATATATGATTATACTAGCGCCGTAGCCTTGGCGCAGAGCTACGGGACTTCCGCTGGTTCGAGTTTCCATGGGGGAAGATAATTTTCTCATGGCATTTCCGCCAGTATGGGACCGGTGCCCACCCAGCATCGTGAGGCATTTGGGTAGCTACAATAAGTAGCGACTCCAGGTTGAGAATACCAGCTACAACGGCTTGGGGATCCGACATGCTGAACACATGTCACCCCTACACTGGCTAGATGATCGTCTACCTCTGTGACGGCTGCTGGTCAGCCATGGGCCTAGCAGGCCTGTCGCGCTTGGAGTTTATATGACTATACTTCGAGAACGTAAACTGGCGGGTGGGGACCGCTATTCTTCCTTTATATTTCAACCGTAGCATAAATCTGAAATAGAACGATATCTGTTTTTTGTAACAGTATTGAGATGTTCCTGTCGTGTGCTACACGCAATGATATTGCACTCAGTTATAAGTTTACATTAAAATTACTTCTAAGAAAAACATTCACATTTAGAATGTCTCTTTACTAATAACAGGTGAATATATATTTTTACAACAGTAGTAGTACCAATTCACCTCTTGTTTCCGGAAGTATAACAATGACGTCACGAACCCGCAAGCTTACAGTGCGCGAGCCATAAAGTGATGCAGAATCTGAACAATCCTGACTTTATATTTGTTTTCTTAATCGCATCTCACTATTTAGCGTATAAAATAGCTGTTCAGTTGTACTCATGAGGCTTGGTAAATCCCGTTTAAGACCCGAGAATCTTCTGCTTCTTCACTTCCTGGTTTAGGCAAAAGTTGCCTGTTCCGTCTTCACTAATGGATCTAAGACCATTTCTTCCGCGGACGTTTGACATCTCTTCTTCCTCTTGGAAAATAATGGAAGATTTTATTTGGTAATCTACTTTCTTCCATTCTTTCTACATGTTCTTTCCACTGTATCTTGTTGTCAAATATCTTTTCATTTATGGAGTAGAACTGCAGTTCTTCACGGACATCCTCGTTTCTTAGACCCGAGAATCAAAGATAATATCCCATTATATGGGCATGAATCAAGTAAGGACCCTTGGGATGCCAGTCAAGCAGGCTGAACATTGCATCGCAGTGGCGATCCTGACCATTGTCCATGTTATAATAACGTACTCCTTACCTTTTCAGTCATTTTATACCAGCTGAGTTCAATCCGCTTCGCTCGGTTTAATTTTGGTAGGCCTATCTCTGTTCAGTTTTGTTCTATAACTATTATAAAAGAGGAGCATTGTATTTTTTCTTTTATTTGCCCTTTTTTCGGTCTATAGAAACATCTTACATACTAAATAATTTCATCGAAATACATTCTTATACATTACATTTTTCTATTTTCACTTTCCAGTTCTTTAATTTCCATTTTTTGACCTCTTATTTCTTTAATTTTAAATTCTTCCCTTTTCTGTTTTCCAGTTATTTATTTTCACACTTCACTATTCACTACTTTTCACTTTTTCTTTTGTTTGAATCCTCATATATAAATATGTCTGGAATTTCTGGGACAGTTGTACATGCCTTAAACTTTCCCTACAACTCAAATACAACTGTCTCAGAATATTCCGGACAATTCTCGATCTTTTCGGTCCAGATAATTCCAGTACATTTGAGAACACTTTAGTACATTCTCATTAATTATAATACTTTGTCGACGTGCAGACCTACACACACCAAACTGGAGAAATACCGAACAATATAGGAGATTCCGAACATTTTGTAGATCACGTTTGTCGATATATATATATATATACTAAAATCCCCTACCACATACCTCTTACACAACTAGAGCTATTGACCGCGCAACCACAAGACAATGGAATTTATTGCCTTTTTTCAGAATAAAGAAAATACATATGCATTTACATTGCGCACGGGCCTCCTTGGCCGTACGTGCATTATTTTTCCATGGATAAAAAATAAAACTAATAATATAAACAAATACCTACAAATACACCTGTATGAAAAAAAAACAATAACAGGCTACATATAAGTAAAATCTATGTCTACACTAAATCACAATAATACATATCTACATTCATCCATATTCCGTACATTAATATTAAAAAAAAATGCTAGAAAACAAATTAGGAAAAAAAACACATACACACACACACCCCCACATATATAGGCCTACACACCGCACGCTCATATCCCCCTCCCGCTCCCGTCCCTGCAGGCATCAAATACACTATCAGACCATTCAACTTATCGGACCTACTTATTATATAACATAATTAAAGATCGAAAACAAAGACCATATTCAGATTCTTCTTATTGTTAATACATAGGCTATATCCTTAATCTACAATTTTATTATTTCTCAATTTTCTTACTGTACCCACAATTTGCATGTTTTTGATTCACTCTCGATCCGTGCCAAAAGATCCCAACACGCCACTCTCCCTCGAACCGACCTGAGAAATCTCTCCGGCAGCATCTGTAATCTAAGTTGTTCTGTCTCTCTACAGAATGCTATAATATGCTGCCAGTTTTCATGGTCATCGCATAGTGGGCATATTTTAATGCCTTCATCATTTGTTAAATTATGGGCCATCTATCCCCCCAAATGAAACCATGCAATAGCACTTCTATCATCCCCATCCAAAGAGTCAATATATTTCTCCCTTCCCCACGAAAGTTTCAGTTCTGTCTGCAGGGTGAGCGATATTTTCTGACTACACTCCTGCTTCTATATACTGTCTGTCTATATCGATTAGTCTCTTCTTAACTGTCCTCCAAACATTTCTATTATTCCGCGTACTCCTCTCCCATACCCAACCCATCCCTATGCCCTTCAATCCCCTTTCTACACCGATTACCCAATCTCCCGAAACACACTGCCTTTTCTGTTCATTGTAACACTCTGCTCTAAGCGAGTCCTGATTCCCGTTTATTATGTCCAACCAATACTTAATAGCCATAATTTTGCCCCTTATTGTGTCCGAAAATGTACCTAATTCTTTCAGTATGCCACAATTTGAAGTCCCCGTTGCTAATCTCATTGCTTTCTTAAGAAACATAGGTTGTTGAATTTTATCTAGTGTCCCCGTTCGTTCCCAACCCCATAATTCTGAGCCATATAGCATGGTCGCTCTCACAGTCGAAGAATAAACCTGTTCTAGTGTACTCATCGGTATGTTTCGCAATTTTGACATATTAGTAAGCATCTCGCTTGTCCGGCACCTAGCTCTCATTGTTGCATTTTCGATGTGTCTCGTCCATTTTCCATTCATTGTCAAAGTCATCCCCAAGTAGACAAAGTTTTTAACATTTTCTAAATTCTCACCACGGTATGTCCACCTTTCCTTCCCGCTGTATACCGACCCGTTTTTAAAAGTCATGGCTTTAGTTTTGCTAACGTTAACAGTAAGTCCCCAAGTCGTACAGTATGTCGATAGTAAATCTAAACCCTTCTGCATGCCATCTATTTTTGTGGAAAAGAGGCATAAGTCGTCTGCATACATTAGAACAGGAATACTTCGCCCACCCACCGTTGGAGCATCGATCCCCTCTACTTCCAGCATCAAAGCTACATCGTCTATAAATAAGTTAAATAACAATGGTGACAATACGCATCCCTGTTTTACACCCTTAACTGCCTTTATATTTTCTGAAACTTGGTCCCTCCCATATTTAACATAGAACGCCACTTATTTATAAAATCCCATTAGCGCCCTAATCATAGTTCGCGATACTCCTAGTTGCCATGATTTTTGCCATAGGGCATTGCGTTCAACAGAGTCAAATGCTTTTTTCAGATCTATAAAAGTACAGTGTAACCTGCCTCGTTTGACACTCAAACATCTGTTAATTGCGGTTCACAGGACGAATAGATTGTCCGCCTTCCCTGAACCCGGCTCGGTATCTTGAAATTTTATTATTTTCATTTATCCAATTTTTTAGCCTATTAAGTAGCACTGTGCAATAAATTTTTTCCAAACACCGGCAGAAGAGAGACACCGCGGTAATTGTCCGGATTGTTAACTCCACCCTTACCTTGTAAATAGGATGCTGTATTGATGTGGACCATTCATCTGGATAGCTTCCTTTTTCAAAAATTTTGTTAAAAATACATACTATGTACCCTGTCCATTTATCAATTTTCAAGGCTTCTTTATAGAACTCGGCTGGTATACCGTCTAGACCAGGAGCTTTTCCATATTTCAAGGATCGAATCGCATCCCTCTCCTCTATTCTTGTTATCTCCGAGTCTAGCATTGGTACGTCTTGACCAACTAATAATAGCCGCGGTCCCTCCCAATTCCCCCTCCTGTAAACACCCTTTCGAGCGAAATTTGATTTACTTTTTTACGATATTTAATTTCCCTAATTACTTTCCAAATTTTGGTAAGATCCCGTTCCTTCATAGCCTGATTAATTCTCTCCAAGATTTTCCCCTCCCAATTCTCCCTGGTTCTCGCACTTTTCTCTTTATATCGTCTCCTCATCTCTATGTACACCCGCCGATTGAAGTCGCCACCCTCCTTTCTGAACCTCACTAAAGCCCTCTCCGCTCGTCTGTTTCCTTCCCTACATGCATTATCGTACCAGCCTTCATATCATTTTTGCCCTGATTTTCCTCTAATCTGCATATTTCCCCCCCTTCCCACATTAGTAATCTTAATTTTTTCATCTCTTCCTCCACATCGCCTAATACCTCCGGTGTCGAAGACTCTAGTTTGTTAAGCAGTTCCTGTGCCTTATCCTCTCTCCAACAGAACCGCCTAACAGTTCTAGCGTCTCCCCTCCTCCCCGTATTCAAGCTCCCCACTTCCCTTTCCTCTTCTTCAAGTTATAATTGGATTTCGATAGGTGAGTGATGCGATTCGATTCTGTCCGCTACTTTAAATGCTGCAATCCTAGAAATAAGATTCTGTGAGCAGAGCATATAATCCACGAAACTTCCTCCATTACCGTTTATGAATGTAAGTTCCCCTTCAATATCTTCCCCGTATTTTCCGTTTAGCATTTCTAGGTTATGAATGTCGCAAAACGTCAGAAGTTCTCTCCCATACGTATTAATAACCCTATCCTTACTCGCCCGAAATCCCTTTGTTAAATCTTCCTCTCCTTCTTCCGTCCCTAAAGTTATATTTTCTCTCCCAGTTCTACCATTAAAGTCCCCCATTATAAGAGTATCTGCATCCGGGAATTTACGTCCGAGTTATATCATTGTATCTCCCAGGTCATCAAAAAAGGTAGATATAGCGTGTCGAGACCCAGCCGGCTGACGATATACCGAGAGGATACACAAACAAAGATCTCCGATTTTTACATGAATACACGTGACACTCTGTATTTCAACATGAACATTGTCAACATGTCTAAATGTATTATTTTTCAACATTGTTAATATCCTTCCCGGATACCTTCCCCTTTATTGTTTACTACCCCTCCCCTTATTTATACAATTAAATCCATCAAGTTCAATATGGTCTTGCCCCCCATCCAAGTTTCTATAAATGAAATAAAACTAAAACTTTTAACAAAATCAATGAATCTGTCGGAAGACATTCGTTTTTTCAAACCTTCAATATACCACACAGTAATTCTGAGAGGGGGGTTTGTCCTCTATGTTCTAACGGTTTTCTTTACCTGCTCTTGGCGACCCTTCTGCATTGTGTTTGCAAGCTTTCCCGACATCCTGCTTCTCAATTGTCGCGCCGAGCTTTCCTCCCTCACACTGCTGGCTTCTGTCCTCTTCTCTGCCGGCGCAACCACAATAGTGTACGATGGGTGACTCGAGGATACTACCACACACAAACATAAGTGGTCTCTGGTGAATGGCTGTAGATGCTTGGTAGTCGTTGCTTGAAGTGGATGGTCGATGGTAGGTATTTGATGGCCGGTGTCGACTCGTAGACACACACTCACACGCACACACACAAACACACCAAACTAGAGAAATACCGAATATTATAGGAGATCCGAACATTTTGTAGAACACCTTGGTCGAAATGAATACGCCGAGATCGACCACTTTCAGTCGCCACACCTACTACACCACCATAGACATCGACACTCAAACACCATAGTGCACCATGAGAGACTCGAGACTATTACCGCACATATATTAATTATATTGTATTGTAAGCCCATGTTTTCCCCTTACAGAGTTTTAGGCGCTCTCCCTCTACAGGGAAGAATTTGAACCATGCTAATTTAGTTACACTTGTTTTCGAATAGATGTAATTTTGAGTGGTCCTTGGTCAGCGTTCCGCCTCATACTGACATCCAGGAAACCAAGGTGGTACTAGGACGGGAAAATTCGGTAAATTTTGCTTAGAGGTCTTTTCATTCAGGCTTGGATTTTTTACTAGCCTGAAAATCTTCAGACACGGGACCCACGGCTTAAAGTCCCTCCCGGAGGACTTGCTCCTTGGATTTCTCCGTCCTAAAAAATTCATCGACGGCGGCCGGGTTTGAACCCGCGACCCTCGGGACCAGATGCAAGGAGCATAAACAATAGTCCACCGCGGCCGATTAATTATATATATATACCGTATTTTTTATTAATTTAAGTCCTAATTATCCTGTAAAATTAATAATTGGATAAAATTAAATAATTAATTAAATTTAAACCAAATTAAAATGTTACTCCTAAATATGACATTGTACAAAGAAATTAAACATAGGCTCAATTCTGGAAATATGTGCTATTATGCATTACATAGACTCTTGACGTCCCAATTCCTTTCAAAAAACGTTAAACTGAAATATATAAAACTATTACTCTACCAATTATATTGTATGGATGCGAAACATGTACTCTTACTTTAAAGGGGGAAAGGAGATTGTATTTGAAAATAAAGTTCTGAGGAAAATTTTTGGACCAAAGAGAGACGATCAGACAGGTGAATGGAGAAGACTACATAACATGGACTATATGGTCTTTATAGGAAGCCAGATATAATGAGAAAAGTTAAGTCTCGTAGACTGCGATGGGCAGGTCATGTGGTACGAATCGGGAATGAAAGACGTGCATGGAAGATTCTTGTAGGAAAACCCGAGGGAAAACGCTCCAGTCGGTAGACCAACAATGAGGTGGGAGACATCAACTATGACTTCAGGGAAGTGGATTATACAGGAAATTATTGGAAAACGTTAGCTCAGGATAGGGACGTATGAAGAGCTTATGTCCGCGCGGCCATGAACTTACGGGTTCGATAGTGCCAGTGAGTTAGTTAGTTTCTTATGACGTATGAACCCAAATCACAAAAAATAAAGTTCCTCTCCCATTGTAGGCCTTTTTCAAGAATTCCTAAGATGTCAGTGACTCATGTAAATTTATTTGTAAGGTTTTTTAACTTTATTACCTACTAAATCATGATGCTAATTATTTTTTGATTGAGCTAGTCGGTTTAAATAACGTCATCGTTGTCTTAATTTAAATATATTATTTTGGATGTAAAATGCCAGGAAAAAAAATTACTGAAGTATTTTAGAGAAGATTCTCGCCAAATATCTGCTTTAACTGCATTAATAAAATGAAGATTTAAGCTTGATGTATATTTATTTATAACTCTATAAAACTAGTACATTTTTAGTAACAGCTACAAGGACTTGTAAAATAATGCAATGAAGAAAACATCTCATCGTGAGTCAATTTAGCATAAGTTGTTAAATGTAAGTTTAGGGAAAGGTATTCCGAATATTTCTAGAGGAAATGCGATAATAAATATGTTCTTGGTATTTTGCTCTTTGAGTTAAATGTCTAACTATTTCAACTAAAGCATTACTTTGTATTTAATTTTTATAACGGCGCAGCGGCATGAAATTACTTGTCCGGGCAAGAGATAGAAGATAAAATTGTCCACGATTTAATAAAACGAAGTAATTTCAAACCAGGCATGCAGAAGGGATTAAGAATATTTTGATGATCGCATGGTAAAACCTAAATTGTGCGAAATTATTTCCGATTGAGGGTCTTTCCACTTTTCAGCGGTTGCCATTTTACCAGCCGGCTGCTTGCCCTTCGCATCCACATGTGTCAATCACAGAGGTAGATGATCAACAGCCAGTGTAGGGGTGACATGTGGTTAGCATGTCGAGTCCCCCAGCCGTTATAGCTGGTTCCTCAACCTGGAGCCGCTACTTATTGTAGCTACACGATGCTGGGTGGGCACCGGTCCCATAATGGCCGAAATACCATGAGAAAATTTCTTCTCCCATGGAAACTCGAACCAGCGCAAGTCCCGTAGCTCTGCGCCAAGGCTTCCTACCTTAACCGCTCGGCTACGGTGCGGGACATTATAAAGTTACTTAAGCCAACATTCAGAAAACGTGACATACGGTATATAAAATTACAGGATAATTTGGATGTTGAATAAATCGTTTACCTCCGTAGCACTGGGAGTTTTACTTCATCGAAGTCATATGGACCCAGCTAAAGGACTTCATGAGAAAAATAAAAGATAGATTTACTATGGGACATTTATTGCTACTATTTCAAGATGGTGTAAATTCAGTTAAGGGAAACATATAGGGAGCTTGGGAATGGCAGAAAAACGTTTTAAGTTTTATTGCGAACGAAATCAGTTAACGAATCGAATTCTAAGTCGAATCTTATGATGATAATTTGGAGGACAAGAAAGAGAAAGAGAATAAAGAGGAATACACAGCTCCGTTGTTGGAATTTTTTATTTTACATCAGTTATTATATTATCCAAAATTTTATACAACTGCTGGATCTAAACATAGTAGATATCTAGGACCCAAATTATATAATGAATTAATTAGATCCAATCCAGAAGGTAAGTAAACTAAACACATCTAATTTTAAAAAAGCAATTAAATTAATTATTTTTTAATTAATTAATTAAGTGAAAAAATAGTCATTTGGACATTTTAAAATAATAAATATGGAGCATATACTTTTCTTATTATTTCTAGTATATTACTAATTACTTTCTTCTGTATTATTGGTTTTATATCCATCGCATTATATGGTTTATATTATTTTATGTATATCATTCTCCATTGCATTAATTATTTTGTTAGAATAAATTTTACTTGCAATACATTATTATTATTTTTTTATTTGTACGTGTCAATTGATATAAAAATGAAACTGGCCCCTAACTTTAAATGGATATACTCTATTTGTATTATTCATATAATTGAACTGCGCCCGAGCACGAGCATTTACTCATTCGGGTGTCAATATTGTATATAACATTTATTTGTAAATAAAATTTATTCTTATTCTTAAAACAAAATTATGCATAAATTGTAAGTAGGTAGCCTAGTGAAAACAATTAAATATATTTTTGTTAGAGGAGAGTTATAAACTTATTATTGCAACGAACGATAGGGAAACTGACCCTTTCATCGTGATATTTGTTATGGTTATCATAATTTTGAAGTACAGGTATGTTTTTCTCCTTCCATTTCAGTGTAACGAAGTCCGTTAACTGGCTAAATGTAGTAGAAGTCAAATTATGTATCTGAACAGATATTTTAATCCAATATATCGATATTTAGGTGCTGGCAATCTACCATTGAACTACTTAGGCACAGCTCCCAGAGCAATCACAGATTCCCTTCTCTTAAACCCCGATCTCCCGCAAGTAGTGAAACTTGCTATTACAAGACTTAATTTTTTTTTAATTTAAGGTCAGAATAATTGTGATGTACTAATACTGCAGCGCAATTATATTGCATGGCAATCGCTTGGGGAAATCATTTTAATATTGCGTAACTGCAGAGCACGAGTTAGTAACTTTTGAGAGAGGAAAAACATGTCACGTCCGATTCCGGCGAGAATATAAAAACTTCTTGTTACCTTGGCATATGAATAATGTAAATTTGACCGTAATTACTCAAATGAAGATAGCAATTGTACAACTAATTTGGCTTAGTGTTTTAATTAATTACACTCTTTAATATTCCACGCCATTGGCGTCACGATTCTAATCTGAGCCGACAAATCTCATTCAGATGTATCTTATTTAATATTCAAGGTTCTTTACGTCCCATACATTTTCGACACGATACTCACTGCTTTACGTCCGTCTCAAAAGAAGTTACATTTTGATTTTCAAGTATTTAAAAAAATGTGATTTCGGCTATATTGAATTTGGATTCAGGGTCGAGAATGACAGCTACTAGATGCCTGGGTACTCTATAAACATTTGCACTTTACACTGATGTTACACATTTTGAACATAAAGCTGATTGGAATGTGTAACGAAATTCTAAATAGAAGTTCAATTGTTCATCTTTGATAAAGTGTGTTTCATTCATACTTCCGCGTACTTTGTGATTTCACTTTGTATATTGTAAGAGATTGTACAAAGAAACTTTACTCAGTAAGCTATTTACTACATTACTACTTTAACACTGTTTATTATGTTTTCAAATTCTAGTGAATTGCTTTACATTTCGCCGTGTATCGAGTTTATAATAATATTGATTGTTATTATGTGGCAATTCGGTGTAGTGTTTATATTTAAAGCCATGTTTAATGGAACTGCTTATCCTTGGTCTTCTTGTTCTTTGGAATACAGCTTTTATAGTTCGGCCAGCGCCTCCTTAAGGGGAGACAGCTGTGAGAGAGGTAAACGGTAGTTCGTAATAATAGATAATAGTTAAAAAAACTAAAACAACAAGCTTTATTAGAAAACCGAACTAAAAAATGAAAAATAATTTTAAATTCCAACACGCTTGCGATAATATTAAAGTGGTCAACAAAAAAATAATCTCCAACACATCTAGAATAAAACTAGAGTTATCTACAAAAAATAATTTTACCATCGATTAATAAATTTAATAATAAACAGATATTGGTAAAAGCAAAGTCTCTAAGAAAAAAAAAACGTAAAAACCATAAAAAGCAGCCCACGTTTTTGATGGTAAAATTATTTTTTTGAAGATAATCCTGGTTTTATTCTTGATGTGTTGGAGATGATATTTTTGTTGACCACTTTAATTTTATCCCAAGCGTGTCGGAAATCAAACTTATTTTTCATTTTTTTAGTTCGGTTTTCTAATAAAGCGTGCTGTTTTAGTTTTTTTAAAACTATTATTTATTTTTTTATTTTTTACTTTAGTTTTCTAATAAAGCGTGTTGTTTTAATTTTTTTAAACTATTATTTTTTTATTTTTAGTTTGATTGTCATAAACCGGAATCCCATGAAAGTTTAATTGCTTACGATAATTTTACTGTCTAGGCACGAATATAATTATATTTTTTTAAAATTATTATTATCTTACATTATTATAATATTTTTGAATATTTTAATATAGATAAATAATTACAGTTAATCGTAACCTTCTCATATTTTTTGGATAAATTACAATATAATATTAATTAGACGGAATATAAAATTAGATATCTATATGAAGGTGGATTTAATAGGGCTAAGTTTACAAAATTGTCATTAATATTTTACAGAATAAGATAAAAATGTAAATATATTTAAATTCAATACTCTTGTATTATGAGCCAAAGTAATACTCTTCTAAAAAAATCCTCCGGACCGGTTTTGAACCAGCGACCTATGGATTACTGAAATTATATACCACTACAGTTCACCACTCTACCAACTGAGCTAGCAGAGGATATCATATTAATTTCTTACAACGATGGACTAAAACGTCGATACGTCCGCAACCTATTACATTTTATGTTATATATTATTTATGAAATTATTGTATTGTCATTGGTCCTTTACAAGTGTACAAAGTTTCAAGTCGATCCAATGTTTTTAAGTGGGTGAAAATCGTGTTGAAAAGTACCGTTACATAGACAGATACAGATCAAGCTAATAAAAAGCGTAAAAATGTTATTCTAATTTTCTCCATCTCTCTATCTCTCTCTCTTTAAATTAGTTTAATCTCATCCTTATTTGGTACATTTTCGTGCCCCATGCTACCCGCCCTTATATGGACACGATCTGTTCGGAGAGGATGTCTGTTACTAGCTCTCACATATTGTGGTTCAAATTATCTGCATTGTTATAATTTTTATGATAATTAAGAATAAAATTAGCATTAAAGTATATTATGCTTTATTATATTTTGAATAAAATATATCAAGTAATGACAATAAAATACATGGGTGTTGAGATAACCATCTGAGGAGCTCAGCAGAATGAAATACATATCACGTTAATTAAGCCGATACAATAGTAGGACGTATGAATGTGTATTATAGGAATAACAAACACTTAAATAAGAATACCAAGGCAGGAAACTATAAGTCAAGGCCAATATCGACCTATGCTTCTGAGACAAGTGCGTATACTTCCAGAACTAATAAATTCTAGAGGTAAATAGAATAAATATTTTAAGATGAATCGTGCAAAAAACAAGAAGAGATAAGGTAAGAAGTGAAGAGATTAGAAACCATTTAAATATACAAGCAAATATTATTGGGTGGATAGAAGAAGAGCTGAATGGGACCAATATATATCTCGTATGGCATCAGACAGATTTGCGCGGTGGAAAGGGACAATATAACTGCAGACGGGAAGGGATCGATTGGAACACCGAAAAGGAGATTGAGGGACTCTTAATTTCTGGAAGGAACAGGCTATGGTCCTAATATAACGCGAAGAAGAAGGGCAACATATTTTAAATACTTTAGTCTGAATCAATTTATAAATGATTCCTAAAAAATCTTCCTATTGGTACTCTTTTCTCAAGAACTTAAGTTAGAGCCATGACTTTTAAAAGAATTTACTTATGTAGGTATTTGATGGCAATCCATTAACAGATTCAGTGAAATATTTTTTTGAAACCCTTGTTTTCGTCAGTAGTTTACGTGAAGAGGAATAATTTTTCGAAAGTTAAAAATTAAATTATACCACGCACATAAAATATGACACGTAAAACAGTAATACAGCTAGTGCAGAACTGGATATACAGGCTGTCCCAAAATCAGACCGACAAACTTGGGGAGCTGATAGATAACATTATTTTAAACACTTTTTGTTACGGTAGGTTTTTTAATTTATTACTGCCTCCCACACATTTGGTTTAGATATGTAAATTACATTTATGTACATTATGTACATATTAAAGGAAACACACGAAAGAAACAAAACAAAGACGCTTGAATTCGTTTGGCATACATGTTTACAACTTGAGCTCATCATTATGTTTCCATGACATTGTGAGTTAGTTTGCTGGAATGCCTGCTGCATACTTGTTTATTTACAACATGGAAAGGTACATATGGATTGAGATGACGGACATGCTGTTGGTACATGGAAAAGCTGATTCGGGTCATGCGACTGTAAGGCTTTACCAAGAACAGTTAGGAAACCGAGGAGTTCCTCATCACACTACATTTGCCAGCATTGAACGTAGACTATGTGAAAGAGGCTCCTTGGATAGACGAGCAGAAGTTCAAGGACGGCCACGTTCTGTTCGGACTCCTGAGAATGAGGAAGATGTGTTGCGGTGCATTGAGAACAATCCTGCAGCTAGTACTCGCGCCATCGCTCGACAATTGCACATAAGTCGTAGCACTGTGGGATGTATTCTGCAGGAAATGTTGTTGCACCATTTTTACCTTGAAAATGTCCACGCAATGAGACCTCAAGACTATCCTCTGCGACAGCAATTTTATCAATGGTATCTGGACAAAATTGAAAACGATGTACTGTTTGCATCCCATGTCATGGAACAGATGAAACATGTTTCACATGTGAGCAGTTATTTAACAGTCGGAATTCACATGTTTGGGCATTCGAAAACCCCATGCGACATTTCAGAAGTCACATTAACTGAGGTTTGGTGTACACAAATGTAATTTACGTATCTAAACCAATTGAGTGGGAGGCATTAATGACATTAACGCGTCTAGTGCTTAAACGAAGCACCGCAGCAAAAAACCTTCCTTAACAGAAAGTGTTTAAAATATTGATATCTATCAGCTCCCAACGTTTGTCGGTATACTTTTTTTTTGTATAATTACTATTTGTAGTTAAAATATTTCACTTTTTTCATTATAGATGATGAGAAAATTGTACCACAATGTAGCTCTATGTTGGCAAAACGTAAATTATTTAAAATATAATTTACTGTGAATAGTTTAAGTAATCTAAACTATAGGTGCAAATGTTTAAAGCTCAAAGTATATTCAGTGAACGCAAACATAATAGTGTCCAACAAATTAGAATCGGATATTTATTTTTTTTTTATTACAAATGACTTTTTCCTTTACAACTGTCTCCGATGAACGGATGAACGGTGTTGACCGATACATCTATATCCTTTGCCTTCTTCCTCCATTATCTAACTTATAAATTATTTAAGCCCTTTTCCACACAATCCAGCCATCTCAGTGTAAGAGCTCCTCTATCTCTTCTCTCTCTTAGTTTTCATTTAAAACTTATTTTTACAAATATACATACTACTATCATCATGGTTACGTGTTCAATAAATCCTTTTAACATTTATTACAGTTACACTTTTATCATCCTCGGTGGTCTAGGGGTTAAGTTCTTGGCCTCTGATATCGAGGATCGCGGGTTAAAACCTGGTGCTGGGTCGATGATTTTTTTAGCATAGAGAAATACAAAGTGATATATCCTTTAGGCATAAAGTAGTTAGGAAAATTTTTGGACCAAAGAGAGATGAACAGACAGGTGAATGGAGAAGACAACATAACAATGAACTACATGGTCTTTATAGGAAGCCTGATATAATAAGAACAGTTAAGTCTCGTAGACTGCGATGGGCAGGACATGTTGCACGTATGGGGAATGAAAGACTTGCATGGAAGGTTCTTGTAGGAAAGCCAGAGGGAAAACGCCCAGTTGGTAGACCAAGAATGAGGTTGGAGAATAACATTAACTATGATTTGAGGGAAGTAGATTATACAGGGAATGATTGGAAAGCATTGGCTCAGGATAGGGATGTATGGAGACCTTATGTCCGCGCGGCCATGAACCTACGGGTTCGATAGTGCCAGTGAGTAAGTAAGTAAGTAATATCCTTTAGGCCTTGGATCCCAATTATGAAGATATTCCAGGTCATGAAATAATCTGAATCCTAAATTAGAATTCTGAGCAAAATTTAGTGGCCATTTTCTTTCAAAGTTACCTTAATTACCTATCATCTTTGAGGCGATGAGCCAAACACTTATCACTCGTTGACATCTGTAAGGAACTAATCGTAACTAAATTAGTTTGGTTAAGTGAAGGTTGCAAGAGATCACCATTGGGGATGTTTGGGTATAGAAACTTGAAGTGCTGTTTCGTTTATATAGCTGGTAACTTTCTATGTTATTGCGTATTCGCCATCCCTTATGATATCTGATGGGTCCATTAATATTCCTCAAATCTTCTTCTCCCATCTTTTCAACTAGGTGTTTATCTCTTTTGCAATAAACCTGGTTTCACCTCCATACATAAGTTACATAATTATTGATTTAATATCTTTACTGCAGTCAAATTAATTTGTCGATAATGAGCCCAAGTGCTTGACTTCACTGTCTTCATTTTTTAAAAAGTAAAGATGACCCACTAATCATATCCGGGTTAAAGCCAGATCGAGGGATGTTACGGGATGAAATCTGTATTACCAAAAGTCTGTGATAAACACAGTAGTCGGCTGATCAAAGCCTATCGAAACAATACAGGTGCAGATGAAATTTATTTGAAACTAAATGGATGATGACATAAGTGTGAATAACGGTGGAATGAACTTTCTGGCAGGGAAAACACGGAGAAATTCAGACAAAACCATTCCCGATCCCGATTTGTCCACCACAAACCCAGCATGGAGTGCCCAGACGCGAATTCAGGTCCTAGAGGTGTAGAGCGTTGCCTGCGTACGAAGTCGCCTTATGTTTTATATTGTACATTATTTTATTTGTAGGTTTCACAATCACTTCCTCCTGCACTGTTATTCTCCAAATTTCTGTGTCATTTCAATCTCCATCGTCCAATCCTCTTCCCCTAATACTGCTATTAGTAACACTATATCGTTATCGTCCAATCCTCTTCCCCTAATACTGCTATTAGTAACACTATATCGTTATCGTCCAATCCTCTTCCCCTAATACTGCTATTAGTAACACTATATCGTTATCGTCCAATCCTCTTCCCCTAATACTGCTATTAGTAACACTATATCGTTATCGTCCAATCCTCTTCCCCTAATACTGCTATTAGTAACACTATATCGTTATCGTCCAATCCTCTTCCCCTAATACTGCTATTAGTAACACTATATCGTTATCGTCCAATCCTCTTCCCCTAATACTGCTATTAGTAACACTATATCGTTATCGTCCAATCCTCTTCCCCTAATACTGCTATTAGTAACACTATATCGTTATCGTCCAATCCTCTTCCCCTAATACTGCTATTAGTAACACTATATCGTTATCGTCCAATCCTCTTCCCCTAATACTGCTATTAGTAACACTATATCGTTATCGTCCAATCCTCTTCCCCTAATACTGCTATTAGTAACACTATATCGTTATCGTCCAATCCTCTTCCCCTAATACTGCTATTAGTAACACTATATCGTTATCGTCCAATCCTCTTCCCCTAATACTGCTATTAGTAACACTATATCGTTATCGTCCAATCCTCTTCCCCTAATACTGCTATTAGTAACACTATATCGTTATCGTCCAATCCTCTTCCCCTAATACTGCTATTAGTAACACTATATCGTTATCGTCCAATCCTCTTCCCCTAATACTGCTATTAGTAAACACTATATCGTTATCGTCCAATCCTCTTCCCCTAATACTGCTATTAGTAACACTATATCGTTATCGTCCAATCCTCTTCCCCTAATACTGCTATTAGTAACACTATATCGTTATCGTCCAATCCTCTTCCCCTAATACTGCTATTAGTAACACTATATCGTTATCGTCCAATCCTCTTCCCCTAATACTGCTATTAGTAACACTATATCGTTATCGTCCAATCCTCTTCCCCTAATACTGCTATTAGTAACACTATATCGTTATCGTCCAATCCTCTTCCCCTAATACTGCTATTAGTAACACTATATCGTTATCGTCCAATCCTCTTCCCCTAATACTGCTATTAGTAACACTATATCGTTATCGTCCAATCCTCTTCCCCTAATACTGCTATTAGTAACACTATATCGTTATCGTCCAATCCTCTTCCCCTAATACTGCTATTAGTAACACTATATCGTTATCGTCCAATCCTCTTCCCCTAATACTGCTATTAGTAAACTATATCGTTATCGTCCAATCCTCTTCCCCTAATACTGCTATTAGTAACACTATATCGTTATCGTCCAATCCTCTTCCCCTAATACTGCTATTAGTAACACTATATCGTTATCGTCCAATCCTCTTCCCCTAATACTGCTATTAGTAACACTATATCGTTATCGTCCAATCCTCTTCCCCTAATCTGCTATTAGTAACACTATATCGTTATCGTCCAATCCTCTTCCCCTAATACTGCTATTAGTAACACTATATCGTTATCGTCCAATCCTCTTCCCCTAATACTGCTATTAGTAACACTATATCGTTATCGTCCAATCCTCTTCCCTAATACTGCTATTAGTAACACTATATCGTTATCGTCCAATCCTCTTCCCCTAATACTGCTATTAGTAACACTATATCGTTATCGTCCAATCCTCTTCCCCTAATACTGCTATTAGTAACACTATATCGTTATCGTCCAATCCTCTTCCCCTAATACTGCTATTAGTAACACTATATCGTTATCGTCCAATCCTCTTCCCCTAATACTGCTATTAGTAACACTATATCGTTATCGTCCAATCCTCTTCCCCTAATACTGCTATTAGTAACACTATATCGTTATCGTCCAATCCTCTTCCCCTAATACTGCTATTAGTAACACTATATCGTTATCGTCCAATCCTCTTCCCCTAATACTGCTATTAGTAACACTATATCGTTATCGTCCAATCCTCTTCCCCTAATACTGCTATTAGTAACACTATATCGTTATCGTCCAATCCTCTTCCCCTAATACTGCTATTAGTAACACTATATCGTTATCGTCCAATCCTCTTCCCCTAATACTGCTATTAGTAACACTATATCGTTATCGTCCAATCCTCTTCCCCTAATACTGCTATTAGTAACACTATATCGTTATCGTCCAATCCTCTTCCCCTAATACTGCTATTAGTAACACTATATCGTTATCGTCCAATCCTCTTCCCCTAATACTGCTATTAGTAACACTATATCGTTATCGTCCAATCCTCTTCCCCTAATACTGCTATTAGTAACACTATATCGTATATCGTCCAATCCTCTTCCCCTAATACTGCTATTAGTAACACTATATCGTTATCGTCCAATCCTCTTCCCCTAATACTGCTATTAGTAACACTATATCGTTATCGTCCAATCCTCTTCCCCTAATACTGCTATTAGTAACACTATATCGTTATCGTCCAATCCTCTTCCCCTAATACTGCTATTAGTAACACTATATCGTTATCGTCCAACTCCTCTTCCCCTAATACTGCTATTAGTAACACTATATCGTTATCGTCCAATCCTCTTCCCCTAATACTGCTATTAGTAACACTATATCGTTATCGTCCAATCCTCTTCCCCTAATACTGCTATTAGTAACACTATATCGTTATCGTCCAATCCTCTTCCCCTAATACTGCTATTAGTAACACTATATCGTTATCGTCCAATCCTCTTCCCCTAATACTGCTATTAGTAACACTATATCGTTATCGTCCAATCCTCTTCCCCTAATACTGCTATTAGTAACACTATATCGTTATCGTCCAATCCTCTTCCCCTAATACTGCTATTAGTAACACTATATCGTTATCGTCCAATCCTCTTCCCCTAATACTGCTATTAGTAACACTATATCGTTATCGTCCAATCCTCTTCCCCTAATACTGCTATTAGTAACACTATATCGTTATCGTCCAATCCTCTTCCCCTAATACTGCTATTAGTAACACTATATCGTTATCGTCCAATCCTCTTCCCCTAATACTGCTATTAGTAACACTATATCGTTATCGTCCAATCCTCTTCCCCTAATACTGCTATTAGTACACTATATCGTTATCGTCCAATCCTCTTCCCCTAATACTGCTATTAGTAACACTATATCGTTATCGTCCAATCCTCTTCCCCTAATACTGCTATAGTAACACTATATCGTTATCGTCCAATCCTCTTCCCCTAATACTGCTATTAGTAACACTATATCGTTATCGTCCAATCCTCTTCCCCTAATACTGCTATTAGTAACACTATATCGTTATCGTCCAATCCTCTTCCCCTAATACTGCTATTAGTAACACTATATCGTTATCGTCCAATCCTCTTCCCTAATACTGCTATTAGTAACACTATATCGTTATCGTCCAATCCTCTTCCCCTAATACTGCTATTAGTAACACTATATCGTTATCGTCCAATCCTCTTCCCCTAATACTGCTATTAGTAACACTATATCGTTATCGTCCAATCCTCTTCCCCTAATACTGCTATTAGTAACACTATATCGTTATCGTCCAATCCTCTTCCCCTAATACTGCTATTAGTAACACTATATCGTTATCGTCCAATCCTCTTCCCCTAATACTGCTATTAGTAACACTATATCGTTATCGTCCAATCCTCTTCCCCTAATACTGCTATTAGTAACACTATATCGTTATCGTCCAATCCTCTTCCCCTAATACTGCTATTAGTAACACTATATCGTTATCGTCCAATCCTCTTCCCCTAATACTGCTATTAGTAACACTATATCGTTATCGTCCAATCCTCTTCCCCTAATACTGCTATTAGTAACACTATATCGTTTATCGTCCAATCCTCTTCCCCTAATACTGCTATTAGTAACACTATATCGTTATCGTCCAATCCTCTTCCCCTAATACTGCTATTAGTAACACTATATCGTTATCGTCCAATCCTCTTCCCCTAATACTGCTATTAGTAACACTATATCGTTATCGTCCAATCCTCTTCCCCTAATACTGCTATTAGTAACACTATATCGTTATCGTCCAATCCTCTTCCCCTAATACTGCTATTAGAACACTATATCGTTATCGTCCAATCCTCTTCCCCTAATACTGCTATTAGTAACACTATATCGTTATCGTCCAATCCTCTTCCCCTAATAATGCTATTAGTAACACTATATCGTTATCGTCCAATCCTCTTCCCCTAATACTGCTATTAGTAACACTATATCGTTATCGTCCAATCCTCTTCCCCTAATACTGCTATTAGTAACACTATATCGTTATCGTCCAATCCTCTTCCCCTAATACTGCTATTAGTAACACTATATCGTTATCGTCCAATCCTCTTCCCCTAATACTGCTATTAGTAACACTATATCGTTATCGTCCAATCCTCTTCCCCTAATACTGCTATTAGTAACACTATATCGTTATCGTCCAATCCTCTTCCCCTAATACTGCTATTAGTAACACTATATCGTTATCGTCCAATCCTCTTCCCCTAATACTGCTATTAGTAACACTATATCGTTATCGTCCAATCCTCTTCCCCTAATACTGCTATTAGTAACACTATATCGTTATCGTCCAATCCTCTTCCCCTAATACTGCTATTAGTAACACTATATCGTTATCGTCCAATCCTCTTCCCCTAATACTGCTATTAGTAACACTATATCGTTATCGTCCAATCCTCTTCCCCTAATACTGCTATTAGTAACACTATATCGTTATCGTCCAATCCTCTTCCCCTAATACTGCTATTAGTAACACTATATCGTTATCGTCCAATCCTCTTCCCCATAATACTGCTATTAGTAACACTATATCGTTATCGTCCAATCCTCTTCCCCTAATACTGCTATTAGTAACACTATATCGTTATCGTCCAATCCTCTTCCCCTAATACTGCTATTAGTAACACTATATCGTTATCGTCCAATCCTCTTCCCCTAATACTGCTATTAGTAACACTATATCGTTATCGTCCAATCCTCTTCCCCTAATACTGCTATTAGTAACACTATATCGTTATCGTCCAATCCTCTTCCCCTAATACTGCTATTAGTAACACTATATCGTTATCGTCCAATCCTCTTCCCTAATACTGCTATTAGTAACACTATATCGTTATCGTCCAATCCTCTTCCCCTAATACTGCTATTAGTAACACTATATCGTTATCGTCCAATCCTCTTCCCCTAATACTGCTATTAGTAACACTATATCGTTATCGTCCAATCCTCTTCCCCTAATACTGCTATTAGTAACACTATATCGTTATCGTCCAATCCTCTTCCCCTAATACTGCTATTAGTAACACTATATCGTTATCGTCCAATCCTCTTCCCCTAATACTGCTATTAGTAACACTATATCGTTATCGTCCAATCCTCTTCCCCTAATACTGCTATTAGTAACACTATATCGTTATCGTCCAATCCTCTTCCCCTAATACTGCTATTAGTAACACTATATCGTTATCGTCCAATCCTCTTCCCCTAATACTGCTATTAGTAACACTATATCGTTATCGTCCAATCCTCTTCCCCTAATACTGCTATTAGTAACACTATATCGTTATCGTCCAATCCTCTTCCCCTAATACTGCTATTAGTAACACTATATCGTTATCGTCCAATCCTCTTCCCCTAATACTGCTATTAGTAACACTATATCGTTATCGTCCAATCCTCTTCCCCTAATACTGCTATTAGTAACACTATATCGTTATCGTCCAATCCTCTTCCCCTAATACTGCTATTAGTAACACTATATCGTTATCGTCCAATCCTCTTCCCCTAATACTGCTATTAGTAACACTATATCGTTATCGTCCAATCCTCTTCCCCTAATACTGCTATTAGTAACACTATATCGTTATCGTCCAATCCTCTTCCCCTAATACTGCTATTAGTAACACTATATCGTTATCGTCCAATCCTCTTCCCCTAATACTGCTATTAGTAACACTATATCGTTATCGTCCAATCCTCTTCCCCTAATACTGCTATTAGTAACACTATATCGTTATCGTCCAATCCTCTTCCCCTAATACTGCTATTAGTAACACTATATCGTTATCGTCCAATCCTCTTCCCCTAATACTGCTATTAGTAACACTATATCGTTATCGTCCAATCCTCTTCCCCTAATACTGCTATTAGTAACACTATATCGTTATCGTCCAATCCTCTTCCCCTAATACTGCTATTAGTAACACTATATCGTTATCGTCCAATCCTCTTCCCCTAATACTGCTATTAGTAACACTATATCGTTATCGTCCAATCCTCTTCCCCTAATACTGCTATTAGTAACACTATATCGTTATTTATTTTATCTACATATTTTTTATGCTCATGTAAACTCTTTTATCAATATTGACCGCTTATCAATTGAATCTTATATATATATATATATATATATATCCATCCATAGTAATTCTACCCGAAGGCAGGTCTGTCACTGCAGCCATAGCATTTTCATGCTATGCTTTGCAGCTTTACTAGGGAATTGTAGGTGTGGTAGCTTCCCGTTGCTTTCCATACCGGTGAAGGATAATGATGATGATGATGATGATGATAATGATGATGATCCATCCATAGTAATTCTGCCCGAAGGCAGGTCCTTCACTGCAGCCATAGCATTTTCATGCTATGCTTTGCAGCTTTACTAGGGAATTGTAGGTGTGGTAGCTTCCCGTTGCTTTCCATACCGGTGAAGGATGATGATGATGATGATGATGATAATGATGATGATCCATCCATAGTAATTCTGCCCGAAGGCAGGTCCTTCACTGCAGCCATAGCATTTTCATGCTATGCTTTGCAGCTTTACTAGGGAATTGAATTGTAGGTGTGGTAGCTTCCCGTTGCTTTCCACACCGGTGAAGGATGATGATGATGAGATGATAATGATAAGGATGATGGCGATGATGATGGCCATATGATTTCGGGGACTGTTTGGGCCTTAAAGTTTTCCTGACATTTGTCTTACAGATGAGGAAAAACCCCGATAAAAACCTCACCCAGAAAAACTGCCCCGACCGGGGATCGAACGCGGGCCCGCTGCGTGACAAGGCAGCACGCTACCTCGAGACCACAGCGGTGGACATGATGATGATAATGATGAGAATGATGGCGATGATGATGGCAATATGATTTCGGGGACAATTTGGGTCTTAAAGTTTTCCTGACATTTGTCTTACAGGTGAGGAAAATCCCCGATAAAAACCTCACCCAGAAAAACTGCCCCGACCGGGCATCGAACCCGGGCCCGCTGAGCGACAAGGCAGCACGCTACCTCGAGACCACAGTGGTGGACTCTATATATATATATATATATATATATATATATATGCAGGATGTGAAACATATTTTTAAGAATGAGAGAGGAGGCACAAATTGTTTTGGCAAAACTCTGGTAAGTACACAACTTTCTTGCAGGTAGACTTAAAGTGTACGTTGCTTCAAAACCATCAAATTACTTAGGACCAACTGTCAGTAGGATGAAATTCTGTTTAGATTAGTATTTAGCAACAAAAAATATATATATTGTGATGATCAATAGAAAATTAATTTGTACACTCATTGTGTAAAATCAGATGGGAAAGCATTGCGTTTTTAAATAGTAAAAAGAGGGAGTATTTGAGAGTAAACATAAATTATATAAAAATGAATGAAAACATAGGAACATCAGAAAATTGTGTCAGGGTATTAGGATAGAAAGGAAGGGGTTTCAAGTGAGAACAAATTTATTTAGAGATGAAAATGGGGATATGATTTCAGATTACAGAAGTATCTAAATAGGTACAAACATTAATACAATCAACTGTTAAATTAACACGCACAACAGAATAATGAAGAGGATAATTTATAGAGAGCAAAAATATTAGTTACAGAGTCAAGTGCATTAAAGATTGAAATAATGATAGAAAAATTAAATATATTTAAAGCATCAGGTTAACATTGGATAACATCAGAACTGATAAAATCAGGGGGAGAAAAATTGATGGACAAGATACAAAGTTAGTGTGATTTGAGAAAAAGAGGCTCTTCCAAATGAAACAATTATTGTACCAATCTACAAGAACAAGAAAATATATAAAATTTATTGCAACAACTACAGGGACATCTCATTACTTTCAACTTCGTACGAAATTGTAATATATATATATATATATATATATATATATATATATATAGAATCCTGACTTACTCCTTATGTTGATGATATAATACGCGATCATCAATTTGGATTTAAAAAACAACTAGTTCTACAACAGATCAATTTTTTTAGTTTTTGGTTAATTTTGGAAATAAATGGGAAGATAATGGCTCTAAACATCAACTACATGCAGATTTAAAAAGCATGTGATTTAAGTAAGAGGGAGAAATTGTTTAATATCCTACTGGGCATCAGAATTCCTGAAACGTTAGTTAGATTTTTCGGATGTGTATAAATGACACAAAGGGTAGAGTGTGAGTAGGCAAACAGTTTTCAGAAACTCGAAATTAACAATGAGTTAAAGCAAGGAGATGCTCTATCTCCTCTACTATTCGGTTTTGTACTAGAGCATGCCATCAAATCTTTAGAAGATAAAGAATGCGTGAAACTCGATGGTATTAATAAGCTGTTAGTATATGCTGATGATATATAATTATTAAGCAATAGCCAGGATATGCTAAGACCAACACGCACAATCTATTGAGTAATACTAAGAAATTAGGACTGGAAGTATACATTCAATAAAACTGTATGGAAATACATTCTATATTGGAAATAGACTGCCATTTACAATTTAGGGACGTTTGAATAAGAAGCCTAATTCAGATACCTGTGGTCTCGGGGTAGCGTGCTGCCTTGTCACGCAGCGGGCCCGGGTTCGATCCCCGGTCGGGACAGTTTTTCTGGGTGAGGTTTTTATCGGGGTTTTTCCTCACCTGTAAGACAAATGTCAGGAAAACTTTAATGCCCAAACTATCCCCGAAATCATATGGCAATCGCAATCATCATCATTCATATTCATCTTAGGTTAAGCTTAGGATTAGGGACTCTCCTGGCGCACCATTATCATCACCTATCATCGGGGCAACGTAACCCCGCCTTCCAGGCGCCCCAACCTCAGAAGTGGGTTACAAGTACGCCATGCCAGGAGAGAAACTAGGATTGTCGAAAGACAAACCTGGGGCATTTGAAAAAAATAAAAAAAATAATTAAAAACAGGATTCCGATTGAGAAAGAAATTAAACATCTTAGATTCAATTCTGGAAATGAGTGATATCATGCATTACAGGGACATCATTGTTATCCGAACGTCTCAAAATATGTCAAAATAAAAAACATAACATTTTTGTTCATCCAGTTACATTATACGAGTGTCAAACTTGGACTCTTAATTTTAAAATGAAGAGAAAATATTACAAATATTTGAGAATAACGTTCTTAGGAACATTTTTCGAGCAAACAGACACGAACAGACAGGTGAATGGAGAATTCATACTAGTGAGATTCATTAAATATATGTAAAACTAGATGTTATAAGAACAGTTATGTCTCGTAGATTACAATGGGCATGACAAGTGGCACAAATAGTGAATGGAAGATGAGAATGGAAACTTCTTCTAGGAATACCAGAGGGAAGCTCCTAGTAGGTAGGCCAAGAATGAGGTGTCAGAATAACAAAAAACATGATTTGAGGGAGGTTATTTATACAGGAGATGCGCGGATAGTATTAGCTTAGAATAGGGACGTATGGAGAGCTTATGTACGACGACCATAAATCTAGCGGTTCAATAGTGCCAATGAGTTAGTTAGTTTATAAGTTAATATTATAATAAAATATATCCATACTGTATAGATGATTGGTCAACAATACTTTGTGTTCTTGACACGAAGGAAGAGATTTGAACCATATCAAAGATTATTCTTAAAAAAAAGTTTTGTATTTCTTTACTTAATCTTCCAGATATATACTTTATAATAATAGTAATACTTTATAATAATAATAATAATAATAATAATAATAATAATAATAATAATAATAATAATAATAATAATACTTTATTTATTCTGGCAGAGTTAAGGCCATAAGGCCCTCTCTTCCACTCAACCAGCACAAATACAAATAAATATTTGACAAATATATATATATATATATATATATATATATATATATATATATATACATATATATATATATACACTATACTAATTATAAACAGTTAAAGATACAATGAATGTAGCAATGTAAATGTCATGTACAAACAACATTTTATAGGGTAATAACAATAATGATACGATAATAATAATAATAATAATAATAATAATTATAATAATAATATAAATATGATACATTATACGGGAAACACCAATTAATATATATATACCTTACACTGGATAATAATGAGTCGAGTTTAGAGCAAATATAAATTTAGATTTCTTTTAAAAGATGCCAATGTCCCTGCTCCTTATTTCTTGTGGTGGAGAATTCCAGTTGCGAGAAGTGAAGATGGTATATGACATGGAGTGATGTGATGTCATATGTTGCGGTATATTAAGCAAGAGACTACGTTGTGATCTTGTGTTTAAGTTATGGTTTGAGGATAGATACTGGTAACGGGATGATAAATAATTGGGAATCGAGGTATGTAGGATCTTAAATAAGAGAATTAGACAGTGCGATTTTCTTCTCTCTTTTAGATGTAGCCATAACAATTCGTGGAATAATGGAGAAATGTGATCGTATTTTCGAACATTAAATATGAATCTGATACACATATTATGGACACGCTGCAGTTTGTCCGACAATCCGTCACTTATGTCAGTTAGTAGAACAATATTGGATGAATTCTGGAATAAAATTGCTAGGGCAATTTTTGTACCGATGGTATTAGAACAGACAGTTTCACGTTGTTAAGTAATCTATTATCGAAATTTAAAACCCTATAATGCTAGAATGAAGGTAATTATATAATAGTTTCGTGATCTTTATGAGAAACAGGATGAAATAAGAATATTTAAGTCTCGTAAACTGCGATGGTAGTACAAGTGTACGAATGGTGAATGAAAGAGGGACATGGGAATTTGTTGTAGGAAAATCAGAGGGAAAGCATCTAGTAGGAAGCCCAAGAATGAGATGGCAGAATAATACTCGTATTAATCTTGATTTAAGGGAGGTTATTTATAAAGGAGATGATCAATACACATTAGTTTAGGATACGGATATATGCAGAGCTCGTTAATGCTGGTTAGTTATTTAATTAGATAGTTTCTCCATATTTATGTTATTTATGTATAAATAATTATAATTTTCGTATATAACATTTATTCTTAGGAAAATATTTGGGCCAAAAAGAGATGGAGAGACAAGTGAACGGAGAAAACTACATAATAGTGAACTACATGATATGTATACGTAGCCAGAATAATAAGAACAATTAAGTCTCATAGGTTGCGATGGGCACATATGGGGATGGAAGAGATGTATGGAAGCTACTTGTAGGAAAACCAGAGGGAAAACGCCCAGTTGGTAGACCAAGAATGAGGTGGGAGAATAATATTATCCATGATTTGAGGGAAGTATACTATACAGGGGATGATTGGAAAACATTAGCTCAGGAAAGGGATGTACGAGCTTTTGTTCGTGCGACCATGAACCTAAGGGTTCGATAGAGCCAGTGAGTGAGTTAGTTATACGCTATATCACAACTTATGAAAAATTTAACATACAAGTGACAAGCCAATACAAACCATGTACGTAAACAAATTTGCCATTATAAAGAGTGAAATGAAATGGAAGTATTTCTAAAATATTGTTCAAATTTTACGTTCTATACTAAACAATAAAGTAAATTATTTATTTAAAAATCGTGAATCATTTTTAAATTCAATTAGGTGCCAGGTGATTTAATTTAACATGTCTAAAAATAATTTGTACACATCGGGTGAGCATTAAATAAATAAGAATGGATCACCAGTATTAACAATACATATAAATATTTCATCCATCCATATTAATTCTGCCCGAGGTCAGGTCTTTCACTACAATCATAGCATTTTCATGCTATGCTTTACAGCTTTACAAGGGAATTACTATAGTTGTGGTAGCTTCCCGTTGATTTCCACACCACTGAAGGATGATGATGATAATGATAAGGATGCTGATGATGATGGCCGGATGATTTACGGGGACCGTTGGGCTCTAAGCTTCCTGACATTTGTCTACAGGTGAGGAAAAACCCTAGAAAAACTCATCCAGTAGCCAGTCCCTTCCGGGAATCCAACCCGGACCCGCTGCGTAACAAGGCAGCACGCTACCTCGAGACCACAGCGGTGGACATATATATATTAACGAATTATAATATTATAATATTAGGGTTGAAATGACAAGTGAGTCACTTTTTTAACAATTGTTTATGCCTAATTTTACAAAGGAATAGGCCTAACTATTTCTATTAGAAGTTACTTCCTGGAATTATATAATATATAAAATTATGTTGACAATATAAAACAATTGTTATTATTATTATTATCATTATTATTACTTACTTACTTACTCACTGGCACTATCGAACCCGTAGGTTCATGGCCGCGCGGACATAAACTCTCCATACATCCCTATCCTGAGCCAATGCTTTCCAGTCATTCCCTGTATAATCTACTTCCCTCAAATCATAGTTAATGTTGTTCTCCCACCTCATTCTTGGTCTACCAACTGGGCGTTTTCCTTCTGGCTTTCCTACAAGAAGTTTCCATGCACGTCTTTCATTCCCCATACGCGCAACATGTCCTGCCCATCGCAGCCTACGAGACTTAACTGTTCTTATTATATCTGGCTTCCTATAAAGACCATGTAGTTCATTGTTAAGTAGTCTTCTCCATTCACCTGTCTGTTCGTCTCTCTTTGGTCCAAAAATTTTCCTAAGAACTTTATTCTCAAATACTCGTAATGTCCTTTCCTCCCTTAAAGTAAGAATCCATGTTTCGCACCCATATAATATAACTGGTAGAATAATAGTTTTATATATTTTCAGCTTAACATTTTTTGAAAGGAGTTGGGACATCAAAAGTCTCTGCAATGCATAATAGCATGCATTTCCAGAATTGAGCCTATGTTTAATTTCTTTGTGCATCTCATTCCTATTTGTGATTATTGTTCCTAGGTATTTGAATTCAGCCACGTCCTCAAAATTTCCCTCATTTCTCATTAGCTGTCCATTTCCATTATATACTGAATTTCTACGTGTGACCATATATTTACTTCCAGTCCCAATTTCTTAGTGTTACTCAATAGTGTGTGCGTGTTGGCCTTTAGTATCTCCTCGCTATCGGCCAGTAGTACTACATCATCAGCATAAACTAACAGCTTATTAATACCATTAAGTTGTAAGCCTTCCTCATTCTCTAAAGATTTAATGGCATGCTCTAGTACAAAATTAAATAGTAGAGGAGATAGTGCATCTCCTTGCTTCAACCCATTCTGGATTATTATTATCATTATTATTATTATTATTATTATTATTATTATTTAATTATTTATTCTAGCAGAGTTAAGACCATAAAACTTTCTCCTCTTACAGTCGACTAGCAGAAACATAAATAGTGCAAATTTACAGTAATAACTCCTAAGAAAGGAGAGGTTAGGGTTCAGCATTGGACTGCTCAATTGTAGATGTAGTTAATAAATACAGTAAACATGTTACAATAAACTTAAAAAAGTAAGAATGTAAGATGTGGTATAACATAACCTTTGTTCTATGCACTAAACATAATAGTAATAGTATTAATAATAATAATAATAATTCTACGAAAACAGAAGTAAAGCTCCATTGGATACTATGAAATGGATTGATGAAGTCAAAAAGGACTTAAAATTGGCAGGAATTAATAAAGAAGATATCCCAAACAGAGATATATTTAGAATTAAGGTGAATAAGTGGCAAGTTGACCAAGAGGACAGACCGAAGAAAAAACTGGAACAACTTGGACAGATGATAGAAAACAAGCTCGAAGCAACAGAATGAAAGAAATTTGGGCTCAAAGGAAACGCCTGTAAGTACTTTGCGTAGTCCTACATGGGCTCATCCGCAATCAAAAAAAAATTATAATATTAATTTTAATGTATGCAGACGATCTGGTAATTGTACAGAAGTCAGAGGATGATTTACAAAGAGTCATTTACATGTTGAATCAATTAGGACTCTATTATAATCTCAAAGTTTCAACTTCAAAAACTAAAATTATGGCTTTTCAGGGCAAAGTGCCAGTCAGAGCAAAAATAGTAATCAATAATGATATAATAGAACAGATAGCAACACTTTAACTATCTTGATTCAGATATAACATATAGCTACGATTTGGATATGCATAATAAATTAAACCGATATCAAATGATGTGTGGCACCATAAGAAGAACCCTCCGAAAGATTCGAAGAGAAACTCAGCTCAGATTTTATAAAATGATGGCTGTTCCTGTTCTTTTGTATGAATCTGAATTTTGGGATCTTACAAAAAAAATATATCTCACACATTCAAGCCACTGAAATGAAATTTTTAAGATCCGTAAAAGGATGTACACGCATGGATAGATTACACAATGAATCAATAAGAAATGAACTGGAGATATTTTCAATACTCGATAAACTAGAAGAGCACAAATACCAATGGAAACAACATTTAGACAGAAGGGACAATATAAGATTACCCAAAAAGATCAACACCTACTAACCACATGGAAAAAGATCTTTGGGACGGACAAGGAAACGATGGACTAGAGATTGGAACAGGTCGCATTGACCTAATCTTGGAAAGGAATAATAATAATAATAATAATAATAATAATAATAATAATAATAATAATGATAATAATGCGAGTAATAAAAATGTAAGTTGTTAGAAAAAGTATTAATGTAATAAAATAATAAATAAACACTTTAATTTAATTTAGAAATTTCATAAATTACCAGTAAAATTTAATTTCTTTACTCTAAATAGATTCTTAGTAAACATGCAGATTATATGTAATATTTTAAGTTAGTCATATAGCGACGCATGCTTTATCCTCTTCAGGTACCAATATCACTCCATAGACTTGGCAAGAATGACACTGAAATAAATAGCACATTTCAAATGACAGTATTATTCTTGGAGGAGTGACTTTATGCTATTTTATTACAGAGTGCATGATTCACCCACCACTATTACAAAATGTAGGTGGGAGGGGTTAACCTAAACATTGTATAAATTTAATAATATGTAATAATTTCCTCTCACAGCATTCCACCTTTCAAGTAAAAGTAAAGGAGTCTTTCGAACCGTTGTAATCCAGCAAACATGTCAAACGGTTGGGAGAACATCACCTTTTACAAATCGCTAAACAATTTAGCCTTCAGATTTTGTTTTATATTGGCTGTGTTGTGGGTTAGAAAGTATGCCAAGGTTGTGTGTTTTCTCGTGCCACTTGTTTCCGAAGTAAGATCGGTGAACTTCCTCTGTCTTGTTACATCATCTCTTTTCTGGCTAAACATCTTGTAATAAATATTAGGCAGCACACAACAAGAACAAAATGAAAAAGAATCGTTTCCTAAATCTCTCTTCCACTATCTCTCTCTGACCCACTTCCTTTAACTTTCTGTAGAGAGATCTACCCAACCAGAAAATAGAGATAAAATGTAGACATATCATTAATCAAGCTTATAAATGTATCCACATTAGAGACTACGTCCAGTAGTATATGTTTTAAAACTTTGCCAGAATTTGATTAGGTGATTTGGGAAAAGTAATACATTAGCATTGAATAATGATATTTCGACATTTATTGCTCTAATGTCAGATTTTTATTGGCTCCTTTAAATACAGTATTGAGAAATTAAGCGTGCTTGGATTAAGAATTTATTTAGGCTCATTAATTTTAGGAAATAAATGGGAGATCTTGTTAAAGTGGAAGGAATTTGAAACTTCCTGCTATTTCAATGGAAATAGTTCTGGTAATTTATAATCTTCCACTGCTGTGGTCGTTAGGTACGTCATTGCCTCCACGAGTTCGATACCCGATCGAGACAAATTTCATGCGTGAGGTTTTTCTCGCGATTTTTCCTCACTTGTAACACAAATTTCGCCCTACGTTAAGACCGAAATGATCCCCGAACATCATATCGCCAGCATAGTCATAATTCATATCGTATTCGTCTTGTTTACCATGATTGCGTTACTAGTCTTCATTTTCTTAAATATAATTTGTGGGATTTTCATCCTGTTTGTTTCCAAAATCACTCCTCGGAGGAAGACGTATTGGATGTGCATTCACTATCTATCCATCTCTTGTCTGGTCTTCCTCTTGTTCTTCTCCCGTCCATTGGTCTATCTTCTTTAGCTCTTTTTGCAAGCCGGTTTTCTTCCATTCTTTCTATATGACCCTTCCAATATTTTCGTCCATCTATAATAAATTTGGTTATGTCTTGATATGGCATTTGTTCCAAATTTCTGTGTTGTGTATTTTATCAAATAATGTTTTCCCCTGAATAGTTCTTATGCTCTTCATTTCACATATGCTTATTATTTGTTTAGTGTTTGTTGTATCAGCCATAGTTTCTGCTCCATATACGATAACTGGTCGAAATATCTTTTGTATATGTGGGTTTTGCTTTCTATTGACATATGTTTATTGCGCCAAATTAAATCTTTCATATACCCTTATATTTGTGCTGTTTTATCAGCTTGTGTCTTTACTTCTTTTATTACATTTTTAGTGTTTGTTATTAATACACCTAAATAATTAAATTCTGACACTTGTTCTATAATTCTTCTTTCCACTTCTAACTTGCATCTTCCTGGTTCTTTTTATGTTGTTAAGTATTTTGTCTTATTCGTGTTAATTTCCATATTGTATTTTCTGGCATTTATATTAAATTGATGTAAAGATCTTTGTCAATTATCTTCAGATTCTGAAAGGAGAACGAGACCATCTGCGTAACATATTAAGTGTTTCCCATTTTATAACCCAAACGTGGTGGTATGTTTTCAATAATTTTATTCATTATAATATTAAATAAGAATGGACTTAAAGAGTCACCTTGCCTGATGCCCTTTGTGAGGATTATTTCTTGAGTTTGCTGTTCTTTTACTTTGATTACTGTTTTGCAGTGTGTGTTATTTAGTGTTGTCTTAAATGTTCTTGTTATCTTAGAAGTGGCACTGACATTGAGCTGATCGCTCATACAGGTAGGCTGTCCATATGCTTGTGTGTTCAAAAAGTATGCGAGTAATCAGACTTACAAATCCTCTCACGTTGGATCACGTCTCTGCAGGGCGACATGTAACTATAATGAAGGAAGTTATACTAAGATAAAGACAAAAATATCTAATCACAGGATTTTTTATTGGCAAAATTTAAGTTTGTTTTAAAAACTTGTTGAAGGTTTGCTTGTATTATCTGTCTGTCTACACCCGTTTTTCCTCATGTGGGACAAGGGTGCTATCTTAAGGGAATTATTAAACGAAACTAATTTAGTTACATATAATTCCCTTTATATGTGACACGTGGCTAGCTCATCATCTTAAAAATGCCCCTTGTAGGAAAGTAAGGTAGTACTTGGACAGGAAAGATGGATTCAATTTAACTCAGAGGTCTTAATTTAGGTTTGATGTTCTTTTAAGAGTCACAAAATACTCAGATTCTGAACCCATGGGTTAAAGACTCTTCTGGAGAATATGCCCCTTTGATATTTCCATCCTACAAACCCATCAACCTTGGCCACGCTGAGACTGACTTTACTTTTACTAATTTATTTATTTTGACTATTTAACTCATGCCAAAAATGGTAGTCAATGACCAATCACGTTTCAATGAATGTTGTTTTACAACCAATGACAGTTGTGTTTCACCTCGCTCTTTATCGATTTCTTTTTACCAGCTCCTGCTTTTGTGATAAAGAAAGCTCCTCCTTTTTTACACGCTTTATATTAGCTTGACCTGTATCTATGTAACTGAATCTTTCAACTCGATTTTCACCCACTTAAAATAATTCGATCGACTTGAAATTTTGTATACTTGTAAAGGACCCGTGACAATACAATAATTTCATATTTATTTTCTAAAATCCTGGCCAGAATCATCAGAAAATCAAAAAACGTGTCTTTGTATTTATGTAACGGAATCTTTGAACACGATTTTCACCTACTTAGAAACATTGGATCGACTTGAAACTTTGTACACTTTTAAAGGACCCGTGACACTACAATAATTTCATGTTTTGTTTCTAAAATCCTGGCCAGAATCATCAGAAAATAAAAAAAATGAAAACTGGTATAATAGGTTTAGGACTTGTCGACTTTTTAATCAATCGTTATAAGAGCTCAGTTGGTAGAACGGTGAACTAGTGATATATAATTTCAGTTATCCATAGGTCGCTGGTTCAAGTCCGGCTGGGTAGGATTTTTTTTAGAAGAGTAATACTTTTAGCTCATACTGCAATAGTATCGAATTTAAAGATATTTACATTTTATCTTTTTCTGTAAAATATTAAAACTAAAAAATAAATAATAGTTTTAAAAATCTAAAACAACACACTTTATTAGAAAACCGAACTAAAAAAATGAAAAAATAATTTTAATTTACAGCACGCTTTTGATAAAATTAAAGTGGTCAACAAAAAAATAATCTCCAACACATCTAGAATAAAACTAGAGTTATCAACAAAAAGAAAATAATTTTACCACGTGTGAGATGCTTTTTATGATTTTTACATTTTCTTCTTAGAGATTTTACTTTTACCAATATCTGTCTATTATCAAATATATTAATTACTATAGAGCACCCCACGCTTTTGATGGTAAAATTATTTTCTTTTTGTTGATAACTCTAGTTTTATTCTATATGTGTTGGAGATTATTTTTTTGTTGGCCACTTTAATTTTGTCCGAAGCGTGTTGGAAAGTAAAATTATTAATGTTCTGAACAGGTAAAAGCATTATTTTTCTCCAACAAATAGATTGAATATAGCAAATAATGAAAAGATTCCTTGATTTTACTGAGTTGTTTACTAAAAAAATAAAAGAATAACCCGTAATGTTATGATATATAGTTTGATATGTTTAATTATTTCTCCACTTGGGTGCACTCTTACAATATTGCGATCTTATTTGGCAATAAATAATATGATCAAGCAGCAGTGAATGAACATAACCTCACATTTCTGATTTGTTTTCAAACATCGCCGTTTACATTAAATACATAAATATTTTAAAATAACTATAGTTAAACAATGATTTGTGAGTAAACAGCTTAATTTTATTCGTTAAATAGTCCTAACAAATGCCACTCTTGATTTCCAAATTCTCTAGATAAATTCATTCCCCACTTCGTGAGTCGACAATTTGGAAATCACTCGTGGCATTACTTATGAGAATTTTCCTCATCATTCAGGGTTTTCTCCAACCAATCGTAATAATTAACATGAGTTGTAAAAAATACATAAATGACTGCGGACTTAAAGATTATCAATTTGTAACAAGCATTCACAAAATTTCCCTTAAGTAAAGTTCTCCATCGTTCTCTATCCTCTGTGTCTATCCGTTACACCAAATTTTCTCATTGAATTCTGAATTTTATTCTTCCAGGTTGTTCTTGGTCATCCTTTTCTACTCCTTCTTTTAAATTTCCATGCACAGACAGCCTTTGGTAGTCTTCCATCCTGCAGTCTTCTTATATGTCCTTACCATTTTAGCCTTCTGTGTTCAATATCATCCATTATACTTCTTTCTGCATTTATTCATTTTCTAATATCTGTATTTCTATTTATTTCCAGTCGAAGATTTTCTGGCAGCTCTTCTCCAAAAATCCATTTCAACTGCAGTTATTCTGTTGGCATGTTGTGTCATTGTTCAAACTTCCGATCCATATAATAATGTTATACTCTCTAGTATGGATTTATAAATTAGTTGTTTTGTTCTGTTAAAGATGTTTTAACTCCATTGTATAGAGTTTAACATTTCTATGGCATTTCTTCCATTACTGATTATTTTTGCAATTTATTTATCTGATGTTCCATCTTTCCCTATAATTGGTCCCAAATAACAGAAACTATCGCTATTCTTCATCTTTACCCCATCAATATATATTTCATTTGGTTTAATTAATATTACAATATATCAATTACATGTCAGTCCCGATGGTATAGGCCTACTTCAGTCATGATCAAACTTGGACTAGCGATCGTTTCTGCCTTCTTTTGCACTTTCTCTCTACTGCTATATCACGCTTATATTCCATTCAATTTCTCCTTCTGCCTATGTTGTCCTTCAATGCAGTAATTAATTGTCGGTATACGTGGCAGATTACGTCGCTCAACTATACCCATGTAACCCACAGAAATGAAAATTTAATATAGGTTACAGTGAAGTTAGTAGGACGAGTTGCTTTCAACCAATTTTCAAATATAGATTAATGATGTCCCTAACATATAACTTCTTCTTCTTCACTTCCTGGTTTAGGCAAGAGTTGCCTGTTCCGTCTTCAGTAATAGATCTAAGACCATCTCTTCCGAGGACGTCCGACATCTCTTCTTCATCTTGGAAAATAATGGAAGATTGTATTTGGTAATCTACTTTCTTCCATTTTTTATGTAAATAATATTATAAATATCTTACGTTTTGTCTAATAAAGTCCTACTACTACTACTACTACTACTACATGTTATTTCCACTGTATCTTGTTGTTAAATATCTTTTCTTTTATGGAGTAGATCTGCAGTTCTTCACGGATATCCTCGTTTCTTATCTGGTCCATTTAGTGCAGCCTTTTACTCTTCTGAAAAATTTCATCTCGGCTGTTTGGATTTTACTTTCTTGTTTGGTAGTGGTAATCCAAGATTCACTCCCATACAAAAGGACAGGGACAGCCATTGTTTTATAAAATTTTAATTTTGTTTGTTTATGGGCTTTATTATTCAATGTTCTATTTATTGTACCACAAATAGCTTGAAACTGATGTGTTTTGTGTTCAATATCTTTATCATACCCATAGCTGATGTCACATCCTAAATATTTAAAGTGGGATACTTGTTCAATAATTTCGTCTCTAATTACTATTTTTGCACGCAGAGTATTTCTTCTTCCACAAAATGCCATTACTTATGTTTTACTTATTGAAATTTTAAAATTATAATCGCTACATATTGCATTTAGTTTGTAAGCAGCCAATTGTAACAGATCTTCATCATGGTGTAGTAAGACTAAATCATCGGCGAAAAGTAAGTTATTAATACTTGAGTTAGTGTTCAATCTAAGGCCTTTGTCCATTATAATTTTCCATTGTTTCATAATGTCGTCGATATATATATATATATTAAAAAGAGTGGGCGATAGATGACTACACCCTTGTCTAACTCCTTGATTTATTAAAATTTCTTCTGACCTTTTTCCATCAGTTTTTATCACAACTTTAGTTTCTTCATATAAGCCTTGGACTGATTTTAATAATTAGATGGTGTGGATATCCTATCCTCGTTCCCTTCCCTTCATTTTCCTCCCCATAGTATAGATCTATTTACTTTGTCAAGGCCATTTCAAAATCAATGAACAAAACAAATATTTTGGCCAGGGTAAAATTTCTCTTATTTTTTCTATTAGTCTCTTTATAAATCAACACATTATCACTGGAGGATCTTCCGTTTCTAAACCCTGCTTTTTCTTCTTCTAAGAGTGTGTCGATATCTTCTTCAATCCATTAGTTTATTATTTTTGGCATGATCATTTATAAGTGGAGTTTCATACGCTGAATCCTCTATAATTTTTACTATCTAATCTATTTCCTTTTTTGAAGAGGGATATGACTTCACCTATCTTCCAATTTTCAGGTATTTTACATGTCTTCCAACATTCGTTTATTAAGTTAAATAATCTTATTTCTGTAAATAAACCTGCATACTTTATCAGTCCATTGTTTAAACCATCTATACCTGGTGCTTTTCTATTTTTCATTTCTTTCAATGTCTCTCGCTTAGAGTAATTCTGTCTATTTCTGATTTATTTTCACTTTCAGAAGGGCGTTTTATAACTAATTCTTCTTCATTACACCATAATTCTCTGTAGTGATTCTCCCATGTCTTCAGATCAATGGTATTTAGTTTTGCAGTATCTTTTTCTGTTGTATTTAATTGTCTCATTACTTTAAATGCCAACGATTATAACACATTTAGAAACATTTACTGATATGTTACCAGAAAAATAAATACCACTAGAAATCTGAACCTTGAAGCAAGGAGATGCACTATCTCCTCTACTATTTAATTTTGTACTAGAGCATGCCATTAAATCTTTAGAGAATGAGGATGGCTTACAACTCAATGGTATTAATAAGCTGTTAGTTTATGCTGATGATGTAGTATTGTTGGCCGATAGCGAGGAGATACAAAAGGACAACACGCACACACTATTGAGTAACACTAAGAAATTAGGACTGGAAGTAAATATCAATAAAACTAAATATATGGTCACACATAGAAATTCATTAAATAATGGAAATGGACAGCTAATGACAAATGAGGGAAATTTTGAGGAAGTGGCTGAATTCAAATACCTAGGAACAATAATCACAAATAGGAATGAGATGCACAAAGAAATTAAACATAGGCTCAATTCTGGAAATGCATGCTATTATGCATTGCAGAGGCTCTTGATGTCCCAACTCCTTTCAAAAAACGTTAAACTGAAAATATATAAAACTATTATTCTACCAGTTATATTATATGGGTGCGAAACATGGACTCTTACTTTAAGAGAGGAAAGGAGATTACAAGTATTTGAGAATAAAGTACTTAGGAAAATTTTTGGACCAAAGAGAGATGAACAGACAGGTGAATGGAGAAGACTACTAACAATGAACTACATGGTCTTTACAGGAAGCCAGATATAATAAGAATAGTTAAGTCTCGTAGACTGCGATGGGCAGGACATGTTGCACGTACGGGGAATGAAAGACTTGCATGGAAGCTTCTTGTAGGAAAGCCAGAAGGAAAACGCCCAGTTGGTAGACCAAGAATGAGGTGGGAGAATAACATTAACTATGATTTGAGGGAAGTAGATTATACAGGGAATGATTGGAAAGCATTAGCTCAGGATAGGGATGTATGGAGAGCTTATGTCCGTGCGGCCATGAACCTACGGGTTCGATAGTGCCAGTGAGTAAGTAAGTAAGAAATCTGAACCACATAATCACAACACTAGACAAAATTCATATAAATTTAATCAAAACCATATTGCAAACAACTACATCCTTAAGACACAACTATAATTTCAACTCGATTATGAAAATTAATCCTGAGCTCAGTAATCAGAATATTGATATTTCAGAACTGAAATTACAAAACACATACCAAGAAGCAGTGCATAAATAATATCATTAATTCATACATTGATATGTGTAAAAAGGTAAACACTAATTACACTATAAAATATGTAATCTAGAGTTATCATCATTGTAGTAACTGAAAATATGTTCCTATTTTTGGTCCGATATATCTTTCCCAATTTTTAAAAATTATCTTTTCTTTAACTTCATGTTTTTAGTATTCATGCAAACATACTTAATGTGAGTATTAACATAAAAACAATGTATTTTTTTGTATTTAAAATTATATTATGTGATTGTTGTCTTTGCACTGTGTCCAAGAAATAGTTATATTACGAATGTGTGTATGTATTTACATTATCAGTAAATACAAAAAAATCTTCGTTCCTTTCGATATGCCAATGAAGCTATGTTCGGTATGACCTATGTTGTGAAGAACTATTCTCGGTTATCAATGCAATAAAATCTAAATATAGGTAATGATGAACAGACGATCTTCTTCCTGATCAAGTAAGACCGGCAATAACAAACACAATTCTTGATTTTGAATCATTACTTAAGCTGGTTGAAGCATATTCATTATTGTAAAGTAACTTTCTTTAAAACATTGAAAAATAATTGTTTCATTTTCAGTATTATAGAATGATGTTAATGTAACTTAAGTTTCATTATAATTAATATTGTTACTAGTTAAGAAGATGTAGTGTTTATAAAAATAATTATTTAATCCGCCACTTGCGAAGTGCGAGTTTGTTATTAATACACTTGTCCTTCATCACGTCACGTCACTCTACTCTATCTGCTGTGTGGCGGGTGATCGCATAATGAAATCAGGATTGATCTTGTGTATTTCTGCTGATGTATATTGGTTTGCATGCTTGCTTCGATCGGATTTTCGTGAGTTTAAATTCGGATGTTGTCTATGAATTTTTAGGACATGAAAATATAATTATAAATACCACATTATCTTCTGCCTTATCGGTTGATTTTTTTGTTTACTTGATTTTTCATCTGGGGTTCGTGTGATTACCCAAGCCAGTCTTTCTAAAGAATGATACTAAATGGCGTCAAGAATTCCAGTTTCGTCTATTTGATTTAGTGAAAAAATTGTGAAGTACTTGTTTGAAACATCCTAACCAAGATGAATTTTAGTGAAATGTATAGAACTTTCTCCATAAAATAAAAACTGACCAAACCAACGAATAAATAATAGTAGCACAAAATTAAAAAAAAGAAACTTGAATATGTCGACAAACTTGTGTAATTTAGCTCATATATAACTGAAACTACATATATCGGGCTCAATAAATGGGATGACTCCTGAAGCTAAATGTTAATACGCACATTCTAGAGAGTTCCCTCATTCAGATACATGCACACTAAAACGTTTTATACTTCCCGTTGATGTCAGTGGAGGATCTCATACATCAATGGCATACCTAAAATACGGACGATGAAAGGTTGTACCTACTTAACAAAATCTCGCGTCAGGAATTTTTCCATTTTTCATCTTACGCATAAATATTAATAGCATGTCTATTATATGTGCATATTATTCGTTTGAAAAGGGCAACATCGATCTATCCAGTTCCCATTAGGCAGATTATCTTTCGATATAACAAACTTAATCAATTTAATTATATATGTGGAATAATCAAAAGGATATTTAAAAGCACAAGAAAAGAAACAAAACTAAAATTTTATAAAGTAGTGGCAGTCCCCTTACTATTGTATGGTAGTGAATTTTGGGTTTTAACTAAAAGAGAAGAGAATATCATAGAAGCAGCTGAAATGAGATTTCTGAGAAGTGTGGCTGGTTGCAAACTTCTAGATAAGAGAAGAAGTGAAGATATTAGAAATGAGCTAAATATCTTTAAACTCTTAGATAGAATAAAATAATCTAGAAAAAAATGGAAAGAACGTGTTCAAAGAATGGAAGATGATCGCATTCCAAAAATTATACTTAAATACAAACCAAAAGGACGCAGGAATGTTGGTAGACCGAAGAAGAGATGGATCCAACTTTTGAATGAGAATCTATGAGACCGGAACAAGCCACATGGGATTAATCCGTGATTGTTGATGATGGTGATATTTCGATGACCTACTCACATCTATCTTGGGAATGGGATTCTTCCTTTCCTTTTTACATTATTTTTTGTAATTCTTGATTGCATATTTTTTTCTGATGTTAAGATTTTTTAACTTCGTTTATTCGCCGTTTCTTGTTATTTTTCTGAATGCATTTATTTTTAGTATCCCTAACATTTGTTTGGATTTGCTTGGTATCTACATAACATGTCATATTATGTTTGATATACTATAATTTGTACAAATTGGAATAATTTGCAATGAAATAACCATAAAATAATTTCTGCGAAAAAGGGAGAGAAAGCAGTCTTACTTCATGGGGAATGTTTTTTTATGATAGAATAAACAATTCTGCAGCTTGTATATTGTGGATTGGCAGCAGTTAGTAATTGTGATGTTTATCAATTCACTCTGAAATGAGATATTTTCAAACGAAGCCAATTACAACAAGAGAAAGGCGATGTAAACATATTTACTTGCAATCATGTGCGAACTGAGTGTTCACCAGTTGTTTGCTTGTCCTAGAATAACGCCATATCGATTTTCAAAAAACTCGCTAAAGATCTATTAGAGCAATAGCATTTATAATATAAATTAATCAAATCTTATCTTAATGTAATCAATTGAGTTGGTGTTTACTTGATGAAAATCCATATTTATTAATTAAATAAAAATAAAACGTAGTTTTATTTGATTTTCATATTTATTATATAATTCAGTGACAGCTGTTTCGGTACACTGTACCTTCTTCAGACATGTTAACAAATTATGAATTGTGTTCCAACTGATCTAAGCAACAATACAACAATATTTATTTAAATTTTTTAATTTAACAAAGGGGATTCATTCAAATCAAGTTGAGAATTTAACAGTGTTTTACTACTTTTAAATTTATTAATTTCTACAGCCTCCAAAAGATCCAACTTCTTACTCTTATCACAAATATGTAAAATTTGAAAATTTGGATGGAAACAAATTTTTGAAATTTTACATATTTGTGATAAGGGTAAGAAGTTGGATCTTTTGGAGGCTGTAGAAATTAATAAATTTAAAAGTAGTAAAACACTGTTAAATTCTCAACTTGATTTGAATGAATCCCCTTTGTTAAATTAAAAAATTTAAATAAATATTGTTGTATTGTTGCTTAGATCAGTTGGAACACAATTCATAATTTGTTAACATGTCTGAAGAAGGTACAGTGTACCGAAACAGCTGTCACTGAATTATATAATAAATATGAAAATCAAATAAAACTACGTTTTATTTTTATTTAATTAAAACTTATCTTAATGTGTTCTGCAAACCCTTTCTTCTCCTTCGTAGTTAAAGTTTTCACCTTATATGCACTTTTACAAGCCCGTTGTCACCCGGGCCTTACAGTGGCATGACCTGTCGGCAGAAGAATATTAAACTTTGTTTCATATGTATAGTTTTTTGACCTTACAAGGACATTATAAGACATCTCTCAAAGAGTAATTAGCTCAATCCAGGGCCTCCTCTGTGATGACTCAACATTAAGACGAATCAAAACATTAACTCACACATTTTAAAATCATTGCAACAAAATGTAACATGAAAATCTCAATAAACAAAACAAAATCAATGGCAATATCCAAGGAGCCACACCGTGTTAAATTAGAAATAGAAGGAAAAAGTATAGAACAGGTCATGAAATTCAAATATTTAGGAATATAAATTAATAGCAGCAACAGAATAACAGATGAAATTCAGCATCAAGCAAATAATGCTAACAAAATATTGGGATGTTTAAACAATACAATACTGTTTGAAAAAAATTAAGTATAGATACAAAAGTAAGAATTCACAAATCTGTCATAAGACAGTTCTAACATATGGCTGTCAATGACTCAAAAAAAAAACCAAATTAAAGAAACAATCGAAATTAAAGTTTTAAGGAAAATCGTAGGAAAATCACTTAGAGAGAAAATTCGCAGCTCTGTTATTAGAAAATAATGTGAAATTGAACCTATAAACTTCTGGATAAATGATAAATGACTAAATTGGAATGATCGCATAGATAGAATGGAGAACGGTAGATTAGTGAAGAAAGTACCTCAGCAGAAAATGCCATTAGGAAGACCACAACAACGATGGAAGGACATCGTACCCCGGAACTGAAGTGAATGAACACGCAACAAGCTGCCAGCTTTCATGCGTAGAGGAAGAACAAGAAGAAGAATTTATATTAAAAATTGCGAATATGTTAATGATCATTTTGATAATCAGATGATATTCGGGGACCGTTTGGGCCTTAAATATTTCCTGAGATTTGTTTTTCAGGTGAGGATTAACACCAAACAAACACCACCCAGGAAATTTCTCCCGACCGGGGATATAAGTCAGGCTCGCTGCTTACGAATCAGCGGCGTTGCACCGGGACCACGGCGGTTGAGTGTAATATATAAAATATTTAAGTATATAATAAAGTAAACTGCCTCACAATTGATGCCTAAAGTACACAGAAAAATATACCATTTGCTATTAGTAACAAAGTTATTTTCTTTCTTTATCCAATACTACTATGTTCCCTTACAACATTTCTGGAATGATTTCTTGGTATTGGCAGAATTCTAATCCAATTTCGAGGTTTTTGCGCCTGGAATTCGGAGTTATGTTATCATAAGTAATGCCACGAGTGATTTCCAATTTATAGATAATTTGGAAATCAAGAGTGGCATTTGTTAGGACAATTTAACGAATAAAATTAAGCTTTGCTCACAAATCATTATTTAAATATAGTTATTTTAAAATATTTATATATTTAATGTAAACGGCGATGTTTGAAAACAAATGAGAAACGATTGGTACGCTTCATTTGCTTCTTTTGTTCGTCACTGCAACCAGATCATATTATTTATTGCCAAAGGAACGCAATATTGTAAGAATGCACTCTAGTGGAGAAAAAATGAAACACATCAAACTGTATATTAATTCATCTCTGTTGTCCTATGATGTAAATATGACAATTATATATTTTCTGGGAAAAAATAAATTTAAGCAAGTGCAAACAGTGGTTTCTTTTTTTGGTGGTATAATCAATGCTACAAATGTTTTATGTTAACTCCCGCATGAGGTATGCGTTGACATTCATGCACTATATATATATATATATATATATATATATATATACAAACTGGTAGCCGTATTCCTTAGTGAGTCAGTCACTGCAAAATATTGCTATGACCTATTCAGAATGTTAAAAGGGAGGTGCTTTCTTTATTATGATAAACTTTACTTGGTAAATTCTAGGCGAAACACGACTATGATTGGTTTTAAATAGAAAATCATTGTAAGGTGATTGGCCATTGACTACCATTTGGGGCGTGAGTTAAATAGTCCCTGTAATATGGATGATAGCATGAAGCGGCAGGAGTGTCCCTAAACCCAGTGATTTGGTTAGGAGGAAGGGGAACGTGGTTAGCAATGCCGCCCCCCCCCCCAAAATATTGGTGTTGATTTTTAAGTCTATATTTTATGTGCTCTATCCACACTGCGGGAATCATCTATATATAGTTATTTTTATCAACCTACCTTTAAAAACAACACGTGTGAAAAAAAATAATGGCGCAACTCTTGATGATGGAAACTTAAGAGTTTTGAAGAGCGATTCACACCAGTACGTTGTTACATGTTCTGACTTGTTTGAGTATAAAGCGGACGGCGTAAGTCTCTCTTCATGCAGTATTCCAATCGTTCGCTTCAGTGGAACAGTCGGTAATATGCTCTTTTTCCGACGACGCGGGCCCACGTTCGATTCTCGTCAGGTAGCTTTTTTTATTTATTATTATTTAATAACGTCGTTAATTTTCATGATGCTTACATGTTACCAGACTTCGTTATATAAATAAGTTTGTATGTATATATAATTATATATGGAAATATTTCCGGTCGGGACAGGCTCCTGGGTGATATTTGTTCGGGGTTTTTCCTCACCTTTAAGATAAATGCCAGGACGCTTAAGGCCCAACGGTTCCCGAAAATGAACCGGCCATTATCATCATCCTTATCATTATCATCATCATTCTTCACCGGTGTGGAAAGATACGGGAAGCTACCACACCTACAGTTCTCTAGTAAAGCTGCATGCAGTGATTGCAGTGAAAGACCTGCTCTCGGGCAGAATTACTATGGAATGGAATATATGGAAATAAATACATTAAAGGAAACAGCTTATATATATATAATGAATGACGATTGTAACGTCTCATTACTTTGTTTATAAAACACATGGCATAATAAAATTATTTATTTACATGGTTAATACAAAATTAATCTGATTAATTTAAATTAAGTTAATATCTAATTTCACTATACAAGTAACTCCTGAAGTACTGCATCGCATCATACACGCAATATCTAGGAGAGATGGTTGTGGTCTAGAGGAGAGAGCTTGTGTTTCCCGTGCATGAGGTCGCATGTTCGATCCTGCTGTCATGCTTTTTTTTATCGTCCTTATTTTGTTTTATTTTCTTTCTTTTCTTTCATTTCCTTTGCTTTGTTTTTTTTTTTAGTATTTACCGCACTACTTGTTTACACGAAATTGTTTTCCATTGCATGACACACAACGAAATAGAACGTATTTAGTTTCTCAAATAGTTGTATACTTGTGAACCAAATAGCTGATCTCTGATCATGCGCAGTGGATTCGTTGTGAGACTTCAAAATTATCTGTGCGCAATCAATTATTTCAAAGGCTGTACAATACCCTTCTTTGTGGAAGCTTAATTAAAAATGTGAACCGCAAATACTCAACTCAAGAACTGCTTAAACATGAAGTTAACCTAAATTGTAGATGTTAAGCGACCGCAGTATTCTCTTTAAGAAAAAAAATCCTGTGGTTTGAAAATGAAAACGCTTATAACTTTTTTCCAGTTAAACTTATATTATTGGATGTTTCGTTTTTGGTATATCCACTTCATAGGTGATGTATAACTAAGTAACTTATAGGCACTATCGAACCCATAAGTTAACGGAAATTCCGGCATAAGCTCTCCATGCATCCATATCCTGAGCTAATGTTTTCCAATCATTCCATGTATAATTTACTTTCCTCGAATCATGGTTAATGATATTGTCCCACCTCATTCTTGACCTACCTTCTCCGCGCTTTCCCTATGGTTTTCCTACAAGGGTTTCCATGCCCCACTTTGAATCCCCATTCGAACCACAAGTCCTGCCCATCGCAGTCCACGATACTTAATAATTGTAATTACATATGATTTCCCATGAAAATGATGTAGCTCACTGTTATATAATCTTATCCATTTGCCCGTCTGTTCACGTCTATTTAGTAAAAACTTTTGCTAAGAATTTTATTTTCAAATACTCCTATTATTTTTTCCCTCCATTATAGTAAGAGTTCATATTTTGAATCCGTATAATATAACTGAGAAAAGGGCTTTGTATGAAGATTTGAGAGCAGTAATTGATGATTGTGTGAATGGACATGAGCTCCTGCTAATGGGAGATTTTAATGGACGTGTCGGTAGAAAAATTAATAGTAACATTGTTGGAGCCTGGGGAGAAGATACAGAAAATGATAATGGCAGGAGGTTGATTGAATTCTGTAAGGAGCAGGAATGTGTTATCATGAATACAAAGTTTAAACACAAGGATATACATAAATATACCTGGGTAAATCACTCCAGTAATTTGAAGTCTATTATAGACTACGTAATAGTAAAACAGCAACGATTGATTAATGTACAAGATGTTAGAGTATGGAGGAAGATAGAATGTGGATCGGATCATCATATTGTTGTATCAAAAATTGCGTTCCCAATGAAAACTAAATCAAAAACAACTAAAACTCAGAAAAATAAAGAAATGACTATTATAGATGACCCCAGATATTTGGTGCATCTATTACAGGAAGATAGTGTACGCTATCTATATCAGCTAAGGCTGAACAATAGACTGAAAGTGGTAGAGGAGGATTTGAATGCTGAAGGCCTGTATGATTTTAAAACATTATGTTAATGGAGTAGCTGAGGAAGTGTTGGGAAGGTAGAGGAAAGTGGAAGAAGGACAGAATGGATGACTATGGAAACACTGGAAATTATTAATGAAAAAAATAAATTGTACTATAAGTGGTTGAGCTCTAAGAGTGAAGAAGATCTACAGAAGTATAGAGAATGCAAGAGAAAGGTAAAGAAGGTTATAATAAAATGTAAAGAAGAATCATGGGAAAAAGTATGTGTTGAAATCGATCATTCATTAGGATACAGAAGATCTGCAGAGGCATGGAGAGTTTTAAGGAGGATGAGGGCAGTTAATAATCCATCACCAGCCTTAAATCTTGTGAATATGGAACAATGGGAGAAGCACTTTAAAAATCTGCTTGTTGAGAAAAGGAAGGGACAAAAATGTGAAAATTTGGAGTATATGGACAATATATCGTCACGTATGGAACCTATTTTAGAGGAAGAAATAAATCAGACACTGAAAAAAGCAAAGAATGGTAAAGCCAGTGGACCCAGTGGAATAATGATAGAATTATGGAAATATGGACACCCCTTATTAAAAAACTTATCTGTAAAATGTTTAATCAGGTTTTGGAGGGTGATGAAATACCAAAGGATTGGTGTATGTCATATATAACATCTATTCATAAAAAGGGAAATCGTAAAGACCCTAGAAATTACAGAGGAATCAGTGTGATGTCATCCAAGAGTAGAATGTTTAGCAGTATCATCTCAAACAGACTTGAACACACTATCGAAGGAAGAATGTTGGAAGACCAAGCAGGATTTACCAGAGGGAAATCATGCATGGATCACATTTTTAGTCTGAGACAGATAACAGAAAAATCACATTCTAAGAGCCAGGGAATTCATTTGATATTTGTTGATTTAGAAAAGGCCTATGACTCAGTGCCAATCAACCAACTTTGGGGTGCAATGGTTGATGTTGGTATCGATTTACCAACGATTTCACTTGTCAGACGGTTGTACCAGCAGTGTCAGGCATCGGTTAAAGTGGGTAAGATGATATCCTCTCCATTCAGAACTACTAAAGGCCTGCGACAGGGCTGTAGTATGTCCCCTACTCTGTTCAAAATATACATCCGGCATATATTGGAGCAGTGGAATCGATATTGTGGAGGCATGGGAGTACCAGTCCAAGGTGGTACAGTACATTCCTTATTATTTGCAAATGATCAAGTGTTGATAGCTCAGAGTCGTGAGGATGTGAAATACATGATGAGAAAACTTCTAAATGCTTTTGAAATAGGAGGATTAAGAGTAAACATGGAAAAAACTGAATATCTTGTAGTAGGAGGAAGTGGACGAGATATATCTCTATCCCAAGAAATTATTAGAGCTGTTAAAAAATTTAAAAAAAATTAAATATTTGAGATTTTTCATGCTATGCTTTGCAGCCTTACTAGGGAATTAAATATGTGGCAGCTCTCCGTTGCTTTCCACACCGGTCAATGAAAATGATGATGATGATGAAGATGATAATGATAAGGATGATGGTGATGATGGCCGGATGGTTTTCGGGGATCGTTGAGCCCTAAGCTTCCTGACATTTGTCTTACAGGTGAGGAAAAACCCCGAATAAAATTTCATCCAGGAGCCTGGCCCGACCGGGAATCGAACTCGGACCCGCTGCGTGACAAGGCACCACGCTACCTCGAGACCACAGCGGTGGACTAACAATAATAATAATAATAATAATAATAATAATAATAATAATTAATAATAATAATAATAATAATATAATACGTCCATCCATAGTAATTTTGCCCGAGGGCAGGTCTTTCACTGCAATCATAGCATTTTCATGCTATGCTTTGCATATTTACTAGGGAATTGTAGGTGTGGTAGCTTCCCGTTGCTTTCCACACCGGTGAAGGATGATGATGATAATGATAAGGATGTTGATGATGGCCGTATGATTTAGGGGACCGTTTGGGCCTTAAAGTTTTCCTGACATTTGTCTTACGGTGAGGAAAAACCCCGATAAAAACCTCACCCAGAAAAACTGCCGGGATCGAACCCCGGTCCACTGCATGACAAGGCAGTACGCTTCCTCGAGACCACAGCGGTGGACTAATAATAATAATAATAATAATAATAATAATAATAATAATAATAATAATAATATACCTGCATTATATCTTTACCTTGTGGAGTTGCTTGCTTGTTAAAATGATCCCAATAACTATGCCGACGCGACGATAGCATTGCTGCCGAAAATGTTAACTATGCAATATAGGTCAAAGGTGATAAGCCAGACGAAAAAAAATATCATGGTCGAAATAGTGACTATCATTCACCGTAAAAATAGGGCCTACAACCGTGAATAAATGACAGGACATGTGGCACGAATGGGAAATGAAAGAGGGACATGGAACCTCCTTGTAGGAAAACCAGATACAAAGCGCCCAACAGGTAGGCCAAGAATGAGGTGGGAGAATAACATTAACCATGATTTGAGGGATGTAAGGAGAACTTATATACATGCGGCTATGAATCCACGTGTTCGTTAGTACCAGTGAGTTAATAATAATAATAATAATAATAATAATAATAATAATAATAATAATAATGAATGGATTTTATTAATTCGACGAAAAAAAGTAAAAAAGTATCCATTTTTTATCGTCCAATACGATATTTAGTCCGATTTATGTTTTCATCCTTTAACTTTGTCATTTCTTTATTCGTCTAATGATCAATTTTTTTTCGAAATATATAATATATAAGCCCAATAACGTAGTATTTTCCTGTTTATAGAGCGCTGTATGTAGCTGTAACCCTTAACCATCAAATCATTTCTAGTTGTGCTGCTCACTCTGCGAGGCATAATATGTTGTGAATGTAGCGTCTATTTGTCCCAGAAATAATATTTGAGCGGTCTTACATAAAAATAAAAATAAAAATACCTCGTAACCCTGAGAGTGAAAAAATATTTTAAAATTTGTGAAAAATGCAATTTAGAAGCTTTCCTAACAGCTTTTATTGACATCGGATGAAATAACCTTGAACAAATCATTGCCCTGAAAGAAGACAATATCTTCTTGTATCTTGTAAGCCAATGTTTCCCTTAACAGAGATTTAGGCTCTCTTCCCCTACAGGAAATAATATGAACCATACTAATTTAGTTACACTTGTTTTCGTATAGATGTCATTTGAATGGTCCGTGGTCAGCGTTCCGCCTCGTACTGACATATAGGAAACCAAGTTAGTACTAGGACGGGAAAATTCGGTAAATTTAGCTTAGAGGCCTTTTCATTCAGGCTTAAGGTTCTTTTACGAGCCTGAAAAACTTCAGACTCGGGACCCACAGCTTAAAGTCCCTCCCGGAGGACTTGCTCCTTGTATTTTTCCATCCTAAAAAAATCCATCGATCCCGGCCGGATTTGAACTCGCAATCCTCGGAACCAGAGGCAAGGAGCATAACCACTAGTCCACCGCGACCGACACGAAGATGATATAATTGTACGAAATTTTATATACTAATTTTAGCGATGAAACGGATATCCGGTAACTATCCAGTATTCGGCCTTATAGTGGCACGAAATATCGGTAGAGGAATTTAAAACAATGGCTCACATACTTAATTTTTGACCACACAGAATATGAAAGGCCTCCCCCATTGAATCAATTCAATGACACGGTCTCGTCCGAGACACACCATTCATACACACATTCATACTGAACATGGCGAACATGATACTGTAATGATAAATTTGATGGCCAGACGATGCTCGGGTACCATTTGGACTTTAAAATTCCCTAACATTTGTCTTACAGGTGAGGAAAAACCCCGAAAAAAAGAGTCACCAAGGAAATTTGTTCGGACCAGGGATTGAACCCGGACCCGCTTCGTACGAGGCAGCGACACTACACCATAGTCGCTGAAAGTTGTTATTGTAGAAGGTGACTTGATGTCGTCTGTTTTAATGATCCTAAGTTTGGTTTAAATTAATTAATTCTCCAGGTCCACTGCTGAGGTCTGGCGGTGAAATCATTGCCTCAGATAAAGCGAGTTCGGTTCAATCCCCGGCCAAAGCAAGTAACTGTGTGCGATTTTTCTCGGGGAAAAGCTTTAAGATCCAAATAGTCCCGGAACACCATCTGCCCAACTTAATCATCCACATCACATTTGTCATGTTTATTATGAATATTGTGTGTCTTACACGTTCGTGCTGTTTCGGAATTGTCCCTGACATTGAGCTGATCACTCATCCAGGGTAGCCTTCAATGTTCTTGTAAGGTTCCTGAAAATATGTGTGTGATGAAAAATTTAAAACACTCTCTCGACAGGCCCGAGTGGCTTGGGACATATAAGTGTGCCCAACAATGAGAGAAGTTAAACTAAGGTAAAAGAAGAAATAAAACTTCAGAATGTAATTACAACACTGTAAAATTGTTTAAAATGCACACTGCGTATATGATAATGTTGAGACTTCTTAATTCCAGCTTGAGTAACTACTTTCGTAATTCACTTTGAAGATGATGTGGTTTGACTATATAACACAATATTACTTCAGTTATGTAAATGAAGTTACGGATTCCGACATTTCTTAAAGTCAACTTTTGCATAATTTTATTTTGTTTTGTTACGAATTTTTTAAAGGTCGCATATTATATACAAGCTCTAACCATTTAACCTTTTAATTTATATTGAGTGGTTTCCTTCAGTTGCATCACATCAACGTGAATAAAAGCGGAACAAAAGTTTCTCATTTTGTTTTAATCAATGGTCATATCTGATGTAATCTGATAGTTACTTACATCTGTATTTAGAGAACAATGACGAATCTGATTAGCTTAATTCACAGCCAATTTGAAACTTCAATTGCTTTATTGCTCTATAAATACACCTGTTGAATTAGTCTCTCATATCTGAGTATATTGAGATGATGAAATTCTCTTTAAAATTATCTGGTTCTTTGATAATATTTGCTAATGTTTTCCTGACACTTCATGTCCATTTAAAACGACGTACTTATTATTTTAGAATACCGGTATTGTTAGGAAAATTAAATCGGCGTATTTATTATTTTAGGACATTGTTAGGGAAATTATGCATCGTAATTAAAGAAAAAAAGTCTAAGTAACGTCGAAGAATGTAATTTGTGACCTGATATATATATATATATATATCCATAGTAATTCTGCCCGAAGGCAGGTCATTCACTGCAATCATAGCATTTTCATTCTATGCTTGCAGCTTTACTAGGGAATTGTAGATGTGGTAGCTTCTCGTTGCTTTCCTCACCGGTGAAGGATGATGATGACGATGGCCATATGATTTCGGGGACCGTTTGGGCTTTAAAATTTTCCTGACATTTGTCTCACAGGTGAGGAAAAACCCCGATAAAAACCTCACCCAGGAAGACTGCCCCGACCGAGGATCTAAGCCGGGCCCGCTGCGTGACAAGGCAGCACGCTACCTCGAGACCACGGTGGTGAACTATATATAAATATATATATATATATATATACTTCTTATTGAGAAAAAATACAAGAAACAGAAAAAAATAAAATAAAATGTGACATAAAAATAACTAAGAATTATATATATATATATATATATATATATATATATATATAATAATTTGCTTAACTGTTATGTTAGCCGCTAGATGTCAGTTGGAACAAATTTCCGCTACCTCTTGTGTGAATTGAGAATACTACATGTATACGAAAAATTGTATGTTTGTGTTGGAATTCTTGGGTAGCTCAGTTGGTTAGAGCGCTAAAGCTACAGACTTTAGAGACTCGAGTTCAAATCCCGACTCAAGCATTCATTTTTCTTTTCATATATATATATATATATATGCCTATATTTATTTATTTATTTATTTATTTACTTACTTATTTAAATGATATAAAACAATATGGATTCAGCAAAGGTAGCTATGAACCATTGTAAAACAGAATTGTTGACATTCTATCAGAATAGACCGGTCACGTTGCCCATTCAAGTATTTTGCAGAATCCGAAAATTTAAGATAAATCTCGTATATCCCAATTTTCTTTTTTTTTTCTTCTGCCTCCCGGGATTAAACCATTGAACAATTTTCGGATCAAGAGATGGAGTCCTTTCATCTCGTTATGGAACGTCCAACTTTTTTCCCGTTGACATAACTGAATAAAATTTGTGGAATTATTTATGACTACATTCTTTCAATGTGTCTGAACCAATTAATTCCTGATATTTCAGTTTTTTCTGTGATACTGAACATTCCTAAACTTTTCTTCCTTATATTTTTTATCTATGATTCTATAACCTGCTAATGATCGTAAAATACAAATTCAACGTATCCAAATGTATTGAAACGTAAAGAAAAAAGTAGAATATAGTAACGAACGATATCGTTAGATATCGCAATTTAACAAAACCTTGTTATTATCTCGAATATAGTCAGTGACGTAGAGAATTCGATATATTTTACAACCAGTGATTGTACAGTACGTAAATTATAGTCCGTTCTACCATGCTACTTCGTTCCCTTAATATAACCGTATTTTATTTAACGATTCTCTTTAAAGTATTAGATTATTAGCTTAAAAATCTAACTATATCAATGACAAAAAGCAAAAAGAAGAAAATAGGGAGACCAAAGTTAACATGGAAGGAAAGCTTGAAGATAGTAATGCAAAAAAAAGAGGGCTATGCCCAAGACCGTAGGCTTTATAGGTTTGGCACGGGAAGACGGCAGTAGCTGTAAAAAAATCCGAAGATATATTGACAGAACTTAACAGTGAAAATCTGGACATGAAAGTATCGATAACTTTTTTGAAAGGCTTTTATTTTAGGTGTTTATTTTATTTTATTACATTATAATTTCAACCCCGTGTTTTACCATGGGCATATCACGGGATATTTACAATTATTTACATACATTTACATTTTGTCTTGCTGCAATTTGATTGTTCAAGAGTTTATTCTTGAAGTGTGCGGAAGATGTTGTTGATGAAGTTTTGTCACTGCGACGGTGTTGATATGGAGCTTTATTATCTGGGACTGTTTGGGTTGTCAGAACAGGAGGCCAGTCTGTTGAGTACAGTGAGCATTCTGCCAGAAGATGTATTGCTGCCTGTGGTGGAGTTTCGGGGCAGTTACAAAGGGGAGATGGTGACTTTCTGATCCTGTGAAGATATGTATGGAATCATCAGTGGTTGGTTAGGAATTGTGTAAGGATGAAGTTTGGCCATAGGGTAGACAACCTATGTTGAATAGAGGGAATGAACTGTTTGGTGTGAAGTGATACCTCGGAGTTGATATATGTTGCATTCCATATGTTGATATAATAGTTTAGCAGAAGTTTCTTGGTTCGAGAAATTGGAATGGAGTTGTTGGTTAGAGTAGTTTTATATCTGGCAGCTATTTTTGCTAGATAATCGGCTCGATCATTACCTCTGATTCCTCTGTGTACACTGACACAGTTTTGTGAGATTTGAGTTTTGAGATTTAGTTTCTGTAATTCTACAACACGGGACCGAAGGCTTTATTTCCCTTTTGAATGAGGACAATCATAATTGCACGCCCTTAAAAATGCATCGATGCCGAATGATAACCACTAGTTGACTGGGACTGAGTAGAAATAATGATATAAACATACTCGCATCATTATTTAAGCAGATATGAAAGGAATGTCCTTGGCTTCGGATGGTCATTGAATTCTCATTCATTTCGTCAGTCGAGTTCGATTCCTGGCGGGATAGCAACTTTAAATGAATAATGTTTCTACATGACTGGAGCAAGTGGACATAGCGAATGTACCCTACACATGTTCTGATCTCCCGCAAACCATTAAAAGGAGACACTTAAACTTCCCTCTGTCTAGGAGGTCAATCGCTTAGAGCTGACCCTTTATTTTATTCACGATGTGCAAGGCGACGTGTTCTCTGGTATCGTCTTAGATGATAATATCGTTCTAATATTTCCAGAGAATGGTCACATCATTGTCTGTACATTGTATATCTAGGACAGGAAACACACATTCAATAGAAAGACGATCCATGATGCAATTCACTCTGTTCATAAATCTATAAGCTAACACATGTGGATGTGAACTTTAGATTCGAGAAGGGATAAAAATAACACGACTTTTACCACTTTTTTCGTTATTAATTAAAAAGTCTGACGACACAAAAACTCAAAATAGGCCCTATCTTACTAGAAACTAAATTATGCGTAACGAATTGGCAACACTTCTTCTAAGGGTGACTTTAACAAACCCTGAGACCATCTGGAGAGCTAACTTGAATTAACGAGTATAAAAATGAATATTTATTTATGTAACGTCAATTCTAATTTAATTGCGCCTAAATACGCGAGATCTATAAGAAAATATAACAGAGTATTTTCTGTAACAATTATTCTCTGATTAAAGTAATCTTTCTATCTATTTAAAATAATAATGATGATGATGATAATAATAATAATAATAATAATAATAGTAATAATAATATTAATAATAATATAATAATATAATAATATAATAATTTATTTGTTTTCGGGAACTAAAATCAATTCGTATTATCATTCTTCATGGCATTTGTTGGTAGTCTGAAACACTCCCTTTCTTATCCGAATTCCTTTATATGGTTCTCTGATATAATTATCTTTGCCGTTAATTTCAGGATTTTATTTTAACTTCATTTGACTCGTATTGCCAATTCATTTTTGCTGATATTTTTCTTTACAGTGTTAGCACATGCTTCATCAACTCATTTCTTATTTTCAAACTATTTAAGATAACCTGCGCTTTCTGATGTTAACAATTCATAGTAACTAACCTCGTATAGTCTCCCATTCCATATTCAAATGTTTCCCCTTCGATTACCTAGTTCAGATACAAGACAGTTTAATTTAAATTGTTTTAGTGTAAACTGCCTTTCTCCCAATTTATAACGTATATTTTGAACTAGGATATACATTAAATATGATACGCCAGTCTTTCAAACCATAATACACAACTCTAGGAAGCAGGCCCGGAGTCAGTTCTTCTGACTTTATGTGTACGTATTTTTTTTCATTCTCTCTTTTTACATGCCTTCATTATCAGTAAACAATAAGAATACAGTGATTTTAGTTATCTCCTCTAGCGGGCCCCATTCACCGTGAATCCATTCCAACAACATTTAGAATAAATTAAACATTTCTTCTTTTCATAAAAACAGTTTTTTCGCCTGCGAAAATTGACGTTACGCCAATTATATACTTGTTAAGTAATTGAAAGCATAGAAGCAGTTTAATAATGTACCATTATTTGTAACAGAAGCTGGTAGTAATCAATTCATGTTTGTAATGTTCTGCTAGAAAATGTTGATACCTACAGTAGTAGTAGTAGGAATTTATTAGACAAAAAAGTAAGATATTTACAATATTATTTACAAATATGGGTCGCACGGGCAGTAAGCCGTACGTGCTGTTGACAGTCCATTACAATAAAGTAATAATTGGTACTAGTGTAAAGTAAAATAAACAAAAACAGCAATAACATTACAATTACATAAAGAAAACACAGTAAAAATATTACAATTAAATAATAGCACAATAGCATTATACACTAAAAACATTAACATTACAATTACATAAAGAAAACACAATAATATTACAATTAAGTAATAACACAATAGCAATAACATTACAATTCTGGAGCTACCGATTATTCTGTAAACGATTGATTTATAATATTCGAATTTGTGCAGATTATCGACTTCTTTTAAATTTGCTTATATTCTTAATTAGGATGTATAATTTCTGATTCAATTAACTAGTATTGTTTACAACTACCTACAGTAAAGAGTACCCTTAGATATGGTTCACTGGTTTTTGTTAGTAGAATCTCCCGTTAAACATTTCACTTACATTAAACAACATTCCATTAGACGCGGTGGCGTAAAAATTCCAGCCAGAGATAATGCTGTAACTACTGAAACATAAACATGACATAACGCATGAAACAAAAATGCAGTGTTTTTAAGAACACATTTCGTCCCACATAAATTGAATGATGTTATTGAAATCTTATACAAAAATAGGTATTTTAGTTAAATTTATGTAGGACATATTCATAACTTATGTGTTGTATTTGTTTATATCATAGGAATTCAATTTACAGCCAATATCTGTCGAAAACAATCACGATCGAATATCACTGAAATATTGTTAAAACCAAATTGTCAGACAGTATACGAAATAGTTCAGTAATGTAGAAATACTCCCAAATATTTCTGATTTGTAATCGAACGAGTTGGCTGAAGCGCTTATCAGACCCATATTCGGATGTCCCGAGCTCAATTACTGCTTCCGAACAACTTTAATGATGTTTATTCCTTGGTTTCTTCATCACCAAAGCAAGTGCTGGGTTTGAATTTCACTAACAACACCCATTTCATTGTTATTCACCGATACAATTAAATATAAATACAATTACATATAAATAAAAAGTCACGTAAAAACTACGTAAAATCAGCGAAATCGTCAGCAAGTGGAATTTATGGTATTACTTTGCTGATTAACGGAATTTACATTTCTCTTCTTAGATTGAAGAAACTCAATTTCTAATGCCAGCTTATTTAAAAGGTCAGACTGCAGTGAAAAAATCTGAAAATTGTTGTGTAATTTGATCAAACTTAAATAATTTGTGCTGATTAATTCTTTATTGCATTATTAAACATATTAAATAAATTTAATCAATGTATTATACAGATACGTTTGCAATTTAAGAATTAATAAACCTGTGTATGGTGTACATTGCAACAAAACACAAATGGCGGTTACTAAGGCGAATTTTTATTTTTTGGGTTTCAAGTAAACCCCCACTTCTAATAGCTGAATTTCGTTGATTTTTGGAGAATATCTTCCTGGTTTAATTTTAAGAGGTCATAGTGATGTTCGTTGCGAAACATTGAAAATTCCGTTCGCTATATCGATTTTCGATGTTCGTTTAAGATGAAATCCTACAACTAATTTTCCGAGATACATACATGTATATATATACACATGTGTGTCCACCGCTGTGGTCTCGAGGTAGCGTGCTGCCTTGTCATGCAGCGGGCCCGGGTTCGATTCCCGGTCGGGACAGACTTCTGAGTGATGTTTTTTTT